>JACYXH010000271.1:245000-445000 GCA_026745465.1 Lota lota | reverse complement strand
GAAACCCATGTAATCACCACCTTGTAACCAATATCTACAAAAACACTGTGACCAAAATATCGTTAATATTTGTTTTGACTCAGTTGGTAAATCCAAGGAATTTGGATTCATATTTATCCTTTGTAAGACAAATACTAATTTGTACATATTTTTTTCATAAAAGAAGTGTAAAAAAGAAATGTTTTTAGTTTTCTTTTGCCTGACTGGATCTTTAGTTTGTTTTCAACTACAAATAAACACACTAATACTACACATTTCACATTCTATTTTTCTTTCCATATCAGTCAAGTCTCTTGTTATCAAATGCCAACTATTTAGATTCATAAAGTATACTCAGTTAAGGTAGTGTCATACAGTTCATATTATTGCTTAATCTAATGAAAAAAAGTGGTATACTTACATATGATACATATTAACATGTACAAATCATAGATGCATACACTCTGCTGGCTGAAAAAAAATCCACAGGTATTCATAACTAACTTACTTCATTAACTACACTTGACAATGTAGAATTATCACATTACTCTCTCTAAACTGTACTTACCAACAAGCCTCTTTCAAAACTAGCATGGGCAAGGATGTGCCTTTCAGGTCTGTTTCATCCTTTAATAACAGTTCGTAGATTATGTCATCCCATGTCCATCTGCTTCCACAGTGCTCTAGACAAATTTGCCATTTTGTTTGTGTGTGTGTGTGTGTGTGTGTGCACATGCATGCTTATGTGTGTGCGTGTGTGTGTGTGTGTGTTATTGCTGCATTGCTGCCGCCATACAAATGTTAAGGTCAATGGATGCAGATCGACTACAGAAGAGAGCAGGGTTCTAGCACCAGGGAGTCATGACACAGCTCTGCCAGACTCCTCCTCCTCCTCCTCCTCCTCCTCCTCCTCCTCCTCCTCCTCCTCCTCCTCCTCCTCCTCCTCCTCCATCTTCTCCCCCTCCTCCTCCCCCCCCCTCCTCCTCCTCCTCCTCCTCCTCTTCTTCCTCCTCCTCCTCAGATGGACACTGGGCAGGTGATGATACGGTCCTCCAGCATCACGCTGAGCACCAGGAAGACCAGGTAGAGCAGGAACATGGTGGAGCCCAGGGTCTTGTTCATCTTCCACTTGCAGCAGGCTATGGAGATGATGACGAAGAGCAGCATGAGGAAGAGGAGGACGATGGCACAGAAGAGCCCGTTACTGCTCACCTTCACCGGGACAAAGCCGTTGGTAATTGAGTACAGGAGCCAGGGGACTGGGAGACTGTGGCGGGGGGGACACAAATAGTATGGGATAAGACACACAAAAGGAGCACAATTAAGTGTAAATGCATCCACGTGAATGATCTTCCAAACTGATCACACTTTCTCTTTTTCTATCTCTATTTGCTATTTAGCACACACTTTAATGTAAAGCAGCGTATAGTCGATTCAGATACAGCAAATGTAAGTCAGTAAAGCACAGGTATAGGGTTAGCATCTTGCTCAAGGATGCCTACAGGTAGACTGTGGACATTGGGGTTCTAACCCAGAACGTTTGGACTCAGAGACAAACACCCTACGACCACTGTAGGCTATCCTGCCTCTGGTGTGCTAGAGAGACTCACCCCACAGTGATGTCAAAGATGTTGCTGCCCACCGAGCTGGAGACAGCCATGTCCCCCAAACCTTTCCGGGCCACGATCACGCTGGTGATGAGGTCTGGGATGGAGGTCCCCGCTGCCAGGATGGTCAGCCCCATGATCTCCTCGGAGATGCCGATGGTCTCCCCCACCTACGAGTCCATATTCACATGCGGTCACATACGAGAGAGAATCCTGACTGCAGCATCAAGGAGATGAATACTCTAAGTACTTTCTCTCTCTTGGATATGGTGTAAGCAGTTATGACTGGAGGAACCATTGTCTGTAATCTTGTTGTCCATGCTATCTTATCTCTGTTTTATGTGGAAAGGAGTCACACAAATCCAATATATGGTGTTACTAAATCACTGGAAGTTTTTCTCTCAATGGTCCCATCTGAGTGTGTGTTGTGGTAGCAGCAGTAACAGCTAAATGGTTGACTATGAATATTTACAATCCCCAAGGAAGGTTCACCTGATGGGCCCACCAAACCATGAGGTAGGAGAAGACTGCAATCCACAGAATGGAGCCCAGGAAGGTCATCGCAAAGAACCGTTTGGATGCCTTAGAGCAAGGGGGGGGGGGGAGGTAAACACAGTATAAGATGATGTTAAGATACAGAAAAGCAAAACGGTAGAAGTGGTCTTCTGTCTGCACAGCACATGGGCTTACAGGGTTGCGGACGTCAGGAATGGTCAGCCACAGTGGGAAGACGATGGGCAGCAGGAACAGGTAGGTGGCTTGTTTGCGTCTGGTGTCCGGCCACTCCAAGGACAGAGGCTCCTCCTTTTCCTCCTCCTCCTCCTCCTCCTCCTCCTCCTCCTCTTCGCTGACTTCTTCGCTGTCACTCTCCTCCTCGCTTTCCTCCTCACTGTCCTCCTCGCTGGCTTCCTCCTCGCTGCCAGCGTGGCAGGAACCATCAGGGGCCTTGTCTCCTGCTGGCACGTCCTCCTAGGGAGGGGAAGGAGGTTTTTACAACCTGTAAACTGGAAGGCCATAGAAAGAGGCAGAGACATATGAGCCCATAAGAGGCAGAGACATTCGTTGATCCACACCGTGTGTGTGTATGTTTGAATATATTTACATCTCTGTGTGTGTGTGTGTGCGCGTGCATGCGTGTGTATGGATATTATCTCTGTGTATGTATTGTGTACACGTACACAAAGCAATAGAAAGAGGCAGAGTCATATGTTGATCCACACCCCAAAGGCGTGACCATCACATAAAGCAAGAGTTGATCAACGCTGCTGTACTTGTACCGCTGGGCATGTTTGGTCTTGAGCTGTACAGGTGTTGTCCATGTTGGCCTCTTACATAGACAGGTATTAAAGATGGCCTTTTTGGAGAATCTCCAGGGCGAGTACCTTCTGGTCTTCCTGCGGTTCTGCCTTTTCTGTCTCCTTGGCTGGTGCAGCCTCGGGCTCTTTGGGTTGCTCAGTCTTGCTTCCTTCATCTTGAAACAATGTATACATATAGTGATGAGAATCATATCTTTTTAATGTCTTTCTCAAGTGCTGCCTGAAGCATAAGGCTGTGGTTAGGGATGGGTATACTGGCTGACAGGAGGTATTTGGATGTCAAATCGAATATGAAACTAGATCAACGTGAAAACTGAAACGGAAGTTGCCGAAGAGGGCTATAGTGCAGACTGCTGGTAGAACAGACTTCCTGCAGTCCTCTGTTACGCTTTATTTAGCATCAGCTTGCATGTAATATTACATACTGTGTTTCTCTGACTGGCCTGTTCAACATGTAATATTACATACTGTGTTTCTCTGACTGGCCTGTTCAACATGTAATATTACATACTGTGTTTCTCTGACTGGCCTGTTCAACATGTAATATTACATACTGTGTTTCTCTGACTGGCCTGTTCAACATTTAATATTACATACTGTGTTTCTCTGACTGGCCTGTTCAACATGTAATATTACATACTGTGTTTCTCTGACTGGCCTGTTCAACATGTACTATTACATACTGTGTTTCACTGACTGTTCAACATGTGCAATTAGACCTCGTTAGTCTCTGGGTAAGCCTGTGGGCTGCTAACATGTATTTTATGCTAATTTAATATTAGAGCGGCTGTCAGAGTTCATGTTAGACCTTTTAAGGGTTTTGTTATATTGTCCGCAGGCAATATTGCAGTCAAGTGAGAACTGAAATACACTGCTTAATGAAAAAAGAGCATATGCAGAAATACGAAATAAACTGATTTATTCTACCATAATCAGATTAGCATATAGTGGCATGAAAATTGTAATTTCTGTCTCCATATCTTGATATTGCTGCATTAGAGGGGTTTGTCGATCACATTATAAAAAAATAAAAAAAGGAAAATAAATAAGGTTTAAAGATGAAGAAACTTTCCTGCGTCTAATTAGTCTCAGCAGCATACCACGGCTGAGTCGTGGTAGGTGTGAATGAGTGATTGGTGTTTTAAAGGGATTGGTTCAAAGCACAGAGCGCTGCCTGTGATCCAGATTGTATAGACGCATTGAAAAGCTGATTACTCTGCTGGGCGGCATACTGCAGCCCTGGGGCCTGAGAGCCCACAGACAGGGCCCCAGGAGACTGTAATATGGACACCTTGTGTGGTCTAGCATGGCATAACACTCACTTCCATTTGTAGAGGAACCCCACTAGGATAATCATAGTGTTATATGAAAACAATGTCATGCCTACAACACCATACAACACCATTTGTTCATTGTGTAGTTGGTACGGTTTGTGATGACTAAAACACCGTTTATTTCACATCTGCTGGAAGCCTTTTTATGTCTGTGTTTAAATAAAGTGTAGATTGTACAAAGAACAGTATAAGCATACATATGTATGGATTGCAGCTGACATTAATCTGATGAGTGTCCATCTAGATTAATTGCTGCCATTCAGTTGGATAACAATGCTAATCCACTGCACTAGGAGAAGCACAAGGCCATGATGAGACTGTCGCTGTAACCACGGTTATAGGAGTTCTGGAGGACACTTGCCATGTTTTAGAGGGTCCAGTGTGTGGATCATGAGCTGGAAGATGCTGCTCCTCATGGTGCTGTTGTGCAGGGAGGCGGAGCTTCCACCGCGCTGGAGGGGGGGTCTCAGCTGGCCAGAGAGGAGGATGGACGCAATAGGTTACAAGGTGTCAAGGTGTTCCATCTTGTGGATGAAGATGTGTGGCTTTGGTCATTAGTTTAACTAGTTTAACTCAGGGAGTTTAACTCTACCTTCAACCAGTGTTTGTCCTCTTTAATAGGAGGCACATTGTCTGCTGCTTCTCCCTGATCCTGTATGAGACATGGTAGGTGAGTAAGTGTGAATTAATAAAGATTCAGCATTATTTTCATTGATATATTTTGCCATGGCTACTGCAAAGATAATATGATAATATGCAATAGTATTTGTCATCACCATTGGTAAGTGAACTCCTGCAAAGAGAAACACCTTGAGCTATAGCATGAATAGGTGAACATATTGTATACATTAACCCTCAATTACACAAACCAGGATGTAACATCCAGATCAGTATTACAATGTGTGCTACAAACCTAACAGCATAACAGATTCTGGTTTGGTTTGATTTAAATAACCTGATTTGAATAACGTAAAGGACACACCCTACCTTAGATAATGCAATCCATAGTAATCTACAGTTCTTTTACACTTTGAACTTCCAGTAGGAGACAAGATGGAGCACGTCTTGAAAACACCTGCTGTGACATGAAGTGCATTCACCGCGTTCTTACGTTGTCAAAGCCACTCTTATTCAGAGCAACTCATTACCTTGTCAGGCTCCATCACTGCAAGGACTCGAACCACGCTCTTATGTTTGCGGAGCTGCGACTTAAACGCCCGCTCGAGCTCGACGTTGCACTTCATGAAGTACACGTAGAGCGCGTAGCCGGCCAGCAGCGTGGCGCTCTCCCACCACATGATGACGTTGTCCAGGAAGAAGACGATGAGCAGGGTGAGGCCCAGGATGTAGAAGGTCACGTCCCGAAAGAGGGGCCACCAGGTCAGATGCAGCATCTCCTTGGAGACCAGCGCACACATCCCGATCACAAACAGGATGTTGAACACCGCCGAGCCCACGATGGTGCCGATGCCCACGTTGCTGTGCGATATGAAGACCCCTATGAGCGATGTGAAGAGCTCCGGGGCCGAGCCTCCGGCGGCCATGAAAGTGGCCCCGGCCACGTCGTCCGAGATGGCCAGCTGGTCCGTGATCACTCCCAGGGCGGGAACGAAGAACTCGTCGCACACGATGGCGAGGGACACAAACATGTACATCATGCCGAAGATGTGGAGGAACACCCAGCCCCTCCTCCGGTCCTCCACCGAGAAGATGTCCCGGGGGTACTCCCCCTTTATCTGGGGGGCATCACCGGGGTGGGAGGGGGTGGTCGTGTTCCCCGGAGGAGGCGTTGGCGTCGCTACGGGGGTCCCCTCTGGAGTCACCGGCTCCACCGGCTCCGCCGCCGGCTCCAGGGGCGCCACTGGCTCCACGTAAATGCAGTGCACGATCTTATGATTGGTTGTTAGTGTGGGAGGGGCTTCGGCGGAGGCCGTGGCGGCGTTTAAAACCATGTGATGCGTCGCGGGCTGCACACCCGGTGTTGTTTGATCGGTGAGCTCCACGGGCTGCGTCGCCGTGATGGGCTCTTCCAGGGCCGGGCTCTGGGTGGTGCGCTCGTCCACCTCCTCTAGTGTGGACCCCTCCACAGAGGAGTACCTCCCCATCTGAGGCGGGTGCCAGGGGTCCGACAGCCTGGCACTGATGGTCAGCTGGTACAGGGTACAGAGGAAGACCCCCGCCAGCAGGAAGAGAACGCGGCTCAGGTGAAGTCGCTTCCGTCGTGCGCAACGCATTTTGCTCCGGAACGATGGCGGCGCTGTTGCTTATGGCAAACTGATGGGCGTAAATAAGCAGTCATAAAGGTCCACAGGTCCAGTAACCGCCCTGAAGGCCCAGGGGGTGACTAATCTGAAAGCCTCAGCGATGGGATTCATCGCACGTCCTCAGTCGATTGAAAGCCCGCGCTGATACCAGTAAAAGCATTTAAATAAAAATCAGAAAACATCATGATCCATGAACCATAGCATCATCTAACAATGAATTATTTTAACTATACCTGACACATTTCTGCTAAAATAACAAATGACAAAATACACAAATAATCGTGGTATGGGCCACAAACTTACCTTGAATTTAATATGTTTGCCATATCAGCAATGATAAGCAGGTAATAATATACACAGCTGGGTCCACTGGGACAAACGAGCGTCCAAATTGTTACCAGTGGTCAGAGGGTTATGTAGGACGCACTGCGGGACAAGTCTCCACAATGGATTACCATAATACATAATACCTGAAGTGTTTTAAGAGGCTTATGTGCATTGTCTCACTCGCACTTTTCCTTGCCCCTCCCTACCCTAGTCATTTACAATATATAATTTGATGCTCACTTAATTCGTGCTTTGGCATAGATTTAATTAATATTGCCCATTATTGAGAGCCAATGTGTGTGCAAAGCCTGAAACTCATACGTAACATTATAATTAATTTACATTAACAATGATACATTTAAATTGTTTGTTGTCCATTGACATCCACATAAATAAATACAAGCTATACGTTGACGTACATAACGATATGAATCAAAGCAAAAAATATGAGTCGGTGATTACAGTAATTATATAACTAGGAATGTGCATTCATTACAACTTAACACGTTTTCTGAATAATAAACACTGGTTGGAAAGTATTCCATGTTTAACACATTCAACACTTGTTTCACCCGGACGCCATAAGCGTTGCACATCACAAATTGTTGTAAAGACGATAGGCATATATCAAGCATTGTCGCAATCCTACTGTTTCCATTCATTCCTAAATTCAGAACTGCAGTAAAGTTGTCCTTCCTATCAGGATCTTTGCCTTTTGTGATATACTCGCTGCGTAATGCAATCTAAAGTTAGCCACAGTGGCTAGCCAACGCTAGGATTCCAACCTTGTCAGTCTCGTCGTTTTCGCAGCGAGCCCAACAGAAGGTGCGTTCTTGTTGTGGAGCCATGTAATAACGTTATAAATGTTGTCCTCAGTGGACGTCTCGTGTTTTTTTTTTTTGTGATCTGTTTTGCCAATAGCTCCCATTGTTTATGTTATTTATGTTATTTATACACGTAAACTCCTACTGGGACCTGCAGCCTACGGAACACTTGTAAATAACACATTACATTTTAAGAAGCAATAATAAAAATAAAAAAATGGTACGAATATATTTTCGTGCATCTATATTATATTCGTTTTTGTGTTCAGTTCAACTACATCGCAGATTGCTGTCTTTAGGTCTTCACGATGCCGACCGTGGTGGTCATGGACGTGTCGCTGTCCATGACGCGGCCGGTCTCCCTGGAGAGCAACGAGGAGTTCCAGCGGAAGAACCTGGCGGTCCACGGCCTCACCATGCTGTTTGAACACATGGCTGCAAACTATCGCTTGGAGTTCACATCCCTAGTGGCCTTCTCGTCTCTCTGGGAGCTATTGGTGCCCTTCACGCGAGATTATAACACGTTGCAGGTATAGCACAGGTGTCAAGGTGCTCGTGGTTCTACGGTTTTCATCTTGGCACAATATTGTGAACAAATTCGTTTTATTTGATGTGCAGGAGGCGCTGAGTAACCTGGAAGACTATGACAAAACATGCATTGAATCGGCTCTCAGCGGAGTTAGCAACGTAGTACAGCAGGAGTGGGGCAGCTCCTGTCCGTGTCAGGTATGCACAGGCCCTTTGTACAATTTTTAAATCACAACCCCAAATGAGCTTGTCGTAGTTGTTGTCTGACTGACTCGTGGCGGAAGCACTGGGATGTTGGTGGTTAGTGGGTGTGAGCTGTTCTGCCATCTTGTGCAGGTGGTGCTGGTGACGGATGGCTCTCTTGGTATTGGGAAGGGTTCCCTACGCCATTCCCTCCAAACGCTGAAACAGCGTGCACATGACAAAAAGTTCCCCCTCCCGTTTCCTTTTCCTACCAAGATGTTCATCATGTGTGTTGCCAACGCAGAGGAGGTATCCCGTCCATCCATCAATCCGCCCTCTTAGTCACGGCTTTTCTCAAATAAGACGATTGTAACATAGAAATTGCATCCTACATTTGACTTATTTCACTACTTGTACACTGCTGCCTTTTGTCGACACAATTAATTGAATGTTAATCAATTAATGCCACATATTTGTTCCAACATAATATTGACTTATTGTGACTATGTCGTGGTGTAATAGTGTAATCAACACTATTGAGGTTAATGTATTATAATGTATGTATGTGTTTATAATAAATATTAGTTGATGTATAATGATGTTCCATCTATTGTGCTGCCAGTTGCAGACCACTGACGCAATGGACAACTTGGAGGAGCTGCTGCGTCTGAGCGGAGGGGATGGACAGATCTTCACCATGGATGGGCCACTGTGTTTGAAGAGTGTTCAGGCCATGTTTGGGTAAAACAAGACTATGCTTTTCATATTGGATGTTTCTTTGGATCTAATTGTGACCTTAAACTAAGTTGAAAATAATTAAATAAATAAATGAAAGCAAGGTCATTCGGACATGGTCCTTTCAAAGAGTTCCTTCAAAATAAAATATACTTTTTAGAGCCACAGTGTGTGTGTGTGTGTGTGTGTGTGTGTGTGTGTGTGTGTGTGTGTGTGTGTGTGTGTGTGTGTGTGTGTGTGTGTGTGTGTGTGTGTGTGTGTGTGTGTGTGTGTGTGCGCGCAGGAGGCTCATAGACCAGGCGTACTCCCCCTTCCACGCGGTTCTGCACTGCGGGAACCTGTCCTCCGATGTGCAGGTGTTCCCTCGGCCAGAGCCAGTGGTGCTGGACGACGAGGTGGACCCAATGCCCAGGGTGGTCAACACAGGTAGTGCGTCCTTTGGCAGCAGGCGGGATATGCAGTATGTTCGCATCAAGATTCACAGGCGTCTCGACAGTTCTTATTTTTTTTTTTTGTCTTGTTGCAGACTTGGAGATTGTGGGATTCATTGAGATAGGCGACATTTCAAGCCCCCCTGTCACATCACGACACTTGGTACTGCCCATCGCCGTAATCAAAGGTTTGCATTTCATGTTTTTGACCCCGGGGGGTGGGGGGGGAGTGTAGTAGTTGTTAGGGTGTTCAACTCCCAGCCAAAGGCACTGGGTGAGCCTCTAGGCATCCTTGAGCTAGATGCCTTACCCCTTCCTGCGAATGAATTACCTGTATCTGAATGCACGGTGTCTTCGCAGACGATAAAAGCGTTCGCTAGATGCTGAAATAATGAATATCGTAATTGTTAGTGGCTGCGGTAGAAAGCATACCATTGCGTGTGCGCTTGCAATTCCAAATGGGTCTGTCGGTGGTGTTCTCCAGAGGTGGAGGATGTTGGGACCGGCGCTGCAGAGGAGCCTGAGGAGGAGGTCTCCGCGAGTCAAATGGCGGGAAAGAGTCCGAACTTCTGCGTCCTTTTACACGGCAGCTTAAAGGTGGAGGGCATGGTGGCACTGGTCCAGCTGGGGTGAGTGGCTTTACAACTAATGGGGCCTTAATAAACACCTCATAAGCCCCTGGTCGGTCTGACTCACTTAGGGCAATTACTCGCACGACTATAGTTGTGTGTTCACATTGTCTGACTCCCCATACTTTAAAATATGCTAAAGGATGGCGTGCTCTAAAACACATTCTGTCATTTAGACACTAACCTAAAGTCCATGAGCAGGGCATACGCATGCTCTGTTCACATTACTTAAATTGAATGTACATATTCATTGGCCCACCTCCTTTTAAAATAAATAATATTTCGTATTTATATCCTTTAATGTCCATCCATACTCTCCCTTTGTCTATAACCACCAGGATATATGCCATATTCCCATTATTTACATTCTCATTCTCTCCTACTACGTTTTTGCTGCTTTGCATGTCACAGGGAATTTCCCTGTTCAGAATGACCCTGTGTAATACTTTGTATATGACAAAACTTTGACTTTGAACTAAAAGGCTACAGAGTAAACAAATGTCATGTTTTCAGCAAGCCTCCTTTGTGAGGGTGGGCGGGGTTTGGGAGGGGAGGGGGTCCTTGTTCTTTTAGTTATATACACTTGCATTGGAACTGCCTTAAGCTCATGTTGAAAGGAATCCCCTTCAACCTGTTCACCTGGTCCCCAGGCCGAACTGGTATGGCATGCTGTACTCCCAGGCAGACAGCAAGAAGAAGTCCAACCTTATGATGTCTCTGTTCGAGCCGGGCCCCGAGCCTCTGCCTTGGCTGGGCAAGGTCGCCCAATTGGGGCCAATATCTGGTAATTTACCTAATGATGCAATAAACGCCATTCATGTAAATGTTTTTGCATTATGAAAGCAATAGGCCTGTGCACGTCTACAAAACTCGGACAGTGGCCCTTGATTATCGGCGTTGTTCTTTCAGAGGCTGCTGAGAATCCCTATGGGGAGGACGACAGTAAGAGTCCATTCCCAGTCCAACCCGCGATTAAACGAAGCTATGCCCAGAATGTCACTGTTTGGATCAAGGCTAGTGGATTACAGGTACAACGCCTCCATCTATCATAAATGTACATGTTTGCATGCACGTCCTTATTTTTAAATAAATATGGATTTAATTTGATAGATGTGTAAGTGGATTGTATTTGCCGTTCCTCATGCACGTTGCATGCATCCTCCTCCACAGACTGACGTGCAGAAGATTCTGAGGAACGCCCGGAAGCTTCCAGAGAAGACCCAAACCTTCTATAAGGTGAGCGCTCCGGAAAGCCCACTCTGCCGGCCTGGCTTTTAGAAAAGCAGTTGGGCCGGTCGTCCGTTGTTTGGGGTTTTCATGGAAACGTTTCGTCTGTCCGCCCGCCAGGAGCTGAACCGCCTGCGGAAGGCGGCCCTGGCCTTCGGATTCCGGGAGCTGCTGAAGGGGGTGGGGGAGCTGCTGGAGAGGGAGTGCACCCTGCTTCCAGACTCGGCCCACCCGGACGCCGCCTTCCAGCTCACCCACGCCGCCAAGCAGCTCAGGCTGGCCAGCGCCGGGGACTCCCAGTATGCCGCCTTTGACCAAAACATTGCGCCGATGCACACCGACTTCTCGAGCTGAGTGGCGGCGCGGTCCAGTGGCAAAATAAGACTTTTTTTTTTTTAAATGATCAGCTCCAAAATGGCTGCCAAGTCAAGGAACGCCACTCCTTGTGTGTCTTCTGTTACAGCAGTATGGACAGAAAGGCTTTAGGCTAACGATGGAGAAGGTCAAGTAGATGGCTGTGACTATAGTACACTCAAGTGTTGGCACATGTGGCCTACATGTGAATGTGCAAGACCGTGGTTTGTCAAATGGTGGCATGTACATATTTTTCTAGTGTTTATAGTACCTTTTCATAATTACTGTCTCCAACAAACTTGGGGTTTTATTATTAAAATTGCCATTTGTTATTACTGTAGTAATGGTTACCGAGTAGCAGACATTTCTAGGTTCAGTAACTAATAATCAGCAATGGTACCATTAATGTATTAAACTATAAAATAAACAGCTTTGTTTCGCTTAGGGTGTTGCATTACTCAGAATGACAATTTATTCACAGATCAATAGGTGTCACAAGAGTGGATTAAAGCTGAACAAAGACCCACCCCTTTTAGATTAATATACCATCAAACTAAAAAGCTATGCTGAGTAGTTCAACAGGGGAATAGTCAAATGAAAACCCCTATGCATTCGATTACATGGACTCACTAAATGCAGAAATATTTTTCAGAAAAAACTTTATTACTTGCGGAAATTCATTCAGAAAATTACAAAATATACGATGTGCTACAGTATAAAAGGTTAACCGGTTTTGTAATTAAAACACAGTCTCAATTTGTTATAGGAAATGACTAGCAAGCATAAATGCACATCAGATACACTTTACGATCCACACAGACTGGAAACATCACTATTCAGAAGATTTAAATCAAACCTTTTTACATTAGAGTGAACAATTGTATTTATCCTCAATTGAATTCACACTAGGCAGACAGTAAAGGTGATTACGAAATGTTGCTTCATCTTAGTTAGCTTTCCTCTTCTTTGTGTGGAATCGCCTCTTTCTTTGCTTGTAGAGGTGTCGGAAGTTAACAATTAATGCTGAAAATGGCACTTCAGTTAGACTACACAATGCATTGGTTCAATAAACCTGATTGGAAAGTTTGTTTCCTGACTCACCTAAGACCATGAGAACAAGGTAGATGTACAGGAAGTGGGAGAATCTGATGGACACGCCGATGAATTCGGTGAGATCGATGCTGAACAAGTTAGCCTCATCAAACATGGGAATGGACTGGATGACCGCGACAGCTGCATTTGTTGAGAAGCAAAGGTTAATGTTTTTTCATTAATTGTATATTTATCTAAAAGTGAATACCACTCTCACCTTCAGCCAGAGCTCCTAAAGGGTACAAGGGTATCCATGCAGTGTACCTCAACCAAGTGAGGTTTTTCCACTCTGTATTGAAACAGCCCAGCATGTAGAAAGGATACCTGAAGGAAATGGCAATGCAAAACAATTATCTACACTCAAAATGTATACAAAAAATGCTTTAATTTGTGAAGTGTTACTGAGCCTAAAGTATTGCAAACAAAGATGGTTTTAAGAGGTTTCCATCCTTTTTCCATTCAAGCTACAAATCAAATGTAGAAAAAGACCTAGCATAACAGGTCTAGACTCACCGAAATATCTCAATAGCGCTCCAGGGATAGAAAACAAAGAAGACCACTGGTTTGTTATGCATCTCCTCCAAGCTCCCAAATATGATGAAGAGGATGAAATTCCTCCCAACCACCTGGAGCACACAAACAATGGCAGGCATCACTATGTGAATAACAAGAGTAAATATTAGCTCATCAGCCGCCTAAGGATATATGGCAACGGTTACAAGGGGTGTCGCTGCATTAAAGGTAACCCGGCTACCTGGATCAAAGTAGGAACAACTCCTGTCTTGACCACTCCAAACGCGGCGTTAACAACCTCAATGGCTGCCAGAGTCTGGCAGAAGAACATGACATCGGACATGGTGCGAAAGGTGTCGTACATCGACTCTGAAAAGAGAGCGCAGAGTTGTGACGGGTTCCGTTGAAGATTGTTAACGACATTCATTGATGTAACTAGGGATTAAATAAAAAGGAAACAAACGCAGAAAGGGCATTGTAATCCTAACCTTGGCCCAAGATGAAAAGCCGCACAGTCATGTTGATGAAGATCCAGGAGAAGCAGAGGAACTGAACCAGGTTATACAGGAACAGAAATACCGTCTTGACACTAGGAAGGCCTGAAAACAATCATGTAACAGTTTAGTTATGAGTACACAAGCAGTTTGTCAGAGTTTCTTCTGACAAATGTACTTGTTGCAAGTCGCTTTGGATAAAAGCGTCTGCTAAATGCCGTAAATGTAAATGTAACAAGCATAACCACTTAATTGAATTAAAGAAGTACTTAAACATCCATTTATTCTCGTATGAGTGAAACTCACCATTCTCTTCTCTCCTTGACAACTTTAACCTTTTCTTTTTCTCCTCCTTTTGGAAGAAAGACACTTAACTTAATGTTCTTAACTGGACATTGAAATGTACAGCGCACTCATCGTACAATCTGTAAGCCACAGCTTCACTTGCTAGAGACTCTCCATGTCCATAGTTGCACAACAAGCGTTTAGCGCCAAGGAATACGAAGTTGCCAAAGCCGTGGACCTTCATGGGCCCATGCACAAGGTGTGCGCACGACTGTTCCTCTCAAACAGAATACCGCTTTTTATGTTCACCTTTTCATGGATCTCCATCTCAGCATCAGACTCTTCCAGCCAGCGGTCAAAGTCAGGGGCCAGGAAGACTGGCTTTCGCTCCTGAACGGTCAGCCTATCCCACCAGCCTCGCTGAGCTTTCCTTACTGTAATATTCACCTGCCTCTGCGTGGACTTGCAGCTCACCTACGATCATATGCATCATCAGAATACATTTCCATCCCATTAGTGACACCATCAAGAAGATAAGACAGGGCTTTGTGCTTACCTCTGTGTTTACTGGCAACCGAAACGCCAGACTGAACTGATAGTCGTTCTGTCCTTTCGCGCCATGTCCCTGTCCTTAAAGCAACCCAAGAGGACAAGAACAACTTCAACGGGTATGAAATCCTTTGGTTTATTCTGGGACAATTCCCCACCACATGAAGCACAAGGCCATAATGACGCCACTCACCACTAAATTCTAGGACGTTGTCACTTATATGGACCTTTATATTCTGAAAAAGACAAACACTTGTTAGTTTGGATTACTCCAACCGACCAACTAAATAGCCTAACTATAAACAATTTGAAACACACACACACATATATATATATATATATGCACACACACACAAGATGTCAAACTGATTCATGAGCTAAATTAACATGAGCTCGACCGCTGTGGTCGCATGTAGCTCGATTGTTTTATAGGAAGTCATTTTATGGACCTTCATATCCTGAAAAAGAAACACTTGTTAGTTTGACTTCCTTTTGCTTTACATCCGACCAACCAAATAGCCTAACTGTACAAAGGCGCTACTTAAGACCAGCCGCAACTGAATCTCATCAAAATGGGAGTATTGTTCATTTTATCAATAAAAAAATAGAAATGTATATATATTTTAATACATATTTATTCATATACCCACTAGATGTCAAAATGATGAGCTGAATTAACATGAGCTCGACCGCATGTAGCTCGACTGTTTTATATGAAGTCATGAACTCTGGACGGCGATGTGTCCTGCGGTCCCTACCTTTGCGTCTATCAACTCTACTCGCAAGTAAATGTCTTCATGGCGCTGTGCCCAATATACATGGGGTGTGAGCGACATTTTCTTTGTATCCATTGTGTTCCCGCACAACAGTCTGTAAGCCCAACTGACAGCCAGCCCTGAATCACAAACTGGACTAGCCAGAAGATTCTGTGAGCATGCGCAGACTCCGACGTATGGGAGCGTTACGTGATTGGCTAGCCGTCAGTATTGACGGAAACAGAGAGAACCGATACCAAGGAGAACTAAGAAAAACGGAATCCTTACCCTATGGTTCTGGAAATATTTGGTATCGAAGCAAACCCATATATTCTAAAGTCGTACCATCACTAATATGCAGACTGGGGTGTGTCTTACGTCCCCCAAATGTGATTTGTGGACCGGAAGTGGTACATTCCGTGTGCTTGTTGGGGTGACAGGCAGCGTCGCTGCTCTGAAATTGCCTCTTTTGGTCTCTCAACTTCTGGAATTACCAGGGGTAAGATGACATTACACAATAAAAAATACAGGTTTATTGTTATACATATTAATCCTCAAAGTTGTGCATTAAACATTTACTTCGTTCGTGCTTTAATGTAACTGACATAACATAACTGCACCGCTAGATGGCGATAAAGTAGATTGGTTAAGTAGTTTTCACTTGCAAAAAGGTTAACCATGGAAACAAACAACTGCATTTCCAAATTCATATAAACCGACTAGCATCTACTTGTGAAATATGACCCAATGGAAAATTATATTATTATGAAAGATGGGAAAAATAAAAATAATGATATGATCCAATGCAGACATATTGTGATGAATGAAAGCTGATCTCCTGTAATTGTTATACATGGCTCTAGGTGGACGTGCGAGTGGTTACAACCGAGCATGCTCATCACTTCTATAACCCGGCGGAGATAACAGTTAAGGTCTACACAGACAAGGACGAGTGGGAGGTGAATATGACTTTATTACATTCTCAAAGGACAATTATTAATAGATGGTTGCAAGGGAGCAGATCTCATTACAACTTTCCACAAACATGGGATTTTTACAAGAGCATTTTCTGGATGGGACATGTTGTAGCAAATTAAATGATGAATAAAAGCTTAGACAAATGGATATCCATAGCTGATTTATTTCATACGCTGCAGCACATAAAAGACACAGTTTCAAATGCAACTCCACGCAGAGCAGAGTTCTGGAGAAAAAGCGCCCTGAATAGAGGAGGGAAGCCCTTTTCGTAGAGTGGAGTAAACAACCTCTCAAGACATCAGGACTGCCGTGATTCACTATCTATGGCGCCACTTATTATCTATAACGGGTACAATGTACGGTCAAGGCTGGACACAGGATTTAGGGACGAGCAGCCTTCTCAGGGTTTCCTCTCATGGGAACAGAGCACATTGTAGGAATGCAGGAAAGACAGGCATCTACAATATATATATATATATGTATGTGTATATGCAACGGTTCAAACCACTGATCAGGATACATAGATATAAACAAAACCCATATAAAGTTGTGTTTATGTGTGAATTATTTCAAAAGTGGAGTCGGCTTCTATTAAGTATATATTGTCAATGACATACATTAAAAAAAAATATATTGATACTCGGGGGACAACTTCCATGTTTTTCAGAAGTTGGAGGGGACACGTCCCTTCTTCTTCCCCCCCCCCCTCCCCCCCCCCCACCCCCCCCCACCCCCCGGATCTGCGCTCATGGATGGTTGGAGGCGGGATCTATTCTAACCATAATGACTTGCTCTCTCTGATAGCTGTGGACGCAGCGCTCTGACCCCGTGCTGCACATTGAGCTCAGGCGCTGGGCAGACCTATTTGTGATCGCTCCACTAGATGCCAACACCCTTGGGAAAATTGCCAGTGGCATCTGTGACAATCTACTGGTAAGACACATGAGTTACTGGTGAGACCGGGGACGTCTACTGGATGTGGCCGGTTCTACTGCAAATTATCCATCATACACCTGGATCATTCTTCACCCACCAGAGAGATTAAATGGATGACGACGATATTAATATTTAATTTTTAATTGGCAGACGTGTGTGGTGAGAGCGTGGGATAACTCCCGGCCTCTACTGTTCTGTCCTGCCATGAACACGGCCATGTGGAAGCACCCAATCACAGCCCGGCAAATAGCCAGTCTCAAAGAATTTGGATATGTGGAAATCCCCTGCATTGCCAAGAAACTGGTGTGTGGAGATGAAGGTTTGTGTGTGTGTGTGTGTGTTATTCAAAAAGCTGATATCTTGTTTCCACCCCATAAATTCATGTGATTTAGATGATACGATTTCAGATAGTCTTTTTGTAGTTATTTATTCCACCCAGACTTTGCTGGTGCATTCCTTGGTCACTGTAACGTGAAGCTAGTTGATGGCCCTTGACCAGTTCAGGGGTCAAGAGGACTTAGAGCTCCCCCGTTCTCGTTCTCACGAATGAATGGGTTGCGTTTTTTAACTCGGTCAGCATTGTGGTTGTAAAGGCACTTTGGACGACATTTATGGAAGTGATTGAAAACCGCCAGGCACGACCATCAATAAACACACACACACACACACACACACACACACACACAACATCGTTCTCATGACGTTCTCTGCGAAATGTTTTATGTATAAACAAACAAACATTTGCTGGATTTGAAAAGCTAGCTTGAAAAGTCCCACAAAAGCTTATGTTTATGAATTGTCTGTTTAAGACTGTAAAAAAATTCCCATCTCCACAGTCACACGAGCAGAAAGTTAGTGGTCCGAAAAGCAGTTCCCTCATGGGTTTTTACGACCAGGAGTTGTTGTAGCAAATTAAATAACTGGTGACTGGCTCGAATAAAAGCTAAGACAAGTGGATATCCGTAGTTGATTTATTTCATACGCTGCAGCGTATAAAAGACACTGTTTCAAAGGCAACTCCACGCAGAGCAGAGTTCTCGGGGAAAAGTGCACTGAATAGAGGAGGTAAGCCCTTTTTGTAGAGTGGAGCAAACAACATCTCAAAGATATCACGAGATGCTGTCATTTACTATCTATAACGGGTGCAATATGCAGTCAAGGCCGGACACATAATTAGGGAGAGACTATGCAGTCAAGGCCGAACACATAATTGGGGAGAGGAGCTTGCTCAGGAGTTTCTCACATGAGAACAGAGCACAATGCAGAAATACAGGAAAACAGGCAGCTGCAGAGAGTTAGATAGTTGCAAAGACCGATAAGTCACTATGGAGTGCACATAGCACTTGATCATCTCAACTAGTTAGTTTAAGTGAGCTGACCTCGGAATAGGGCCTCGAGTCATTTTCCATCACAGAGTAAATTCCGTGTGTGTCTTCTGGTTATGGTGTAATAGCACAAGAGGGTATTGTATGGGGCAATATCATTCATATCATTATTGCCTAAGGGCACAGGGGCATGTCCAGACATGTTCTATTGTCCGTAGAGACAAGGAGAGAGGTTTTGCAGTTGATCGAATGACACACTGACTTTCTGGTTAATGTCCTCTTGAGATAAGACAAGGAAGTATTGCATCTCCGAAAAATGGTAACACAAACCCACCGGTCTTGGCTTCAGAGGCAACAAGCAAGTATCTGCAGGGTAAACTTGTAAGGCGGATGAGCTCAGGATCAAGTTGCATAGCATGGTAATCCTCCACATGCTGTTGTCGTTCCTCTTCCGCCCATAACCCCAAAACCTCTAAAGATCATAGAGACTGCACTGTGAAGTAGGGCAGTGGTTCTCAGCCTTTTGGGTCTAACGGAAACATTACTATGATGTAGAGAGCAATTTTCACACTATTTCACCCACAGCAGATTGACAAAAAGTCACATGGATACAGGCTCATAGAAATCAGACGGGTACCTGCATTGTCAAAATATGTATTGTAATGAAGCAATAACTTGCACTATGTGGAATAATTAATAAATAATGGAGCATATGAATCATAAATATAAATTATAGCAATTACATTGTAAACATTATCTATTATCAATACGTCTTTCACTAGCTCACTATAATTGCCGTAACCTGTGCCAGTAACCTGTACTACTTGAATACCAGCTAACTTCCCAGCACACAAGCCTTGCCTCATGGCACACCACGCCTTGCTACACTGGCCGGAACAACAACTTCCACCAGTTTCCTGTTCACTGAAGTCATTGAGTCATAGCCATAAATAGGAGAGTTTAGATCATGTGGTGTGATTAGTTTAAATTGCCATCATATATAACATCAGAATCTCCCTACTACAATGCAGGAGGCAGTGTGGGTATAATGCCATTTTTATTTATTTATAATCCAGCATTATGTTACTGCGCAATGAATGTATGGCCTTTGTACTGTCTGTATACCATAGTAGGATATATTGTAGAAAAATAATGAGTAAAGTAGACTCATTATTACTCCCTGGTTGATACCCATTGATACCCAGAAGGATGTCAAAGATTGGTTAGTCTCTGCAGACCACAAGCAATGACGTCTTAGGCCTTATGCTTGTCTCCTGTGGCTTCACTGTGTTGTTCTCCTTTCCAAATCAGAATGGTCTAAAGTCACTCTCCAGTGACAGTTATCCATTGTCACCATCCATTCAGTCCTTGGTTTTCAGTCTCCTGGACTCCCACCCTGGCTGTCTGTGCAGGTTCAGTAGTGAGAAGGCCGTTGACCAAATAAGTAATTGTAATTGTCTGATATGTTTCTTTTATTGCAGGTATAGGAGCCATGGCAGAGTTGTCAACTGTTATAAATGTTGTGAAACAGCATCTTGAGAAGTCTGAGTCATCTCATCCCACATGAACTGGGATGAGATGAGTATATGGAGTCCAAAGGGCAATATAATAAATATGTGACTCGGATCTGATTCTGCTCTGTTGTCTGGAGTGCATCTTTTTTGATTTATACTGAATTAACATGTTATTAGTCTGAATATAAAAGTGTTGATAGGTGTGCGTTTTTTTTATTGGATTACAATATGTCCTCATATATTGACTGCCATTAAAATAATAATATGTTTATACTGTATTCCTTAGTCTGAAGGTGTTCCTATCTCTGTGTTATGGTATAAGATGTCAGCTTGTGACAGATGTAATTAAATGTCCTTGATATGTGCAATTAATTTTCGCCATGCTGCTGCATTAAGCAAATGCGAAGGACTTGCATAAATCTAAGATACGGTTTCAGTATTATTACATTCTGACCGTTGGTACTCATTAGACATGGCAGTAACATAGATCACCATTGTGTGATGTTCCTATCTTTTCAAGTATAAATAAACCTGGACAGTGTTTAGTCTTGCCCTCCTGTCTTGAGAATCTCTCTGTAGCCGGTACTGCTTGAACTGCAAATCTACTTGTTGCTGCGACTTCTTGGTCTGAGTCTGCAGCTTCATCCCAATTGAGCCAAATGATGTCCTTTCAAGTGTATTATTTACACAAGACGTTGCTCCTGTTCTCAAGCAGACCAGCAGATTTATTTGGAATGCAAATAATAACCACGGCTCTTGTCCCCTGAGCTCTGACTTGTCTGGCTGCCATTGGCTGCTGCGCGCTTCCATTGAGTGTTTTACATCATGGCCTTGTTGATGATGTGGGGGAACATGGCAGTGTGAATGTGTAACACATGGTGTTCTGCTTGACTCTGCACCACTTGTCCTCAGGGAGGGAATTTGCACAAGCATTTCACTACATACAAAATAGGATTGTTTTCGTTTACAAGCTACGTGCCACCGAAACAACATACATATTATTGTGTCAAAGGGGAGAGTAGTGATAAACCAGTGTGTTTGTAGAACAAAGATGGGATTGTTGATTCGGATTAAAGAAAGTTTGAACCAAACGGAAATGGCTGATTTAAGTTAAATATTTACACAGTAAGCTTTTACGTATCCAGTTCTAATCAAATGAAGGAATATAAATATGATCAACGTATATGGCTATGCCTGCGTGTGTGTGTGTGTGTGTGTGTGTGTGTGCCAATATTTGTTTACAGGTGCACAGATGTGAGCTGTGTCTGATGTAACGCAAACAGCTTTTGCTCATCATGTCACTCGCCATGGCCTCTGGGAGCCCACAGCGGTGTTTCATCAGAAAGTACATCCTGAGAGATCACCCACGCTGCGCCCGTCTCACCTGAACACACCCGATTACCTCTGGCGCCTTCTCAGGTGGTAAACAGTTCAGCGGGCCCTTGGGAAGAGGTGGAAGTTATTTTACTCAAGAGCCTTTCCCTCTCTCTCTCTCTTGATGACTGTAACGTGAACATTAAAATGAACAAAAGCATAAGGAAGAATAATGACAGGATGATTCATTTAAAATACAACTGTCTACTTAGAACAAGTTTCTTTGAAGATCTGTGGGGCTAACAAAGAAATCTTCCCATCCATCTAACGTTTTTACCCTGTATGAGCACACTAAGGTCCTTGAAAAGTCAATATTGGAGCTACTTATGATTAACCTTGTTTCCAGGCGTTCTCATCTCACGCATAATCAACCCTTTTTTTTTTATCTTGGTTCTCATTGGTTCTAATATAGTATGCCGGTACAAATCCATCAGAGGTCATGATAAATAGGATGCCAAGAGCAATTTACTTAGTGAATATTATTTGAATAGCTGGTACATTTCATTGCATATCCCTGTGTGTGCAAGTTCAGTTTTTTTATTACATTTCTTAGCAAGTAAATCAACAAATGAATGTTGGTAATACAATTTAATAGTGTAGGTAGGCCATTACATTATAAGGCATGCATGTGAATTCAAGCTCATTTGATTTAAGCTCTAAGGTAAAGTCAAACATATGTATTATATTAGGCCTCCTTGTAATACAATTTATACGATTTCTTTTATCTTTAGTTGTTTTATTTTACTGGACCATGGAGACAATGTTTTTTTCTTTCTTTTTGAATGGTTGCAGCGAGTATATGCCACATCCATAACACCCCGAAGACCATGTGTTGACGGGTCTTAAGGTGAGATGCCATGGCAACTGGAAATGAAGAGACATGATAGTTATCTTAAGGGAGATGGCTCATCCCTTAGCGAGCATCCTTTTGCCTAAGAGGCTATATGACTGAGGAGACAGTGGGTCTAGACATAGCCCAACCTCATTTTTAGCAATCCCACAAACTACTACTTAGACAGAAACCCTAACCCTTTCCGCAAGTTAACATTCCTCCATCTCTCCACCATAATCACCCCTACAAATTTAATTAATTGATTTAAATGAATTGATGAATTAACAAAATTAAATCACCGACAGGTGGGGGCATTTTATAGTTCACCCTGCATGGGGCGGGGTGACAGACGAGAAGACAGAAGCAGTGCACCACAACATGCACATGCGCTCGCTCTCATGTTAGGATCCCTGACCGCGTTTGTTAATTGACTGAATAACCTTTTTACTCTTTCGATAATCGACCAAGGCTGCAATGCATGTTCAATAAGATGCCAAATAAATGCAGTTTAGCCGTTGTGCCAAGGAATAAATGCGGCGTTCCTGGTTATCCATTAACTCCGCCCATTGATCAAAGCCAATCCTCTTCACACACTCTTCCGCTCTTCTCTGCTTGGTTGATCAGCGCGAAACTGAAGCGAATTTGGGGGAAGCGAAAACGCACCGCTCAATGCAGACAGTTGGTGCAGCGTGAACAGTGTGCTCATTGAAGCGGACTGGATTCATACACCACGCGTAAAGCAACGCATCGCACGTCGTCCAAACCTCTGAAACGGTCCTGTGAAGTTGTGTTTCATGGAGAGCCTCAGGAAAAGTAGTAACGTTTTAACACTAGAGAGGTAAGACACATTCTGTTTCAATTGTTTCTTTTAGAGGTGGACTCTTTGGCGTCCGACAGTTGCACAGAAGATGTGTTCCCTAAAGGTAACGGAACACATCCCCAAAAGCTTCTTGCGGTGACATTTAGTCCTAAACTTATCTTAACCACGATGTTTTCACCCCTAAATTCCAAGATTTGATCTACATCATGAATGCATGATAAGGTGCCCGGACTTTTGAGTCACACATTTTTAGGTCTAGGTTGCTATTAAGATACGACTGATTCGTCAAATGTGGTCAACTATGACACGCTTTTCACTTTCACACTTGTTTTAATTTGTGCTAAACCGCATGTTCTTGAAAAGTGTTGATTCAAGGTCATTTGCAAATGCGAGTTATTTGATTACTTACCTGAGATACCTTTTTTTTTTTTACCTCGAAGTGTAACGTTAAGAAAGTTGTAGCCTTTTGGCCGTGTTTCACAATGTTTGAGCGTAGAGCATAGAAAGGGTTAGTCTTTGGCTTAAAAACAATACTTATTTCCTGTCCACTAATATCTCTCTCTCTCTCGCTCTCGCTCTCTCTCTCGCTCGCTCGCTCGCTTCCTCTCCCTCTGTGATAGCGTAGTTGGTTCAACTTTCTCGCATGCACTAAGATGCTATCTTTCTGTGTGCAAGTAAGGTAAACCGTAGCAAAGTAAAGTCGAACAGGATCTGTGAGAAGAGATGGGTATGCGGTGTTGCGATTAGGCATGCCACTGCTCTTCTACAGCGTTTGTGTAAACCTGAAGGGTGTGCTGATAGTAGTGGGTGACCGTCTGTTAATTCCTAACAGGGCTGTAAAGGCAGCTGATATACCATTAACTCCGCTAAATGGCCTTGTATGGTTATCTGTTTACAACTTAACAGATATGCTCTGGTCTTAGCAGTTAACAGAGGACTACAAAAAGGATGCCTGTGACATTGGTCATTGTAGACGGTGTGTGTGACTGTGCGCAGTCTGACAGTTACTTGGCTGCGCACAACCTCTCGGTTCAGGGGCCTAATCAGATTGCACCTCTTGTTTTGTATCTTAATTTATCATTCAGGTGTCAAATGTCAGATAAAGTGGATTTGTTGACGTTTATATCTATGATGTAATCGTTCATTGTCCTTATGTTGCTTGATTTGATTGGGAAATGGTGGGTTGGCCTTTAACAAATGAAAAAAAGAAGTGTGTGTGTAACTATTATGGTATGGGTAAAGAGGCAGAGGATGAGATTTAAGAATACACTTTGACAACCAGGTCCTATTTTTCAGATAAGTGTTTATCGTTATTTACCATTTGTCACTGGCAGTCATGTCAGGCTTCCCGCGATCTGCTCCAGTGTGCTATTTTCCTACGTTACCCAGAATGACTTGACCCCCTCTCAACATCAGGCATAACATTCTGTTAATTGTACATTTCTAAATAGAATAAATCCACCAAATGGATTATAGCAGTTTGTTTGGTGCTGAACCTTTAGATACACAGCTCTTCCCCGAGGCTAGCAAGTTAGTGCTCAAAGAAAAAAAGAGATATCCAATGAATCGCTGCCAGACTGGTCAGCGTGTCGAAACCTGGATGCACATTTGGGCCCCCAGTGCCAGAACACACCAAATCGGCAGGGTTAACCGTGACTACTGTTGTAGCAAATTGAATAACTGGTGGCTGGCTCGAATAAAAGGCTAAGACAAACGGATATCCGTAGTTGATTTATTTCATATGCTGCAGCACATAAAAGACACGGTTTCAAAGGCAACTCCACGCAGAGCAGAGTTCTGGAGAAAAAGTGCCCTGAATAGAGGAGGGAAGCCCTTTTTTGTAGAGTGGAGCAAACAACATCTCAGAGATATCACGAGATGACTCCATGTACTATCTATAACGGGTTCAATGCACAGTTAAGGCCGGACACCTGGTCGTAATTCACCATCCATGGCGCCCCTTATTATTTATAATGGGTACAATGTACGGTCAGGCAACATACATGATTTAGGGAGAGGATATGCAGCCAAGAACAGACACGTTGTTGGGGAGAGGAGCTTGCTCAGGAGTTTCTCACATGAGAACAGAGCACAATGCAGGAATACAGGAAAAACAGGCAGCTGTGGGGAGTTGGATAGTTAAAAAAGACATAGGCCACTATAGTGTGCACATAACAACTTGAACATCAAAGCTAATTAGTGTAAGCGACGTGACCTCGGAACAGGGCCTTGTGTCATTTTTCCATCACACTACCAGGCCACTTCCTTCTCAAACGAGGCCATGCCTCGGCAGCTGTAGGGACACAAGGGCCAAGCCCACAAACACGAAGTGCATTCTGGATTCACGAGGCTGCTGTCCTCTCTCGCCATAGGAACATTGCAAACATTTTATATGCAGTGATTCGCAGACAGAACCCCTAAGTTGTTGTCATATGGGAATGAAACTAATATCGTTCATACTTGTTGTACACTCTGTGTATAGCTTTGCATCAACTTTCCTTTTATTTTCTATATTAATCGCTGTCAATAATTCAATTTTGTATCTGTGTCCAACTTGAACGAACACATTTTGTTCAGTGCACACACATGTACTATATATCAGTTCATGGCATTAATCTCATCTAAACCTAACCAGGCAATATGCTAATACACATATACTGTTTATACTGAGTGCCAGACTGAAATCGTTCAACCAATAAGTACACACAAAGAGCTAAGAGAAGCAGTATCTCACTGAATAATTTGTTTGTTTCTTTGGTTTACCAGGACAGGAGCAATATCGTTGGCGAAGTCGGCACATGATGGAAAGCCAACCGGCGCCAAGTCTCAATGACCCCGCGGCTCAAAGTAAAATGCTGCTGTTTGAGGGGACGTCCCCAGGAGCCCTGCCTGGATTCCTGGGTCCCCGTGGTCAGAAGTATCCCGTGCCCTTCTATGCTTACGACCTGAGAGAAAAGGACGAAGCAGGGCTAATTCTTGCCTGGAGCGGGCCAAGCGCTGGCTTGATGGAAAGCAGGAGTGCTGTGAGTCATCAGTCTGGCATTGAGGGAAATACCCACAGCATCTACCAACCGTACAAGAAGACGTTCACGCCAGAGGAATGCCACACACATTCCCCCTCAGTGTGTGGCACCCCAGGCAAGCAGGTTTCCACACAATACGCAAGAAGTCCCGATATGAGCAGTCCTTTAGCCTGTACGTCAACAGCTGTCATCAATCAAACAGCAGGAGGTAGCAATGCATCTCTGTCACCTAAAACCTCCCTGCATCTAGCAATCCCCAAGGCGGTCTATGGACAAAGGCCATGCTGTTCTGAACGGGGTTGTGTTTTAGGACAGAGATATAGTGTAGAGCATGTGACTCAGAGGGCGCCCAACGCTGTCCATGAGAGTGACTGGATGAACACTGGCGCCCACTACAGCCGTCTATCTCCTATTCAGAGAGCTGCACCAGAGACGTCTATGCGACAAAAAGGGGCTCCGTTTGAACACGACGGAGAAAGGCCGTTGCCAAAGGATGCCAATGGGGAAAAATACCCAAACTTGGGACCAAGTAGAGCGAGGACTATCCCTGGTTACTTTGAGTCTAACTTTAGTAGTTACCCGTGCATCCCAACGCATACATTGTTTGGCTCTTTAACGCCACAGAGCCAGTGTTTACAGACTCCCCCAAATGGATATCATGGCCTTCTCCCCTCCCATCCTCACCCATTTGAGCATATGAGCTCAACACAACATAGAATTCCATCACAGGTTTGTCAGGAACTCTCCCCAATGTCCAAATATGGGCATCTTCCACAGCACCATGGGTTTTATTACCCTGAAACAAATGTGAGGATGGAGGGTGCATCAGTATGTAAAAACATGGAGAAGATGCACGGCGAACGTGCCTCTGCATTTTCTAATCATGTGTTCAACAACTTACCGGAACATCACCTGATCTATCAGCCTATTAATGGGGATATTTCTATGATTAACACTGTAGCCCTGCCAAATCACTCGTTCTTTCGAGGTTTGGATCAACACTATGCAGTTCCCCGAATTCATAGGACTTCAAGCCAAGTGAGAGACTCACCAATGGAACAACACACACCTCGGATCTTTCACACTAATGGTCTCACCACATCGCCAATCAGCCAGCCCCATGGTTCACCAGTCAATTTGCATAGTGACCAATGTAGTGCCCGATCACATGACAAACCATGTGGCTCCCCACTGAACATGCATGTCGAAGCAAAGAGATCCAGGGGGCATGTAGACAATTTACATATTTCACCGGGCAGATTACAAATAAACAAAGTTCCACCCAATAGCCAGCATGAGGAGCGATTCAGTGCACCCCCTACCCTGACCCCCGACCGGCCCCTGGACTACTCCTGTCATAAAGTCAATGTCATAACTTCAAAGCAGCCCAAGGACCACACTGTCCAATTGTCCCCAAGTCACCACAGAGAACATACTCACAAAGTTTACAGTTACGGTCATAACCTGATGTCTACAACTGACACAACTTCTCGCGTAACTCACGACGGCCACGGTACGCCACGTTTGCCTACCGCCGTTTTTAAAGAAAAACTCAAGAAGAGTAATTCCCAGATCCCAAATGACTTCACCTCCACACCAATAAAAATTGAAAAATGTGATTCACCCGATGTGGAACTTTCAATCAAAAGAGTAAAGATGGAACGTGAGGGAGATTTAATGGAGACCGACACTTCAACCCATCATCCTCCAATGCCAATCATTGATAACGTCTTCAGTTTGGCCCCTTACGCAACGCTCCTGCAGGCTTCGGGGACGTTGCGCTCGACTAAAAGGCGTTGGAGCATTGATCAGTCCACAAAACCTTGTGAAGATAAACCTGACCCTTCTATACAAGATAAAGGACCAAAAGATGACGCAGAGCCACCTGATGACGGCCCTGTGCCCAAAGATGTGCTCTTCAGTTATGCCACAACAGTGAAGCATACATTACAACTCATTGAACAAAAAGCAATGAAGGTAGAGAAGCAGCAACTTCAAGCGGAGGACTATGTAAATAGTCACAGTAACGCGATTCCAGCTGACCGTATTGAGGCTACAGTAAAAGAGAGGCTGCAGAGGTTTCTATTCCTGACATGTTTGTGATCAAGAAGTGTGAACCTGAAGATTTTGACGTTACACCTCCAAATGCTGTTATAGATGAGACTTCTAAAACATGCTGTACCACACCAGACGTTGGATTCGAATATTCCCATCAAGATGATGTCCAGGCACCCCCTGTACAACTGAAGACATTGAGTGAAACGTCCTCTAAATCGATTGCACCTCCTGTGAAATCAGAGGACACACTAAGCACCCAAAACACCCCTGCGTCAAACATTTCCAAATACAAATTAATCTTACCTGATACCCTCGGTATTGCTTCTTTGCACTCACTAGAGAAGCCACCCATCCAATCTATGGCAGAGTTCAACAAGCCTCAGATTCAGTCTATGATTCAACCTATTGTGAAGGTCAACATGCCCCCTGTTCCACCTATTGCGGAGGTCAACAAGCCCCCTGTTCCACCTATTGCGGAGGTCAACAAGCCCCCTGTTCCACCTATTGCGGAGGTCAACAAGCCACTCACTCTACCTATGGCTGAGGTCAACCGTCAACCTCCACACCAAGCGCCTCCCACATATGTCCGCGAGCGTTTCTTGAAGCTCCACCATTGCCTCTGCAACTTAGTGTCCGAGGTTGTGTCGGTCTCCCCAGAGCAGGCGCTCAGAGACTGGATTTGCCATGTGGAAAAGGTTAATACGGCACCATCTACTACCAAAAACAACAAACTATCCTGTCTACTGGGTGTCAAAGCCGGACAAGCTTGGCTAAATGTACAGATCCAGTTGGCTCTCGACAAGGTCATACGCAGGATTGAAGAATACATCTCACAGGAACAATGTCCATTTCCACATGTAATGCGAACGGGAGCGGTGTTTATTCCCATGTTGGTGGTGAAGAAGTTGCTATTCCCTCAGGTCCAAGGTAGCCACATTGACCAGGTTCTGCAGAACCATAAGGTGGAGCTGCGGCCCACCACTCTGTCTGAGGAGAAGCACCTCACCCAGCTCCACAGACAAGCCTTCTCGTCCAAACTCCGCCGGTTGATGTCCCTCAAACACCTGCCTCACATCTACACCGATGTGCTAAACCTTTTCCATCATGCTTGTGTCTCCAAGCGCCTAGGTAAGAGTGGAATGTCACTGCAATCCCTTTGATTTTCCTTTGACTACATCTGTGTATTTGTATTGCAGTGGATGTTTAGCGTCATTACAGTGAAATGACCGAATGCATTTACACTTGCTGAATCTTGAGTCACCGGAACCAAATTCCTCCTTCACAGGAATAAGCGAGTAGCAGTAATGCAACTATAGGAGACAGTTGAGGTTACATAGTGTCATCTTACTACATTGTGTGGTGGTTTGAGTACATACAATACTTGCGCAATGAGCTGATACATTGAGCTGCTCCAAGTCTGATGTTATTTGTATGGCACAACTACCATGTTTCATTTCCGGTTTCATCTGTATTCCTAGAAATCCTAGCTCATTTAAACCCATGTGTCCTTCTGAAAGGAGACATTTGGACTGTTGGTACTTGCTTAGTTTTTCATCAAATGATGGAGGAGGATTTATTATTTTGTATTATTATTATAATTTTAGTTTTTACTTAAAAGACAGTGTTCCGTTTAAAATCCATTTATTTTTTACAGAATCGTCCACATCTGATCTCCAAAAGAAAGTACAGGTATATTTTATTTTATGCTGTCAATCAACTTTGCTTTCTATTCACTGCTTTTCCCCCCTAATCACCATTGAAAAATAGTTGCATTTCACTCTTGGCTTGACAATTGGCTCAAAGTCAAAGATGTGATGACTAGATTATGGGATGTGAGTTTTCATAAGGAGGAAGTGATACCCAAAATGCCAAAAGCATGTTTGGCAACGTGGGGAAGGAGGGCTTTCACTTCTTCAAAAGCCCATGAGGCACATGATTACACGCCTGTTTAATAACACTGTTAACCATTTGACTTTTCAGCAACGTTGTAATGTGATTCAGAACAACTGTGTGTCTGGGGACATTTACCTTGCCTGTAGTGTTTTTCTATTGTTGCCTTGTCATAATTCTCTGAACTCAGTTGGACCGCCAACTTCAGTTACACTATGCTATTCCTGTTTGAGGGTATTGTTGGCATGGCACGCTTTGGGGCACTTATTTCTGTGGCGGCACTTTCTCCATCTCTATCTTTTGTTTTGCCTTTTTCTTTACTTGACTGCCCGAGGACATTCTCTTCTCAGCCATACCTAACATATTACTTGATTTATCTAAATGTAATGTTTGATGAGGTAGCTTCAGTGTTCGTGCATTGTACACACCAATACCTGGAAGTTGTAAATGCTATTCAGTGATTGGTTAAAGAATATTATGGGTAAAATGGCAATCCCAATATAGAAACCTACATTTGGGTTGTAGATACATAAATGTATTCATTTTAAACTTTGTATGTAGGAGGCCACAGTCTTGGTCATTGATCGCTTTGCTTTTGCCATCATAACTTTAAAAACGGTAACCTTTTTGTTTGTGAAACAGTTTAGCTTAAACTGTTCACTTCTTCAGGACTTGACATACATAACGTTTTGACACACCTCTTTGACTCGTATGTTCTGTACGGCTTCTACTAAATTAATGTTTAATACTAGATGTGTGATTTGCACATTTGAAACTGACTTTTGATCTTCATTTCCTGTGTTGCAGGAGTAAAGCTGGATGGGTTAGTAAAGGGGGAGCCAGAAAACCGCCCAGAGGACGGGGAAGGCATCAAGAGTCCTGCATATATTGAGGTTTTCATGGCCTCACCGCTTTCAGCGTTCGACAGGCAGATGCATCCACAGGAAAAGGGGGAAACGTCATACCCTATTAAACAGAAAACTAAAAGCAGGGTGAAGAGATGTTCGAGGAAGGCGTTTTTGGATTACAGCTCTTCCTCCCCGGACATTGAAATTGAAAACAAGGAGCAGGAGAGGAACAGGGACAGTGTGAACTCACTGGGCGAAACCAAAATTGGTGTGCAACGTGATCAAAAAGTGACCGAAAGGGTTGAAGCACTGGTAGGCTCCCAGGAGAGCTTTGAGAACACCTGGACCTGTCCCTTGTCTTCTGATGACTTTTCTTCATCATCCAGTGACACGGACATGGAGGGATCCTCCATTCCCTCCCAAGTCAGCCCTGGCTCAGACTCTGTGAAAAGTAAATTGCGACCAAAGAAACATTCAGGCATGATTCTCAAACTGCGGAGAGTGCTATTTAGCAAGGGCCTCGGCCCAAGCAGAACGGCATGCTACAAGACGGTGTCCCATTCTGGGACATTTTCGGACTTTTCCCCCACCAGGGCCAAACATGGAGAGAGGGTGAAGGCCAGAAAGCCGGGAGGCAAGGAGGACCTCTTCCTCAGTAGAGGGTCAACCAAGGTCACCCACTGGAACCAGAGAAGGGAGGGCTTCTCCCGGGCCATGCGTTCTCTCGCCGGGTCTCGAAGACACAGCAGATCCCTTTTAAAGATCCAGTACTGCCCATACCTGTCTGCCTGCCACAGTGCCGAGCACCGGAGGCGCTGGGTGCTGCGCTCGGCCGTGCAGAGGGCTCGGGGAGCCATCAAGTTCATCTACCCAGACTTGGTGGGAAAGAAGATACTGCATCTGTACGAGGAGGACGACAAGTCGGAGGTCTGGTACAGGGGTGAGGTGGTGCGCATCCACGAGGCTCACCCGAACCCCCTGAAGAATGTGTTTGAGGTCAAATACGACAGTGAACCTGAGTGGAAGTACTTCCTGGAGCTGTTGATGGACTTTAAAAAAGGCTGGCTGAAGATTGACGAGTAGGTCTTCCATTGAGCTCTTCTGTGTGATTGTTTTGTAATGGTTTTGACTGTTAGAAAACTGTTCTTAGGCCTGTGACTTTGCACTAACTTTTTTCCAATTCTTATTTGTACGTTTTATATAATCAAACTATTAAAGTAGGATTCAACAGCTGTTGGTGAGATGTGTGAGGGAGTGCCCTTTAGTGCTGTTTAATTAATATGCAACTTTCTGGTGGGTGAAAGCTATCTTTAACTTGTTTCACTCAAAACTAGAACAAGGATAGATAAATTTCATGTCTGTCTACCTTTGATAGACTTAAACTTAAAGGGTTAATGGTTTGGTAGTGATCACAAAATGTCGTTTTATATATGTATCTGAAGTGAATGTTGTTTGCAATTCATACACTATCAGAACCAAGCACTCTGCTTTGGCACATCTCAAGTCACTTTTGTGTAGGATATATAGCTTGTTTGAATGTGTGTTCTATAGTCGCTGGTCTTGGCATTACTACTGATATCCGAGCTGCTATATGTCTGAGAGATGTGCGAAAGGGGATTTCTGATTGAATTGTCAAAATTGACCTCACATTTGATTTGTAATATATTTTTGTTTTGTATTAAATGTTTTTTTTAAATTGTTGCATTCCATTGTATGACATATACATGTTAAGAATTGAAGAAAAAACTGGTGTTTTTCAGTCTACACGTTAAGTTTGAGGGTTATTTTGGATGGTGGGCAACTATTCAGTTCATACTGTACTCAATATGAAGATTATAACATCAAGAAAAACTAAGTAAAATAAAATATCTAACTGGTGAATTGCATCACTTTTAACAAAAGGCCATGTGTGGTCAAGTTTGTACTATGGTCAGAATCTTACGTTCTGTATCCACCTCCTCACAAACCTGTGGCGCAAGTACACATTCCATTAAGTCCATATATGGTGGTATGCATCCATCACTGAATTCCTTTTAGTATAGAACATTGAAAGGCCAAGAGGTGGACGGGGCATGTCAATACATTCCTATTGTGTGTATTCACTTTATTTTGTGGGTGTAAGGAGTTTTAATAAAATCGGTTTACCACAGCATACATGTATATTGTGTGCATTATGAAACAATCACCCATGCCAAAAGGGATGTTTGCAACATTTTGCACTTTAATATATTTCTCCAAAACAGACAACTAAAATGTTTTTCCACATTTGTACACTATGTAAATAAGAAACACTTAATAGCATGTAGAAAAGTATTAAAAGTTTTTTGGATGTCGCAATTAGATGAAATTAGCCTTTACGATTGCAAATGTTAACTTAATTGCTTATGAACTACGAGCAGACATGATAAACAGGTGGAGCCTGGATGAGCGTATCTTGCCCAACTTTGTGGTCATGATATTTATGAAATGACTGAAGGACACAAAATGAATTGAAACGTAACATCACACAGCCACTAGGTATCGATAGTGACACCGTTAGTTTACGTGGTGCGGACATGGCCTGATTTAAAATACAATTGTATTCAATTTTTATAAATTCCCCCCCAGTCTGGAAGACAAGCACAGCGCTCTGTCAAATACAGTGAATTCAAAATAGACAGTACAGGGTTGCATCATGGATAGACATTTGGTTAGTCATGAACGCAACCACTCCTATTCTAATGACTCACACAGTACTCCCAATTATGAGATTTCTCATGACATTTATTCAAATAAACAATACATTTTTTTAAATTTTTGCTAGGATTAAAATAATAGTTTTTTTTTTAAACACAAACTTTTGGGGGAGGTCCCAAAAATGTTAAACTGGTGTAAAGGATGTGTTTGAAAGATGTCGACACGTTGTCGTCTTCAGACTTGCACTAGTAGCTGTATATTGGTGTCCTCTCCAGTCAGTCTTGTGAAGACTGGTGTAGCACAGACGTATGCATTTACAAGCAGAGCGCTTGACATCCAGAGCAACCACCACACTGAACAATGCAATACCTGCAGGGGCGCCAACATTTCAATATTTAATCTTCAACGCATGTGCAAAAACACAGGCTTGAATGCGAAAGCAGAACAGCAATACAAAATAAATTCCACAAGCCTCAGACATTTGCCCTATATTCCTCTTCCGGTCGTCTGTCTGTCTGTCTGTCTGCTCGGTACTGACGGCAAGGTCATCTGCGTAGCTTGGTTTAAAGCAATGTCTAGACTAACCGAAAGATAAGAGATCTCTTCAAAGAAGCGTGACGAGAATCCAGCCTTGTGGCATCCGGGATTCTGAGCTGGAGGGATGTGAATGCTTGACCCTGTTAGTGTTCCAGCCCACACCCACTGCACTGTCAGTGCATTCTGATACACTCATCTGACCACCCCCACCCAGAAGGTGCAAGCAGAGCTTAAAGACGGCCACTCTAAGCCATGTCGTGAAGGAGGGAAAACAAGAATAAGAGTGAATGTCACTCAGTTTGACGTAAATAATCATTACCGTATTAATGTTACACATCCATTTTTCTTTTTAGAGGGGAAAGGAGGGAGGGGTTACATTAAAGCATTAGCATCGCGGGGACAAGGACAGCTCAGGTGCATTCCATCACACCTGCCATCTTCTGTTGGATTTCTAAACCTGCTGTTCACATCCAAGGAGTCCTTAATTTAATCACTTGGCAACCAATATAAAGCCCCAAGTCACAGTAGAGTGGAAGAGAGTGACATGTGCTCTGAACAGATGGGAGGACGATGGAGGGGAAGGGAGGGTTTGCCTTAGTGCCCATGACCTCTGAACGCCCACTTATTGCAAAGGGGGACCAGAGACTCAACGAACACAGCAAAAATACACCTTTTTATATTGGTAAAGAATAAATATTTCTAAATTTAAAATTATGCAAACACGTGCCACTCTTGCTCTTTAACTTCCATGCATATGGATTATTTACAAATTGAAAAATACAGACTCGCTTATTTATCTTTTTTCTTTTTAAAAGGTGTTATTCTTTTCCCTTTCCCAAAATGTGTTTCACCCGTTCGCATCAGCCAATCCACATTAAGCAACCCAGACAAGAATCCCACCACATAAAGCAAACATGGCCTGGACAGTTAAAGCTGTGGTGAAAACATTGTCAAACTATATATATAAAAAAAAAAGAAAACGGAACGAAACTCAAAATCAAAAACACAAAAGATTCACAAGCAAAAAAAACAAAAAATAAGGGGAAAAAACTAATAGTTGAGGGGAGTAGTTGCAATACAAGCCAAGAGGATGTACTTATTGGATTCTCTGCTGTCTCAAGACTATTCTGTTGCTTACAATACTGTATTACATTTCAACGTTTTATTTTACTCACTATTTGTTTTGACGATTTTGTTAAACAAATCCAGGAAAAGAAAGATGATGCAAAAGTGGTTGGTTTGCCAAGGGAGAGGTTTCAGGCTGCCCTGTTTAATTGCATCTGCGCTCTAGTTTGTCAAGAGACTCAAGAGTCTGTTGCATGGGGACGTGTCCTCAATCCTCAATGTACTCCCACAGGTCCTTCTCGTAGCCTTCATGCACGTGTTGTAGTAGGACTCTTCGTCTGCTCTCACAGTATCTACACACACACACACACACACACACAAAAGTTAAAAAAAATAAAAGAACTGAAGAGTTGGCAAGTTTTGAACTAATCAACCTGTAGTGGGGCAGTGGCATCAGCGATTCACAGACCTACCTGTACTTATCTTGCACTTTCTGCTTGATGTCCTGCAAGGAATCCTGGGAAATGTCTCGCTCCAAGTAGCCAGACAGCACCTCAGTGGCATTTTCCAGATCAGCCTGGTTGTTCTGATAACGCACACAAACAATAAATTACATTTCGCTCTTCACATATATTTAGACGCACTTTGCTGTGTCACTAAAAGATCCTGGGAATCCTGACACGAAAGGTGATAAAAAAATAATAATGATAAAGCGCATTATGACCCAGAAAAAGAAAAACCTGGAGTGTATTGTACGTCGACAGTATCATTTATTGATAGAACAGGCTTTTCTGTACGAGATCAAAAGGAGTACGGCTTCCTAGTTCACCCAGCCTAACATCGCATACACCAACGTGTATTCGTCTGGAGCCTCCATGTTCATTTTGGATTTCCAAGGGGCGTTATGTTATCTACATGCGTAGAACAAAAAATACCTCTGGACGCAAATGGATAGACCCATAACCAATCACAGCAACCAAACGTGTGGCAGGGTACTTTTCAGCGACCGGCAGGGCCAGTGGGTAAATGCAACTTTGAGCAAATCCTGTCAGAAGTACAGCAAATACATCTTTCTTCTCAACAAAAGCTTCAAGCACAGTTCTTCTTTTACAAAAATAAATTAATAATAATAGAACTTCCAGTCTGTTTAATACGGTGGCGATAGCGGTTTCAACAAGCTTGACTCATCAGCGGCAGCCATCTTGGTTTGTTAAGGAAAACGCTCCTCTGTACAGTCATCGTATCAAACCCATAAATGGGACTGGCCAGGGACCACACACACATCTGCCAGAGCAAATAAAACATGAGTGTGCAGATTTGTCTGGCTCCCAGGCAAGGGGTTGGTGATATGAGCAACACTTTTTATACACACCGATGTGTCATTTTGACGATGCCGATCTGTTTTCAGCTTTCATGAAAAAATAAAAGAATATTTACATACAGTCACCTTGGATCACCTCACCTTAAGAAAATATGCTGGTCTTTTATAAATGAAAGCAGCAAACAGATTCAAACATAAATAAGTTGTATTATATGAAAAAGAGACAACTTTAAACTTGAACAATGAATAACAAAAATATATAACAAAATGAGCGAACAGAAAATCCTCCGTGTCAACTGCTCCTCTAGTTTTCGATAGCAACAACCAGACAAATAGAGAACATCAACGTGAACCGCAGAGTTTAGCCATGTCTGGGAACTGAATCCTCTGCTCTGGATTCAGAGACTCATTCACCATCATTGTCTATCATTCACAGAGTGTGCGGACGGGATGTAGGATCGTATGCGTGTGTGACTGTGGGGCGTTACACTATAAGTGGAGACTGGCTATAACATAGGATTTCACTCCTGTTTTCTCTAAATGACGGTCTTATTTTAGTAACAGTGACAAAATGGCATAGATTACTATGTTGACAATCGTATAGGACATTATGCAACAAAAAAAAACAAAGTTTTGGGTTCACAGGCTCCAAAAATATAAAGAATAAGATCACTATAAAGACAGCACTAAGGCTACCCTGGTGTCTCCCGTCCTTTGGGTCGTAACGGTATAGGAACAGATCATGTGACGTGGCGTAAGAAGTGCTAAACCCCGTCACAGATGAGGTCGGACGTCCTGGATGAAGACGTTTGTGGATAACAAAAAACAGACCATTTGGAAGATGTAAGTGAGATCAGGCACGTAAAGAACAACCAATCCCGAAAACAAACGAAACAGAATCGTTTGGACAAACAAAACCGCGTCAACTATTTACATCAAATACGACGCGAATATGCAGCATTTTCCATTAAGAATCGCGCCGTTGAAAAGACAGATGGATTCAACCCTCAACCTCATATAGCCTCCAAGAGCTCTGTACTTTCACCACAATATCCAACGTATTTAGAGGATTCAATAATAATGGAGTTTCACTCTTTAAATCCAAGACTAAAATAGTGTAGCGAATGGCAGTTCGCTACACTACACACTATGAGGGGGATTATGATAAGTGGATGTGCATTTGGAGCATTCAATAATGCATTCATGTTTTGTAGATCTTCGTTTTTTTTAGGTTGTTTCCTTGTTTGATAACTAAAAGTAGGCTATCCCTCTTTCGGAGAACGTTGGTACCCAAAACGAAATAGTTTTGATACAACCGCACAACGTTATGTTATCAAACGCAACCTCTATCCATGTACCGCAATACAAGTAACATCGGCTTGTAGCGCCGACTGCTATCGAGATGAATGATCAGCACATATAAACAGATAATCAGAGGTTGATGAAGGTAGTTTACCACTATGGATGCAATAAGGGGACTGTGTGTTGAGAAACGTAAACAGGCTGTTGTCCTACAACATTTACACTGACCATGGTGACTACGATAAAGATCCCCGATTGTGATTGGTCAACGGCTACAGCCGTTCAAAAATCGACCCGGTTTCACCAAGAATTAATGTTGCTCTTTCGCAGAACGAAAGATAGCTAGGATAAGATGCTACACAATGCAAAGTACTATTTTTAAGTGACAGGACGTACAAACATACAATAAGTGTGTAAGGGGGGGGGGGGGGGGGGGGGGGGGGTTCTTAGGAGAGTAAGGGAGGGGGGGGGTTCTTAGGAGAGTAAGGGAGGGGGGGGGTTCTTAGGAGAGTAAGGGAGGGGGGGGGGTTCTTAGGAGAGTAAGGGAGGAGGGGGGGGGTTCTTAGGAGAGTAAGGGAGGAGGGGGGGGTTCTTAGGAGAGTAAGGGAGGAGGGGGGGGTTCTTAGGAGAGTAAGGGAGGAGGGGGGGGTTCTTATGAGAGTAAGGGAGGAGGGGGGGTTCTTAGGAGAGTAAGGGAGGAGGGGGGGGTTCTTAGGAGAGTAAGGGAGGAGGGGGGGTTCTTAGGAGAGTAAGGGAGGAGGGGGGGGTTCTTAGGAGAGTAAGGGAGGAGGGGGGGGTTCTTAGGAGAGTAAGGGAGGAGGGGGGGTTCTTATGAGAGTAAGGGAGGAGGGGGGGGTTCTTAGGAGAGTAAGGGAGGGGGGGTTCTTAGGAGAGTAAGGGAGGAGGGGGGGTTCTTAGGAGAGTAAGGGAGGAGGGGGGGTTCTTATGAGAGTAAGGGAGGAGGGGGGGGTTCTTAGGAGAGTAAGGGAGGGGGGGTTCTTAGGAGAGTAAGGGAGGAGGGGGGAGTTCTTAGGAGAGTAAGGGAGGAGGGGGGGTTCTTATGAGAGTAAGGGAGGAGGGGGGGGTTCTTAGGAGAGTAAGGGAGGGGGTTCTTAGGAGAGTAAGGGAGGGGGGGGGGTTCTTAGGAGAGTAAGGGAGGGGGGGGTTCTTAGGAGAGAAGGGGGGGGGGGGGTAAGGAGGGAGGTTATGCAGTGTCCAGGTGAACTCTGCATAACTCTGGTCACGGAAATAAAACCTAGGTGCGGCGTTTCTTCCTCTCCCCGCACAGGCGCTTCATCCCAGCGCTCCCAGCAGCCTGCCAGCGCTTTCCTGCCACGGAACGACGCCATGTGCACACGGGCCCCAAAGGGCCCCTACACCCCTATTGTTCGGTGGCCTCGGGACTTGAGCGGGGAAGTTGATTCTTGGCTGCGTTTTTAAATTTGCTTCCGGTTAGCGCTCAAGCGGGACTTTGTCCTGCGACCCAAACCGTGTAAACACGCGTCAGCGGCTGGACCGGCTCGCTCGTCTACTGGACAGCACTGCCGAGGGGAACGGACGACTCCTCCTTGTACTAATGGAGAACCTCAACTTAGGTGTGGGCTTGGGATTTCTCATTTTTGCCTTGGTGTCCCTACAAATGAAAAGAAATAGAACCCCGTTTCCACCATTCAGTCACTGAATAATTTATAAACCTCCGCGTTTCAGTGAGTGACCACCAAATTGCGTTGTATAGCCGTCTGACCCTATTTCGACGAGGGCTTTCCACTCCTGATGCACCACGTCTGACCGTGAATCCTTTTCATCTAGGAAAGGTTGACGTATAGCTGGCTGTATGCGCTCATTATTTCCAGTTTGCAGCACAAGTTGACATTCAACCCACAACGCACTGTTATTCGGTTTTGCCTGCTATGGTGGGGTGGGTTCACGCTCACACCTGAATACGGATGTCTCCAACACAACTCGTTAAATGCGTTTCCACACAAGTCACCAGCGACGTAAACGTACCTCAAAAATGATGGACTGGTTGTTCTTCTTGAGGTAGAAGGCAAAGACGTAGGTGAACATGAGCGTGGAGCGGCACTGGCACAGCACGTCCACCGCCTTCTTCAGGAACTGCACCTCGATCCACGACATGTTGTGCTGCTGCATCTCCTCCATCTTCTGCTTGACCTGCGCGTACAGCTTGTGCTCGAAGCGCAGGCTCTGCATGTGGTTCATGTAGCGGTTGCAGTAGAACAAGTACCTCTGTAAGGCCGCCCTGGAACGCTGCGAGAGAGCACAACACCTCCTTTTGTTACAGTGAAGTGGCAACGCTGCCTCCTGCTGGGCAAGCGGGCGCAGCAAGGCCAAGATGTGCTACAGTACCGTTTGGAGTGGAGTGGGCATGATCCCTTAGACTTGTCAATGTGAAAATACGAGGTTAGCAGAGGAAACATTGCATGGTACATTGCATGGCAGTGAATGGAAATGCAAGGGTACAGGAGGCTAGAAACATCACTACAACCTCCTGTGCGTCGCGGGCAGCCTTGGCGTCATCTTCATTGTAGCGATTGCAGTTGTACCTTAAAATAATAATAATAATGGCATTAGGATTGCATTATCACAGTAATATGCACAAACATTATTCAATGAATGAATTATTCTATGAATGTGACAGATGTGCAAGGTACACACACACACACACACACACACACACACACACACACACACACACACACACACACACACACACACACACACACACACACACACACACACACACACACACACACACACACACACACACACACACACACACACACACAATTAAAAGTGAAGCCTGCATGCACATTTGTAATACAGTTCACGAGTCATTACAAGCATTAGTAGCCCAGCTGTGTGATTTGCCATCATAACATACCAGGCAGAGCCATGAGGTTCCCATGGTCCCAGACATACCCAGCAGAACTCAGCTTTGCAATTCTGGTTCCGACAAACCATGTGATTGCATCCTCCATCTTTCTCAATTGTCACATGGCATTTCGGACACTCCTGTTGGAAGTGGAGGTGGATTGGGGGGGGGGCGGGAGAGTACATACAGCGCGGCAGTGAGCAGAGTTCAGGTCAAAATTAAAATGTTCTCCGTTGTCCGATACTGTTTTACCTGAACAAGCGCTCATGCATACATTAATTCATCATTTCAGGTAAATGGATTGCCAACTTTTTTGATGTCCTGTTGGCCTAGGACAATCCTAGTCTTACAATCCGTAATTCTATATATTAACACAAGTGAGACTGGCAAGAAACAAAAGCATACCGAGAACAATCAATCACGATATTAACTAAAATAAATCATTATTACGTATGTCAAGAAATATTCGGCTTGTGGTGCACTTAACCAAAATAGCCATCAATGGCACAGCCTTCAATTAAACTGCGAAAATAGGATTCTCATTGTAAGGCAAGAGAAACCTGAAGCCACTCCCTAATGGTGCAGTTAATATTTTACATTTAAACACTCATGGTTATTAGACTAGTGCCTACCTTGGTATTTGCAGCAATCCAATTTGATGTTTCACTGTCATCATCACATTTCTTAATCCACTTCCGCAACCACTGAAATAAATAAACAAAGTCAGTGAGAAGCGGTCAAACATTTAAACAGCACGCCAGTGTTGAGGTGAGTCTGGGACGTGACAAATGGTGTTCTGGGTATGTTTTGGGCCCGACTTCCTGCGCGATTACAAGGCAAGTCTCATGAAGGCCCTGGAGCACAGCGAGTGGAAGGCTAGAAGACTTGGTTCCTTTGTTTCAGTTCCCACGATCGCATGCTACCAAAAAACAGGAATATTCCACCCAACCTTTCATACGTCGCAAGTCACAAAGTGACTCAAAAGTAAAAAATAATAACAATTTGATTGAACATACCTTACACTTTACAGGATCATGCCAGTTCTCTCCACAGTTGAAGCTGCAATGAATGACGCATGATAAATCATTTAGTCAAATCAAATTCCTTTTTAGTATCGTTCTCATTTCTGATCCGGGAGTCGTACTACGCTATAGCAGAACTTCTGGGGGGAGACGGCACAGAGCCTGGGCCGGAAACCAAAAACTACAAGGGGCGAAACTGTGTTTTTATCAACTGTGATTATAACGATGTGAAATGCCCTATCCACTTACAATCACAAGTCTTAGTTGCCATTGACCGCAGAGAATGGATCCTCCCACAAGCTGATGTTTTAAAGCCATATTAAACAGTGAGCTATAAACAGCAAGACGGCCGGTTTGGCTACGCTCAATACATTCACATTGTTGATGTCGAGACGGATCCAGGAATCCTGGGGAGGCTGCCTTAAACAGTATCCACTCCAGGAGTGTCCTTACGGCTCATCTATGCCACAGGCGTGGCATGATGGCAGGCCCTGCCGTGGCCTGTGAGCAGACCGCGGCCTTTTGAAGTTATAAGTCAAGCGCTACTTTTGGGGGAGATGGAGGGCAGCTGTGGGCCTGGTCATGACATGTTCTTACCAGAACTGCCGGCCGCACTTGCACCTCACGGGCTTGGCGTCTGGGTACTGCACTTTGACAACGTGATGGCAGTCTGGCGCAGGGCACCACTTTAACAGTCTATTACACTGTGAAAAAAGGAGACACGGGGAACAGAATGAAATCACGTACGCCACGTGTAAGCCGGGGCATAAATCCATAGACGGCATGTTTGCATGGCGGGGGATAATCAGGCCACCTTACCTCTACAAAACTATTTGTAATTAAATGCTGGTACTTCAACTTCACTTTTGAATCTGTTATGAGGCGCCTGCAGGGAACATCAACACAAACATTAGCATCCGTTGCATTAGACCAGCGTCTGCATCAAAAGGCCACAAGTCTTATGTTGCAAACAAACTCGGAGGACAACCCTCTGTGCTTCTAATGGCAATATGCCAGCAATGCAAGTAAGAACAGCATTTAGGAACGGCACAACGCATATGATGCCAATTGCTAGGCCAAAGTTCGATAAGTGTTAGGTATAGTCCTCACTTTATAGCAGTTGAGTTTAAGGAGTCCGTTTTTTGTGTATGCGTCGCCATACAAGCTAACCTAATAACACATTATCCACCATCATTACAGAGAGGGGGACCAAGATGTGGGTTAAGACATTACTATCAGCCTCAGCGCTATGCCAACAGATTAGCCTAGATGCCTACATAACAAGGACAAACTCCAATCACTGCATGCCCCACCATGTGCAGTGGAAAGTGCACCAAAAATCACTAGAGGTTACAGCGTTTTCATATATATATTTTTGTACTTTTAGAATTGATATCCCTAATGAATTACCAGGCGTAAAGCAGGCTGATCGGAGAGGCTCACGGCAAGAGGTTACTTTTTATTTATTTATCAAAAGACCGACTTCAGTCATGACAATACACAGGGCGAATCAACACAATACAACAGAGTTCAAAGTTCAATTTAGAGGTACTGTTTTGGCTAAAGGGGCCATCCAGTCAGATTAATTACATCCCAGGAAAAACAAGATACTCACATGACTGTGTTGTCATCAACCAAAATGTCACAACTATGAGCGGGACAAGAAATTGTCTGGAAAGAAGGAAAAACAGGGGAATGACTGACTTGTCTGCTCTTGAAATATGCTAATCTAAGAATTCGATTAATGCTTGTAAATACCTGGCCCATTCCTTCCTCTATGATTTTGGTGGTCAGGTAATCTCCCCAGCACTGCATGCAAAACTTGTGTCCACACTCCAGGCCTGTGAAGTACTGTGAAAAGGGCAGCAGAGGAAGTAGTTGGGATAATAAATAAGCCACCATGACATGCATAACAGCAACAGGTAACACAGCCGAGCAAAGCAACGTAGGAAAAGCCGTTGTCACCCATCAGTGCGAGGGCTGAAACGTGCAATAGCGCGACTACCAGCGTGACTACCCGTGTGACAATAGTACACCCGCGAGGACACCCCCAACCCAGCGTCGACCATGACAACAGCACTGTGTGTGGTGTGCTTGTATATTCTTTTTTTTATCCATTTTAATTTAGTTGAGAGTGGTGTGCTGAAACAGTGCAGTTTCTTTGATAGTCTCTTCTAATATTTTTTTTTTTTCAGAAAATACACAGCTAATTTAGACATTAGACTGACATTAGTTTAATGTCAAGCTACGTCTTGCATTTGGAAGATGAATGTATGCATTCATTAAGTCGCATATCAGTTACAATCAAAACTATAAGTCAAGTGATTTAGCCTATTAGGCCTACCAACTTTACCAGGATTATGCCCCACACAGAATATCTGTAGTGTTTTAATTTGAGGAGATACAAAAGGAAAGCCTTAGGAGATAAGAATAGAATAATAATGGCAACAATAATAACATTAACATTTTCTAATAATATAATTACAGGAGCGAACGAACAACAACGACTCAAGCAGTTGAGAACTTAGGCCTACTAGTGCATGGCGATGCGTCTCAGACACATGAACAGTTTATGTATTTAGTGTTAGGCCTATTCATCTACAATTTGGGAGACCGTTTTCTTTATGAGACATAGTGTATTTGGTATAATTAGTATATTGTTTGTATACAATACACACATACATAACAGTAATATTTCAGCGAGGTGCTATCATGACTGACATCCTTGGCTTCCAGCGAAGCGCTTTTATCTGGTGATGCTGGTTTTGGACAGCAAGAAGCGCCGGCCTTCATGGGCATTTCATCCTCCTCGGATGGCCGCTCATGTCTTTTGTCCTGCGAGTCATTTTGTGCACAGTTGGGGTGGATCCATGAAAAGTACACTATCAAATCAACTCCATGACCGTGTATGGATATTCTAATTGAAGTCATCAATAAAACCAGCATATTTGCAAACAACTGAGCCTCTCTAGAGTGTGTAATATTAGGAGAAGAAATGTGATACTGAATACAAAACAAGTATGTGCAACAAGTCTGTGCAGAACAGTGTGGAAATTGACATTTTGACTAGTTATTTGAAAACAAGAAAGACACGTCGGCATGTCTGGTATGCCAACATCTTAACTCAACTAAGAATCTTAAAAAATAAATAAATAAATAAAGAACCTGCTTATGCAAATCGGACCATGAAAAGGCTAATTGTGAGCTGTCCATCAAGCCCACCATATGAATGGTGACCTGTACGTTTCTCAGAAAGTTAAGTCAACACACTGTCTATTGGATACATGGCACAGCTCACAGAGAAAAAAAAAAGACAGACGACAGGTGAAAGAGATTTGCAGCAAGTAGTCCGTTTCAATTGCCATGCACTGTGGGGAAACTCACCGAGTTGGGGTAGTTGAGATAGCATATCTGACATGGCATGTCCTGTGCAGATGATCTCGTGTTAATGGGCGGACGCGTCCGAGACTTCTTACTAGGGTTGATCACATGACACTCTGAGAACAGCTTGTCCAGGTTACCATCAAAATATCTGGAGGATTGAAGAGTTAAAATAAAAAAATAAAAAAAATAAAACATCAGTATATGAGCGTCAAAAGGAAGTAGATGCATCTTTGAATTGCTGTTATACGTGCCTTTCCATGAGTTTCTCTTTATCCCAGTTGAAGTGACTGAGAAGAATACGTGTAATCGTTGCTGGATTCTAGAAGGAAGAACATAGGTTTATATCAACATGCAGTTTGTATCAACTACAAAGCCTGCTTTTGGGCATTTAAGGTCCCCAAAAGGTTCTCGACGGTTTGGTCGAGAACTCCAGCATAACATATTTAAAGCATTGGGCTCAGCGTAGGAAATATTTTTACTTTGACTGTCTGTCTCAGAACGTCTTACAGAAGTGTGCAAAATGTCAAGTGACGACAGAGAAAGATTGCTGTGGCAATGACACAGTTGTCGGCGTTCATTTATACACCTTTGGGTGCGCCCAGGCCCATTAAACCCTCAGAGTACAACCTGGTGGGTATACTACGCCTGGTGGATGACTTTAACGAGAAGGACATAAGTCCAAAGTTAGAATAGGCAATAATATTAGACAACACATTAACTATTTTCATCAAGTGGAATCCCTACAATACAAATAGCCTGAACATCTTTCTTATGGCTGAATATAATGGATATACAGTGCTTCCAATAATTCAAATGAATTACAACAATTACAATCATGAGAAACTGTGTGGGTCAAACTCTCCTTAATGTAGCAACAAGAATGATTACGGTCAATCAATCCCTCATTTTAGACATTTTGACACAAATACGTGTCTACAAATACACTGTGCAAAATACAGTCTCTACTGTTAGAAAGAGTATGACATAGCGATATAAAAAATCCCATCATTTTCATTCAAGTTAATCTATTCTATCTTCTAGGGTTACGGTGCAATTCCTACCCAACCATTTTAGTTTAAGAACCGATAAATTTGGATCATGATTTGAGTCCAAGATATTTTAACACTTCACAGATTTCACAGCAGGACAGTCAAGTGGTGAGGGTGTTTGATTCCCAGATTGATTCTTGGTCCAAACCCCAATGTCTGCAGGTTAGGCACCCTTGAACAAGATGCGTAACACCCCATCTGCTCATTGGTGACCTGCATCTAAAAACAACTAACCTGCTGTGAGTCTTGGTATCTGTTAAATTATCAAATAGTAATAGTATCCTCCTGTACCTCTCATACTGGAAATGGTGAGGAATACTTAATAATAATGTATAATATAATTAATAATATAAACAATGTTTAATGTCAGCATACTAATCAACATAGGTTGTTGCGGTATTTTCGTCCACCAATATTGATCCCTTTACAGAAAACAAGGTTTTCCCAACTCTAAATACTTGCATAATTGTACATGGTATAGTACATAGCCTTTACTGGCCTCTATGTGCATTTTGCCTGCAAGGTTTGCTGCGAGCCTCCCAACTTGTCATTCCTGCATCAGTGTTACCTACCGGTAACTCTTCCTCACGTCTATTACAGAACCCAGTCAACACCTCTTCTGCCAACGCAAACCGTTACAAAGTCTGACGTGTTTAAGTATGTCAATCACTGAAACGTGTAGGTGCTCTATAGTAAATGTTATTTCATATTCATTTAACGGCGTTTATGTACAAGCAGACGCATTTATTCTTCCCATGTCCACCTAGAGAAAGTCATATGCCTGAATGCTATTTTTAGTAGACACCTTACCAGTTCCTACTGCCCTCATGTCAGCTTGGATTTGGTACGGATACCTTTATTTTTGTTTGGAAGGTTCAAGCAACAATAATAACACTGTCGAAATAGTGTTAAGCTTTGTTGTCATATTCCAAGTACTACTATGAGGCCTAAATAAGGTCAGGTCCAGACCAAGCTTATGCATCGCCTTAGACCACACCGAGAAGTGCCAGTAAGACAATTAGTTTGAATCCGAATAGAGGCAAGTAAAGGTCTTCCAGTAAAGCCTAAATGGGTTGTCTAGCTGGAAATCATTTTAACGGGTAAAGGTTTCAGATGAAAGAACGTGTCAATAGGATTTGACTAGCCGCTAACGTTAGCAGGTTTAGCTCGTTAGCTCGATGACAAATCCTTCCTTGTCCTATCGAAGATATTAACTTCAGAAATTGCACAATAATTATGACACAGAACAACGTTGAGCACTGGGGAATTGCTCACATGCTAGCTAACTACACAACTAAACGATTGCATGGCTGGATTTTTTATTTAGTCTATTAAGTCATGGCTAATCGGTCGTTAGCGTTGCTAGGTGCCAACTTCTCAGTTGGGAGCCGACTACTTCCCGGTATCCATTATGTTGCAACATTAACAACTTCAATTTAGGCAATCTCGTTTTACGTACTGGTTCAAACCATTGCCACCATTACAAAATGATCATGTTATTCCGAAATGTTCCTAGTCATTCTAAATGTTACTTCTAAACACTGTCGATTGTGACACTGACATACCAGCAAGTACACTTGCCCTAGATGGCTAAGCTAATGGCCTGTTCGGGATTCTTCTCCACCCCCCAAGTCTTTCCTATAGCTGACATATCAAAACCCTACCTGGATGACCTCGTTGACCTCCCGTATACACTCGACCATATGCTGGAGAATCTGTTCCGCGGTCAGCACTTCGAAACGGTAGTCTTCTTCTTCTTGACCAGGGCCATGGCCACTTCCCCCGGTCTCGCCACACTCGTCTCGCTCCCCGCCTGCAACCACGGGATCGACCAGCTCCACCTCGCCGAGCTCCAGGGTGTCGTCCTCGGGCTCCTCTTCCACGCTATCCTCGCTACATTCCTCCTCCTCGTCGTCGAACTCATAGTTATAGCCCTCGTCCGAGTCCATTCCTAGGGTGATTATCAGCGTGTGACAAGCACGCCCAAGGACCTTATCGGTGTGAAACGGTGTTCGTCTAATCGCACAAGCCCCCCCAAATTGTCCGACCCTAATTTTCAACCGCAGCGGAAAAATAACAACAAAACGTCGCTGCTGCTGCTAAGCCAACAAAGAGACCCAGCGTCACCCTTTGACGACGACCTTACGTCAGACGGAGCCCGTACAACCCAACAAAAATAAAGGCAGAAACAACCCGAGCGTGTTCGGGTTTAGTCTTCACACACATGCGTTTGGAAAACACGCACAGCGAAATAATAGTATAGTTCTAAAGCGTTGCCTTCACACACACACACAAAAAAAAAAAACTACATTCGGATTATTACAATTTATTTCATACTTCTGCTGGTGTTCAAGCACATTACACATATTATTTTTTGTAGTGCGTTATTGTCCGTTAAACCAACTTGCCATTGGCTTTGTTTTCTTGTGTATTAATTAATTAATTCTTTACCTCTAATTGTTGTACCCATCGTAACCACACATTGTACCTACCCAAGAGTCATGTGACTGCTGGACTGGGAGCCGTCTGACTACGCGCTGTGCTAGAAACCGAGCGGCGCAAACAGGCACCAGTACCTGACTGTCAGCGATGGCGAACCCTAAATGTAGCAGTACATCGTGTCTGCTTGCGCTGATGCTTTTAGTGTTGGACCTACACACAGTAGAAAGCGTGTGGCCTTTACCACAGAAACTGGCCATTTCGGAGGAACGGTATCCATTGAACCCGGATTATTTCAACTTCCATTACGGAAAAGACCAAGCCTCCACTTGGAAAGGCTGTTCTCTTTTGGATTCTGCATTTACGAGATATTTTCCCCTGATCTTCCCAGATTGGACTTCAGGTAAGCCAGTTAAAAATACATAAAAAGGCTTCATGCAGGCGTTCAGCCTAACGTTACAAACGACTGTGCCAGGCTAGATATAGTCGTCCTACTTATTTTGTGTGTGTCGTTGGTGCCATTACAGTTGGCGTCGGATACATGAACGGAGCAATGCTTCATTGTCACTTCATTGTGGCGAGGTTGTTTTGTTCTGTCATGGCTTTTGTAGTCAACAATCGCTAGTCATTATCCCCATAGTCACGAGGTTTGGGCGCTTTCTATTTGTTCGTACCTTCCTGACATTTCACCGGGGTATACGGTAGCCTGTATGACCGTATTGGTGTAGAAAATGATTACAAAAACAACAACATAAAAGCTGAGCTGCTGGTGATTGAAGTCATTGTAGCATGTATGACATATTGTCATGCATACAATGTTTTGGGTCTAGTGTGGAATTTGCCAACTTAGTCAAATATTGCTCGGTTTAAATACTTATGGCCCATATAATAATGAATAGAGAGGACATAAGCGCAGTTTAATACAGTTACACCTGTATAATATAGTCTATGTGCGTTACACCCACACCGGAGCTCCACTGGCCAAGCAGTTTTCATTTACCTGCTTTTTACTGTTGTAGAGCAAGATACACTTCGTAACATTTTAATCCTAACATTTTGAAACGTGAGACGTATCCTGTTTAATGGCGTTTTAGTTAGGCTATTGTTTAGGGCAGGGTACTTTGAATTCCCAATATAAATATTGACCACCCGATGGCGCTATAGAGAGCTGCTGCGCGACTTTAACGTTATGCGTCGGGATACACACGGGACTCCTGTCTTTAGTTCCCCGCGTCACGTCGCTGCAATCCGGAGCGTGAATATCCAATATCTTTCTAACTTCAAATAAATAAATATGTATACTTTAAAAATACAGAAACTGCTATTGAGATGTGTGATTGTTTTTAAGACACCACCACAGCAGCAGTATCCTGCTAAAAATGTCACTTTCAGTTTTGGTTGTCGGGACGTTCCGGGCAGGCGGTTATTATTGAAAAACGTATTGACTAGTCCAAAAAAACGTTTGGACTATTTAATTATATATTGGGCTTCAAAACGGGGACAAAAGACATATCAACATAATAAAAAAAAAATCATAAGATGTCATAACATTTGTTTATAGAAAGAGGAGTATTTGTATTTTTGACTGTATTGAATATCATACCGTCGGTATTTCTAAATACCCTGATATACCGTAATACCATGATACCGCCCAAGCTTAAAAGTAAATCTGGTTAATGCATCTACTCAGTAACACGTATTGCAATGTGTGAAAACACATCTTAATTTAAAAGGGCCAGCACACGATGTAATGTACAGGAAACTCTCACCACGTTCTATGCTAACTTCTAAACTCTCTAAATTCTCATAACTAGGTAATGGTGTCTTCCCATCAACGCAGGATAAAACCTTTTCTTTGGTGGTCACGATGGACCAAAAAGATTGTGATGGCTACCCAAATGAAGGCTCATCGGAAAGGTGTAAGGATGAAATGGTGAAACTTAAACCTGTCAGTATGGGTCTAATGCATGTTTTACAGGGGTTCCGGCAACAACCCCATTTACCATCTTGTATTGTTTTGTCTACTCTAATGCCTCCTGCTTGTGTTGTAGACACGCTGAATGTATCTGCAGGACAGGCCGTCCTAAACTCGGAAACTGTGTGGGGTGCTCTAAGAGGTAATAACCTACCTTGCTATTCATACTGTGTTATATCATGGGGCGAAAAAGGATTACAACTGATTATTTAAATTAATCAACATTAGACGACTAGCTCTGTTAAGAAAGGTGATCACCTCATTTTTTTTTATACAAAATGTGCTACCATTGTTGACTTATTTGTGGATAAAACCAGGAAGAGGTTATATGGCAACTAGCAGTTGTGTTCTCTGTTTGAACAGGTCTGGAAACCTTCAGCCAACTGGTTCATCAAGATGAAGATGGCACCGTAAGAGAGGATTGTATTATATTTTTTTAGTTTACAATTATTTTCCTTCTTCCTTTCATCAACTAATGATCGCCGGTCTTTTTCCCACCCCATGCCGTTTATTGTAGTACTTTGTAAACAAGACAGAGATCGAGGACTTTCCACGCTTCCAATTCAGAGGGATTTTGTTGGACACTTCACGCCACTTCTTACCAGTGAAGGCCATTTTAAACACCCTGGTAATACTCTAAACGGACTCTGAAACAACAAGTATATCTTTTAAATATTCAACAGGCATACAAATCCTAAAGCCCTTGTTTTTTTTTTTTTAGGATGCCATGGCCTACAGTAAGTTTAATGTGTTCCACTGGCACATAGTGGATGATCCCTCGTTCCCTTACCAGAGTCGTACCTTTCCAGACCTCAGCAATAAGGTGAGGCTACAATTCGCGGCCTCTTCGATGCTGCATAACAAATGTATAAATGTATTAGTCCTTCACAATGATTGAATGCAATTCATTTCTGTATTACAAACAAAAGCTGAGGAACCAGGGCTAGGCACTATCTCGCTACTAATTCAGATTCAACGTTTTACGTTCATAAATAAATAACATGATCTTTTGGATGTATCACCAAACATATGGTGTGTATAAAATAAAACTAAAATATTGTAAAAATAAGAAAACGAATGAACTAAATCAGCTCTGAGCGATGGCCTGTTGTTTCTCTCCAGGGTGCTTACCATCCAATGAGTCACATCTACACCCAGTCGGACGTCCGCAGGGTGCTCGCCCACGCCAGGCTCCGAGGGATCCGAGTGATCCCAGAGTTCGACTCTCCCGGCCACACGCAGTCATGGGGGAAAGGTACGATGAAGCAGCTGAGCAGAACCTGTTCAACCTGAAATAAACACGAAGGAAAGTGGTGGGTGTGTACAAGTGTAGCTTTGTATCACATGTACTTTGTATTAAATGCAGTACATTAGCATGTACTGCATTTTGCCGTCTGCGGAGCTGCTTTATTTTAACTGCTGAATGCTTGCATTTTTTTCCCCCACCTTTTTAATGTAAATGGTGTCCTTCAAAATTATTATTATTTAGTACTTTACACTATTGCTATTTGTTTTTGTGTTTTTTTATTTATTTGTTATATGTTGTCCACTAAATATCTGGGTATGGTTTAGTGGATTAAATCCCCACCCAGTTCCTTTTCCCTTTCCCCATTTCTTTCCTATGCAGGCCAGCCCAATCTGTTAACCCCTTGTTACAAGGGTGACACCCCGTCTGGTGCGTTCGGACCCATCAACCCAGCTTCACCCCTCAGCTACACATTCATGAGCCAATTCTTCAAGGAAGTGACTTCAGTGTTCCCCGACTCCTATTTCCACCTGGGGGGAGACGAGGTTAACTTTAGCTGCTGGTAGGTCAGAGCTTGATGGATCTTAAAATAAGTCCTTAATAATGTAATAAGTCTGTGTGAAAAAAAAGTATGTTTTACAAACCAAAATCGATAGAAATGGCATTAATACTTTTCCTACAGGCAGTCCAACCCTGATATCCGGGTATTTATGCAGAAGATGGGATTTGGGCAGGATTACACAAAACTGGAATCCTTCTACATGGAGAAGTGAGTAGTAGAATAGTAGTAGGCATATTTAGAAATGGTTGAACAACATTACTTTACGGCCCTCTCGTTGGCGTGCACCATAGTGCAGACAATGGCCTGAATTACATGGAAAGAATTGTGAGTGTAGGAAAAAACATGTCAACATCATTATCTTCAATTAAATTAAAAGAGGAGCAATAATCTATATATATATTTTATTCCGTTCAGGCCTAATTAGTAGTTTATTTTAAAGGTGCTGTAGGTACAATTTGAGCGAGAAAGAAAGAGTGGAAGGAGGCAAGACTTTGAAACTATAAACAACCAAAGAAGTCCCCTCTCTCTCTGCTCCCTGTCTACGGTTCTCCGCCATTAAGAAGTGTTTTGAAATCCTGGAAGAGATGCCCTGATTGGTCTAAAATCGAATTTGCCTCAGGCAACGCAGTCAACACAAACAAATATTCTCACAGTGCATTTCACTCACTAATAGCAGACGGCTATGCCATTTCGAACAAATGACCCTTAGGTTAATAGCTCTTCAATCCTACTGACAGTGCCATTAACAGATAGTGACCAGAGAGGAACTACATGTGGGTTCTCCTATATAGGGGCTTGTACACTGTTGGGGGGGGGGGGGGGGGGGGTGTTGCCGGATGTAACAGAGGTTGCTCTGTGTATTCCCAGCATAGTCAACATCACTTCAGCTTTAAACAAGACTTCTATTGTGTGGCAAGATGTTTTCGACTACCATGAGCGGGTAAGTCCCAACTTCAGTGTTCTACTTCAACTTCAGTGTTTGAAGTTATATTTAAATGTATAACTTAATTGCATCAAGATTACCTTCTTAACTCGAACCATGGCCAACCAATTGGTTTGACTTTATCTGAATTAATTATGAATGAATTAAAATTCATGTTTGAGAAAAAAGAGATGATTGTTTCACAGCACAGTTTTCTAAAAGTGGTGGAGGTATGGAGAAGGGACTGCTACCTGTGTGAGCTCCGCAAGGTGACTAAGGCAGGGCTGCGGGCGATTCTGGCCTCTCCCTGGTATCTAGACCAGCCGGTGCCCACACGCAACTGGGCACGCTACTACACAGTGTGGCCTCTCGCATTCAAGGGTTAGGGCAAAACCTGTGTGCTGTGTTTAGTTGCAGTCATTGTGTATTGGTGTGGCTTCTTTTATTTTAATGCTTTGTGGTGTTTTTGCGGTAGATTTATTTTATTTTGTATTTTTGTCTATTGGTCTTATTATGTGTGCATTGACCAATATACCACTAGGTGGCACTAAAGATTTGAAATGGCAATTGCTCACGGAGACTACTCCTTAACCTTCTGGATTGCTTCTTTATAATCAGATCAGGTTAGGTCATCTCTTTTAATCAAAATAGAAAAAGATTTACACAACTTTAATAGGAAGCCATTGTAATGACTTTCACATTTAACTTGTGACTATTCAGTAGCAACATTTAATTGGTTGTGGCTGTAGCAAAAAAGCTTTGTTTCAGAATTTGGCCATTCAGTTGAAAATGTCTTTCCAGCTGTTGTTAATGCTCTGCACCTATCACCCTTGCCTTTATTGTGCCCTGACTGGCACAGATCAGCAAACATGCGAACATGTAGGCTGAAAGAGTAATTAACGTTGTATGGTGATCAATTCTATATGAAGTATTTAGCAACTCTGAAGCATTACATTCTTTTTAATGTTTGTTTTGACTGTCTAAACCATGTCTTAACCAACCAGTAGGTGTGTTTATATGTCATACTGCCATTATGTGTATATGTATATGTATGTGTGTATATACAGTGTATATATAGCAGAGCAGATGAGCAAAACAATACCTTTGTTTAATGCCAACACTTAGATTCCCAAGGACACAATTCTGGAAATTTGGAAAGGTCTTCCTGCTGTTTATAAAGCAGAGATGAGCAGGATGACCAAAGCGGGCCACAGGGTTCTGCTGGGTGCTCCGTGGTACATCAACCACATCGCCTACGGCCAGGACTGGCGGCTCTCTTACAATGTGCAGCCACAGAACTTCTCTGGTGTGTGTGCGATGGCTCAATGTGGTGGTGGTGGTGGTGGTGGTGGTGGTGGTGCTTACCTTGAGGAGAATGGTAGAACACACACACAGACACTTAAACTTGCACTTTAAACACATTACACACACACACACACACACACACACACACACACACACACACACACACACACACACACACACACACACACACAAGAACACATAGCCACACACAGTCTTGTCATGCATGCCCTTTTAAAACACAAATGGCTTGATTTGAAAATGAACCACTTGATGATGGGTTGTTGTGATGGGGACGTGAATGCAGAACACGGTATCACCATGGCAACTGAGTGTTTCACATGTTTCGTCCGCAGGTACGGAGGAGCAGAAGAAGCTGGTGATCGGCGGCGAGGTCAGCATGTGGGGGGAATATGTCGACGCCACCAATCTCTCTCCTCGCCTTTGGTAATGAGGAAGTGACCCCCCCCCCCTTCCACACACACACGTCTTTTCAGAGCCCAACAGGTGCGATGGGGGAGGATTGAAGCATTGCATTAGCCGTCTCGTTGTTGTGCGCAGGCCGAGGGCGTGTGCCGCAGCAGAGAGACTGTGGAGCGATGAGAGCCAGACGGTCAGCGCGGACGTGGCGTTCCCCCGTCTGCAGGAGTTCCGCTGCGGCCTTCTCAGGTGAGCGCCTTGGGGGTTCGGTTCTAGAGACCGAAAGCCCACAAAGGCTTAGAACGGGATCAGACCATTTTATGGTACCACTTTTCCTCAAAATCCAACTAGATGAGTAGTACTTCTGCTAGTTGGCTTACTTACACGATTTATGTTAACGGCAGGTGATCAATATTTATATGAGTGTCTGTGGATAGTATGTTCAACATTTAATAAGCAAGGTTCATGAATTAGATTTCCTCTTTCTGTCCCCCCAAGGCGCGGCGTCCGGGCAGAGCCTCTTAACCCCGGCCACTGCAGGAATGAGTACCAGGGTATCTGAGGAAGAAAACCCGGATTTGGTTGGTTTTTTGAACAAATTGTTTAATTCTTTTTTATTCTTATGCATCCCATCATGTATAACATGTGTCTGTTCAGGGATTATAATGTCACAAGCTAAGGCTCTCAGGTTGTTATGGCCAGTTGGTTTGCATTTAACATTTTGAATTTGGCAGGCTTCACAATTTATAGTGAACATCTTACCAGTGAACAAAGTTGGTTCGCAAATTGCTGTTGGATTGTGTGATTCGTGTAGTGGAGGGGTATCCCTAGCATTGCTTTGCTTTAAATTGTTTCAAAACGCCAAACAGAAAGAGATTAGTTTTTACTAGGAAGGATAGTGAGACTGTGGAGCAGGCCTCTGTGGACTTTGAACACAAATCTGCCTTCTGTTGAATGTACTTGTTTGGTAACCACTACATAGACCGGATAGAGCTGCGGTCACACATCTCATTGTGGGGATTACAGCGATGCTACTCCTACAGCAGATGGCAGGGTGGGCCGATCCCCTCGTAGTAGTGCTGACGCCTCAATTCTGCTCTCCCCCCCCCCCCCCCCCCCCCCAACACACACACACACACACACCTGACTCCCCCACTCTGTTTAATTGCCAGAATAGCATTATAAGGAGAAATACGGTGGCGCAGGGAAACAAAGGCAGCTTGACTTTAAACCGTTCTCCTGAGCTGAACTCACTTAATCAAAACACACTAGCCTTGTGAGGTTCTTAAGTATAAATCACGCCAAGTCATCCATTCGATCACGGCAATACATTGTTCTGGAATTTATCTTGAGTCTTTTCTTTTTAACATTCTTTTTTTAATACAGAACCCTTCATGGAATGCTAATGTTTGAATGAACACATTTATTTTTTGTACTTTTTCTAATAATCATTAAATGCATTCTATGAACATGAACCTAGATTTGGGTCATCTTTGTTAATAATCCGTTTTGTAATAATAAAATCTTTTAATTACGTAATGTTTCCATGACTTTGGAATTGGCAGCTCGAGGCACCCACTACCTGCGTACAGTGAGGCCACCAAACTCTTCAAACCTTGCTCTCACTCTTTGACAGAATATGGCACCAAATAACAAGAGACATTTTTATTCAGAGAATTCTTGAAAGTATACTTTTTTTATGTTGCCTGTTTTATGGAGCAGAGGGGTGTTTGTTTCACCAACACATTACAGAAGCACATTCAGCTTGTGAGTGACACCGAATCACAACATGTGGATCCATTGCGGAAATGTTGAGCTCCCATCACAATGTCCTTCCTTCTTCCTCTCTGTTGATGTCGCCTCCCCACTGCCGGTACATTACACCTGGCAATGACCGGGAGCAGCAGGCAGGTTCTGTCACTCTCCTTCCCCTAAAACCTCTGTGCAGCACGGTGTATGTGTCTGCTTGTTTCGTGATACTGCTGTTATCTGCTATGAAACGAAGAAGAGTTGAACAGAACTTGTAAGCCATTCCATTGGCTCATTCAAATCTATCTTACTAATGAATTTCAAATGTCAAAATACAGCATAGTTAACAGTCATGATTATGACCACATATTAAAAATGAAGGGCCTTGTGACCGGCCCCCTAACCCAAGATTACAGAGCTAGGAGAGACGAGGACGACATTGAAAAGGAGTTTAAGAGCAGTTTGTAATCCTTTTACACACTGCTTAGGGCCGACAGAGAGAGGGGCTCTGGGCTCCCCCTGATCAGGAGTGACCTCATCAGATGTTGGACATGAAAGGGACGAGGTCTGTGCACGGTGCCTGCATGGTCCCACCATAGGCCCTAGTGGCTGAACACACAGCCACCACATTATCCCACAGGCAGGAGGACAGCTCAGTGGATCCCTGGGAGATCAGGACTGAGATATGGTAATCCTGTCTTGAGTAATATGTTCAACTAAATCCACTTATCAAGGAAAAGAACACAAGACGTTGACCTCGGGACTACAACGAGTAGTCAGTTTCACATTGCCCTGCTAATTAGTCCATAAGGGGCTTGCAAAGAGCAGCAGCCATATGGCACCAGCATGGACTTAAGGGTCAACCTGTTAGTGCTCTTTCGAGTTTTTCATCTCGTTACCCCCTTCCATGATCCCTCTCAGACAAGACCACATTTCATGGTAGCGTAAGCTACTATGCTGCTTTAGGGTAGATTTGGGTGTCTGTTCTATATCTTTTTTTTCCCCCAAAGCCACATGGCAAAAGTATTGCTGTTAAGTGTCACTGATAGAGACCGAGACAAGAAATAGCCAAACAATCCATGAAAGACATCATACAAGTAAGAACCATTTCTTTCTCCAACACGCTCCTCATAATTCCAGATTTCTCAGTGTCATTTCTCATGTCCCATGTCTCATAGTGACTCAAATTAATTTGACATTCGTAAAAAGTTGCTGTTGGATAACTTGATACCCCGTCATGACCATGGACAAAAAGGACCTGTTCAACGTTACAAATGGTTTGCATGTGGCACTTTTTCACTCCCTGAATGCTGTGACTGATTCTCAAACCTTGAGGACAGTAAAGATTAAGAGGATGACAAATCAGCCTTTGCTAACACAGCGCCTAGTGCTAAGCTTCTTGTTTTCATTCAGACCTGCCCCCCCCCCCCCCCCCCCCCCCCCCCCACCCCAGACAACTTTGGTTCACATACTTGGTTTGGAAGCCAGATGGAACATAAGAAGAGGGTGAAGTGCTGTGCCACTCCTGCAACTTCAGTAGCATCTTCGGTGACCTCAAGACGCTTCAGGAACAGCCAGCAGAAGGACCTCCATCCATGGGAAGAGACCTTGCATGTTCTGCTGGCTCTCTGGGAAACTACATTGAGACTTGTCTGCCTTGGTTCACTCTGGTTCTTTCTCACTGGATGGACCTTTTTAAACGGTTGATAGAATTAGGAAGCTGCTTCACAATCCAGTTTAGAAACGTAGGTATTCAGAAGAAGAGCATCGTCTTAAAAGACCTCTGTATAGCAGTCCTCTCAGGATGGAAGAGCCCATATCCAAGAGCAACACATCACATCCTGAAAACTTAAGAAATCAGCATATTGCCGATGGACCTCAAACAGGTAAGCCACCGGAATTCACTTTTACAATACATAAAAATAAAAATAAAGACGAAAAGGTACACAGAAACCTACTTTTGAGATTTACATTCATTCACATCTGAACTATTGGAGCTCCACTCTGCTTTCCGGTGTCCATAGACAAGTCCGCTCTACATGGAGCAGTCCGGGGTCTGCTGTGCAGAGTGTGTGCTGACTCAAGCAGTGGTAAACACTACGGAATCCATGCCTGCAATGGCTGCAGTGGGTTCTTCAAGCGCAGCATCAGGCGGAGACTCCTGTACAGGTGAGGGAGGATGCAGTGCACTGTTCTACACTTCTGTGCGGATGAAGCCGGCGTCCTGTAGGTGGTCTTTCAAGTGTGACACGTGTCTGCTGGTTGTGGCTCTGGTGTCAGGTGTCAGGCGGGTACCGGAACATGCCTTGTTGACAAGGCTCACCGGAACCAGTGTCAAGCTTGTAGACTGCAGAGATGTCTCCAAGCTGGTATGAACAAAGAGGGTGAGTGAACAGGATCCGTGTCCGTCTCTGGATATTGTAAAATGAACCATAGAATTGTGGCGGCTGACAAAAGTCACCTGAACTCACATCCGGTGACTGCCTATCCCTCTCAAGATAACTCACCATCCCTCCGTGCCTTTTGCTGTTTCTGTTCAGCCGTGCAACACGAGCGACAGCCCCGAAGCACGGCACAGGTCAGCCTGGACTCCATCAAGTCAGACGTCGAAAAGGAGCACCTGACCCCCGCACCGGAGCCTGCCTGCACCCCGCCCGGATCGTCGCTCCCCAGCCGCCCACTCCTCAGCTCCTCCGTCAGTTCAGCCGCCAGCACACCGCCCTGCAGCGGTAGCCCCGAGTGCCACCACCAGCACGGCCTCAGCACACCTCCCAGCAGCGGTAGCCCCGAGTGCCACCACCAGCACGGCCTCAGCACACCTCCCAGCAGCGGCAGCAGCAGTCCCAGGAACCAGCACGGGCTGGTGGTCAGCCTGTCGACAGCAGAGACCTGTGCCAAGCGGGAGCCTGGAGAGGGTGAGGAGGACAGCATGCAGAATATGTGCTGGTTTATATCGGAAGCACCGTTTGAGTTGCGCTGTTTTTATTTATTTATCTGGTTTTAAAGAGAAAAGCGATGGACACGAAGGCACACAGATTATGTAGCTCCGGACCAAGTGGCAAGCAGATGTCGAAATCTGATGAAAGGCATTTGTTATCGGACAGTCAGAAATATATATGTTTTTTTAGTGCTGCCGACAGATGTGTTTGACAAAATATGTTGTGTTTGACAGTAAAGGTGTGCACAGGGAGGGTGCGGCAGTCCAAAAATAATAATAACAACAACAACAACACAAAAGGAATACTGTGATCATGTGTGTCGCGGTCTGCAGCGGAGGAAGCCACTGATGTGACTACAGAGGGGCCAAAGAGGGAGCAGAGCCAGGCCACCTGCAGGCTCTATCCCCTGTCTGGTCCGGAGAGCGTGGACCACATCTCCGTGCACCTCCTCCTCATGGCAGTGAGATGGGCGAAAAACATGCCAGTGTTTTCCCACCTTCCGTTTCGAGACCAGGTCAGGTTCATTCACACCGGGTGCCTACAGAACGCCATTTAAAAGTCTGCACTCGTGTTCTTTATAGTCTTGTGTTCCGGATTCAATACATACCACTTGGGTATCACACTTTATTTTATTTATTTGTATTCATGGAGATACAGTGAGATAGACAGGGAGGCATGGGAGAGAGAGAGAGAGGGGAGGACATGCAGCAAAGGACCACGGGCATGAATCGAACCCGGGCCGCTGCCGTAAGGACTACGCCTTAATGGTAGAGCCACAGGAGGTTTCTAGCGACATATCGCATTATATTCCACTCTTGTTTCCAGGTGATTCTACTGGAGGAGGCCTGGAGTGAGTTGTTTCTTCTCAGCGCTATCCAGTGGTCACTGCCCATGGACAAGTGTCCCCTTCTCTCTCTCCCAGACCGTTGCCCCTCTGAGCAGCCCAAGGCCAGTCATCCCACAACGGACCTACACTGCCTGGGAGACGTCTTTGACCGCTTCAAGGTCCTGGCTGTTGATCCTACAGAGTTTGCCTGTCTGAAGGCAATCGTTCTGTTCAAGCCAGGTAAACTAGCTGTTTTGTGTTTGGTTTTCTTTATATACTTTTTTTTTGTTGGGGTGGGGGGTGGGGGGCTGGGGGGTGGGGGGTGGGGGGAGCATACATAGACTATAACACACATCTTTGTCTGTGTGAAGCTGAAGAAGTCTGCTTGACTCTGACACAGAGACACGTGGTCTGAAAGATCCAGATCAAGTGGAGAATCTGCAGGACCAGTCCCAGGTGTTACTGGGCCAGCACATCCATTCCCTTCACCCCAGTCAGAGTGCAAGGTAGGCCAGTACCCATCTCCATTAACATTTCCTTCATCCAACATCACTTTGTTTTTTTTCAGGACCTGAAATTAACACGAACCCAAAGACTGATTAAGCATTATGCTGCCATCTTGTTTCAATGCCACACCACAAACGAATGTTCTCTTTGTTCTTCACTAATAAGGTTCGGGAGGCTGTTGCTTCTGCTGCCATCCTTCCAGTTTGTGAGCTCTGAGAAGATAGAGCAGATGTTCTTCCGCAGAACCATTGGCAATACTCCCATGGAGAAGCTACTCTGTGACATGTTCAAAAACTAAAGACGCCTCGGGACCAGAACATTCACTCGTAACCCTAATGGTAGCATTGTTGTGTTTTTCTGCTGCTCGTTTTTATGTTTAATGTTTTATGTAACAATAAACAAAACTCCTGAAAATGCTTTTCACCATTTCACTGCAGAATATGAATAATTACGTATTATTTGTAGCTACTGAGTAAACACATTTTTTTTACTGTGATATAGATACATATTTACAGATATAGACCGCTATCACTCTGGATGCCTGTTCCCACATCCACCACAGTGTGGCAGTGATGTATCGGTAGAACATTAGAATGCCACATTTGAGGTGTAGAGGAAAAAGATACGGAAGCACCAAACACACAACAACACTCAAATGAATACGCCTACTTGTCAGTACTTTCAGATTGACTCTTCAGTGTTTTGAGGAAGGCATTTTAGAGAAGCACGCTTTAAAGAATGAAGTTCTGCAATTCTGCACATATCAACCTTCGACAACTCCTATGACAATGTTCGGCAAACCGTCTGGCTACAATTACAAGCCTCTCGAACAGAGAAGTCCTCCTGGATTATTTGGTGGCAGAGAGAATCAACCCTACCAAAGCAAAGGCCATTCGTTTGACTACATCCCGAAAATAATTGACAACGACTTCTCCGGTATGTAACGTTAACTCTGTCGGAATAGGATGTGTGTGTGTACTTCAGTATCCCTCTGTCTCCTGAACCTACCACAGAAACACAATAAACATTGTAACCCCCCCCCCCCCCCCCCCCCCCCCCCCCCCCCACACACACACACACACACACACACACACACACACACACACACACACACACACACACACACAAATCCATTCTGCAAGCTATCCAATTCAGTAAAGCGTTGGCACCTTTTTAGAAATCATAAATAAATAAAATATGATACACATGTGTATCCAATAGCTAGAGAACATGTACTTATCAAATGCCCACAAAACTTGCATCTTATAATTCTTTATTAAATATGTTAATATGAACGAGTGTACAACCATGGTATGGCCAAAACACCACCGATACCATGCTTGGAGGCAACCGACACGATTGTGTAATGTAAAACAGCCATTACAAATTACAATAATCAACTTTTTTTCAGAGGGGTATCAACTTTTTGTTATATATTATCTCTAATTACATTTTGTTCATTATTATTCAACCGATTTTTGCTGACATGAATATCTCAAGCCTGAATCATTATCTCACATCACATGCTGTCAACATTACACTCATGCTGCAGCCAATTGTATTCCTCATTCTATTAAGATTCCTCCCAAGGATGGCTGTCTTGGATTTGCAATCTGATTGTCATATTCCTGGCCCATGTCTGCACGTTCATAAGCTTCCCTATATCCGGATGGTTTGTCCTCAAAGTAAGCCTAATCTTGATCAGTTCTTCTATAAGATCTAGTACGATGGTGAGTGGCTGAGAAGGATACTAATTGTGTTCTCTGGTTCTGAACTGTTCTCAGACGGTTCCAAACTACCAACGGCTAGTCGTGTTCCGTCTGGGTCGGGTCTGTCCTCCGAAAGGACCTGGCGTTGTTCTCCTCCTCCCTCTCATCGACCAATGGCAGAGGGTCGACCTACGCACGCGCGCTTTCAACATACCTCCATGCCAGGTAGAACAGCATCGCTATTTAATTGTTATAGGCGCTTTGTAACTGATTAATAATACTTTCTTGTAAGACACTTGATTGCGGCAAAGCATTTGCTTTAATGGAGTATGATCATGGGAAGACACACTGGCAGCATGGACCAAGCATCTGTAGAGAAACGACGAGTGTGCATGATAACTAAAGGAATTGACACAATAAAGACAGATTGATGGCCGCAGTGTCAGACTTTTTGTCTATAGTGGCGATGTAAACACTACCAAACAGAGCACCTTTCGATTGGAGAGAGGAAGGGAGCTACTAGTTAATTTAATACCTCTTTGTGTAAATGATCCTTGTGCCTAGAGAAAGCTCCCTTCCGCTCTCCAATTACATCTGTTATGTTAGTTAGCGTTTGTATCACCATGGTGTCCAAGGTGTGAATTGTCAATTGACTGGTTTCTAATTTACACAGTGAGACCCCTGTTTGGTTTTACATTTCACTTCCTTACAGCACACCTAAATAGTTTAGACTGTGAAAACCCCTTTTGGTTGAACCTTTTGCTTCTTTAAATCACACCTAAACAGTTCCAAGGTACAATATGTCACATTGACACAGAGCGTTTATGGGTTTATGGGTAGAGCGTAAATGGGTGCTGCAGTCCAAAGTCACAATACTGGAGAGAGTTGTCTCCTCCTGCCCCTACTCCGCCGACTCAAAGCTCACAGGGGTTGAATTTCAAAGGCGATATCACTGGCTGTAGCACTGTTGTCAGAAAAGCCAGTATTTCTATATGTTTATGTCGTCTCATGGTCATTTTAGGATTTAGTACAGTACATTTGTTACATATTGTACCTTTTATGTCCGTGGAAACCCCTTTTGGATTGTGTTTCGTTGCATCTGTTGATATTTGTGCTTCCAGTGTGATATTTCCCTATAAAAGTCATGAACACTCGTATCATTGAAGATGTTTGCCGCCATGAAGTCTCTTACAATAAACTATTTGTCATCACTATGTGTCTCCCTTTTTATTACCCATCATCGATTAAGACAGCAGTTAATCAAAAGTCTGACTTTTAAAACTCAGTATTCAGTATTTTATAAAAACGATTTAAGAAATCTCCCCATTTGCTGAGCCAGTGACATTTTGTGGCTAGATGTGAAGAAATGACCAGTGACCCTACCATGCTAGGTCACAACCCGGGATGGGGGCATTATGCTAATGGGGGCGGACATTCAGTTCCGGATCTGGAACCCGGTCATGTCGGTGGCGTGTGTCCAGGACCTCAATGCCTCCACCAGGCTGACCGCTCAGAACGCCATGACCCACTGCCTGAGCAAGAAGACGGTCCGCGAGGTCCAGGGCGAGAGAGTCAAACTAGGAGAATACCTCGGGGTGAGGCCCCAGGCCGCCTACTGAATGTCGTTCATAGCGCATGTGTATCAACACACGCACTCACTCACTCACTCACACACACGCACGCACGCACGCACGCACGCACGCACGCACGCACGCACGCACGCACGCACGCACGCACGCACGCACGCACGCACGCACGCACGCACGCACGCACGCACGCACGCACGCACGCACGCACGCACGCACGCACGCACGCACGCACGCACGCACGCACGCACGCACGCACGCACGCACGCACGCACGCACACACACACACACACACACACTGACCACAAGCGTGGTTGATATTCTGCGAGCCATCTCTCTCCACAGATCGACATCAACGAGATGACTCGGCCCTGGGGGCTGGAGGTGGACCGGGTGGAGCTCACCCTGGGTGCCGTGCTGAAGAGCCCGGACGAGGCCTCCACGGGGGGCTTCATCTTGCCTCCGTCCGTGCCTGGACTGGAGGGCCTGGCGGGTCCCATGCAGCAGCTGGCCATGCATTTCATGGGCCAGAGTGGGACTCCACAGTCCCAGACGGGTACCACGAGTCATCCCAACGGGATTCAAAGGAAAATAGGACGTTCATTCGTACGGATTTTAAACGCGTCTCGTGTGTCCGCTCCACAGGGGACAGCGTCGCGTTTACGGATGAGGTGAGCAGCGCAGCGCAGGCCGTGGAGCCGGCCGGGTCAGTGGAGGAGCTGCTGGGGGTGGTCCGGCTGCTGCTCTCTGAAGGCCTGGTCAGCAGGGTGGGGGCCTGCTTCCATTTCCGGATCACCTCCAGTGACGGCCAGTGCAAGAGCTGCTATGTGGACCTGAGTCAGGGTGGGTGGTCTTTGCTGTGGTGGGATGTGCACGGACCCCAATGTCCCAAGCCTTACCCGTGTCTAAAAGGAAAAGTCAAGGCACTTTAAATAAATGACTAAATAGTAATGTAGGGATCAAGGTTTGTGCGAATATTGTCGAAGTAATTCCCAGCACTGTATTTAAATGTGTGTGTGTGTTTCGCTGCTGATGTAACCCCAGGCGGTGGGGACGCAGGGCTGGGGTCTCCGGCGCGAGAGGCGAACGTGACGCTGAGTATGAGTGACGGCGACCTGCTCGCCATGTTTGAAGGAAGCCTACGGCCGTACGCCGCGTACTCCAGCGGGAGGCTACAAGTCGAGGGGGACCTGAACACCGCCATGAAGCTAGAGGAAGTCCTAAAGCTGCTCAGAGCGTAGCTGCTTCCCCAACCGTCTTATTCATTGTACTATTTATTCAGCTGTTTGTTGCGTTTGATTCTTGGCAGAAATTGACCTCACTTGAACGGAAACTGAAACGATAGGAATTGTTTTTGGTTCAATGACCGGTGAGAAGAATGGACTGTAAAAAAAAAAAAAATTGTAAGTGTGAAGCCTGTCCATCATGTCTTTATTTATCTTTCAATTCTACGTTAACTTAATCTTTGACTGAAACAATAAAACACAAAATAAATGTTTCACCATGTTTCTGTTTGTCAGAATGTGTTTTTCAGTTTTTAAATAATGGCCTAATTTACTTCATTGTGAGCGGTGCCAACAATGCCTTATCACTAAACAACAGACATTTTTTATATATAAAAGAAGATCTTGTCGCACAAAGCAAACTGTCATCGATCTATAGATCCATTGGCATGAAGAGTGATTCAATACTAATACTAAGCTAGGTTTTGATAGAATGTTTGAACCCCGCCCCCAAACATTCTTCCAGTGGAGCTCGCCTCCCCACGGATCCCCATAAATGAAACCCAGCTCATCGTCACTGCGCTGCTCTTGCGTCAGGGAGGGCAGGGTCGCTACACTGGTGGACTTGAGTGAAGGAGTGGTTGTGGGCCGCTTAGCCAAAAAACCTGCCCCCTTGTACTAGCCATAACATCCCTGCAGGGAGAGACACAACGTCCACTACCGTAGGCACCAGATAGTTACCAGCAGTCCGTATAAAAGGTACCAGCAGAGGGGACTGTATATTAGCTAGGATGGCCAAGTGGCACATGCTGCGGTGCAACCCTATGGGTCTGCCTCTGTCCTGGGCAGATGGGCTTCCAAGCGTGAGTCTGCGCTGCTGCAGCAGCAGCGTGCCGGTGGTCAGAGACGTGTACCCGGAGAACAGCAGCTTAGTCAAACCTTTTCATGAGATTCCTGGGCTCTGGAAGAATGGGGCGGCCAACCTGTACGCCTTTTGGAAACAAGATGGCTTCAGAAACCTTCACCACATCATGGTGCACAACTTCAACACATTTGGACCAATCTACAGGTAAAGGGGGGGGGATTTCTTTTCTAAACGAGGATTGTTGTATCCATCAAACGTCTCAGAAGTTTGGATGTCCAAGTTGATGCCAGGCCATGTGGACATGCCTTTTTTTTTTGTATTTGATCATATAGATGCAGAATACATTTTTTGTCCTGACAAAGATGTCTCAATGTTGTCTCTTTCTATCCAACAGGGAGAAAATAGGTTACTATGACAGTGTGAACATAATCAAGCCTGTGGATGCAGCCACACTGTTCAGAGCAGAGGGCTACTATCCCAAGAGGCTGAAAATTGAAGCATGGACATCATACAGGGACTACAGGAATCGCAAATATGGAGTTCTACTCAAGTATGTATTTTAATAAACCCATTCACACTATCTTAAGTGTGGTTCAGACCACCAACGATTCAACTGCCTTATTTCCAGAATGTATCATTAAACCACTCCTCTTGCACCAGGGACGGCGAAGACTGGAGATCCAACAGGGTTATTCTCAACAAGGAAGTAATTTCCCCAAAGATGCTGGGGAATTTCGCCCCGCTACTGGACGAAGTTGGCCAGGACTTTGTGGCTAGGGTTCACAAAAAGATAGAGAGAAGTGGACAGAACAAATGGACAACAGACCTATCTCAAGAACTTTTTAAATACGCACTGGAATGTAAGCAATGATTTTATATATATATCTAAAAATACATTTGACTCATTTGAATGAAGCATCTGCATGTCAAACTTGATGTTTTATTCGATTTCCCGTTCTGTCACTTGTGTCTTTGTCTGGTGTTTGTATAATTGTGTATTGGTGTGTGACGGACTCCATGCCTCCTCCGTCCTGTGAAGCGGTGGGCTCTGTGCTGTACGGAGAGCGTCTGGGTCTGTTGCTGGATTACATTGACCCAGAAGCCCAGCATTTCATTGACTGCATCACCCTGATGTTCAAAACAACCTCCCCCATGCTGTACATACCGCCGGCCCTGCTGAGGACGGTCGGGGCCAAAGTCTGGCGGGACCATGTGTTGGCCTGGGATGGCATCTTCAGCCAAGGTAGGGCTGCACTGAGCGGAACCTTTGATAATGATGGCAGCTGAATCATGACTGCAGAAGAAATCCAAAGGGATCTCAATCAAAAAGGTGTGGGTTCAAACCCCAACGTCAGCAGTGTACCTGTGGGCATCCTTGGGCAAGAAGACTAACCCCCATCTGCTCCTGAATGGCATGCACTATATCTGAATGAACTTCAAGTCACTTTGGATAACGGCATCTTCTAAACAGTGAAAAGTATAACTGAGCCCTGCTGGCACACACATTTAATATTTTGTCATTCATGTATACTAGTCATCTGTTATTTAACCACGTAAATAAAAGAGTTACATTTTCCCATCCCTCTCCAGCGGATCGCTGCATTCAGAACATTTACAGGAAGTTGAAGGAACCGGGCCCCTCTGATAAATACCCGGGGGTCCTGGCCAGCCTTCTCATGCTGGACAAGCTGTCCATCGAGGACATCAAGGCCAGCGTGACGGAGCTGATGGCCGGGGGAGTGGACACGGTAAAGACGACAACAACGACGACGCTGGAGGACACACACACACACACACACACACACACACACACACACTAACGAGCATGTGTCTCTTATCACAAGGACTGAAGCTCTGAAACACTGTGCCTTCCAGACCTCCATCACCTTGCTGTGGACCCTGTACGAGCTGGCCAGACACCCGGCCCTCCAGGAGGAGCTGAGGGCCGAGGTGGCCACCGCCCGGGCCCAGAGCCAGGGGGACCTGCTGGGCATGCTCAAGAGGATCCCCCTGCTGAAAGGGGCCCTGAAGGAAACCCTGCGGTAGGGCAGACCGGGGCCCTTAAGAGACACTGGTTCAGTCCCTGTAACAACCGAAACCAAGCCGTGTTGACCCTGGACCCTTGGGCAATGTTTTATCCTTTTTACCCCAAGTTTGCAAGAAGTAAAACAGATAGGAAGGAAAGGTTTAACCATAAAGTTCTTTTCACAATGTTTTTGATAGTTTTTTTTATGAAGTACTACATTTTGAAAATGTACATCCTTCTGTACTTCCATCTTCTAGGCTACATCCAGTGGCTGTAAGCTTGCAAAGATACATTACAGAAGACATTACCATTCAAAACTACCACATACCATCAGGGGTAAGATAAAAACATCATTAGTGAATTTGTTTTTGTCAAGTGTACACTCCAAAAAGTATATATCCATCGTGTGTGTGAAAATATTTACTCTCTTAAAACCCAGTATATGTCTCTTGTATGATATTGACTGATTATGTATGACTCAGTATCTTCCACAGGCCAAGCTTTCATATCCCACAAACTCAATGCTGTATAGTCAGCCACTGGTGTGTGCGTGTGTGTGTGTGTGTGTGTGTGTGTGTGTGTGTGTGTGTGTGTGTGTGTGTGTGTGTGTGTGTGTGTGTGTGTGTGTGTGTGTGTGTGTGTGTGTGTGTGCGTGTGTGTGTTTAGACTCTGGTCCAGCTAGGGCTGTTTGCGATGGGCAGAGACCCCTCGGTGTTCTCTCGACCAGAGCAGTACCAGCCGTCCCGCTGGCTGAGGACGGAGAACAACTACTTCCGCAGCCTGGGTTTCGGCTTCGGCCCTCGCCAGTGTCTGGGCCGCCGCATAGCCGAGACGGAGATGCAGCTCTTCCTCATCCATGTGAGATATTACGCACGTATTAACCTCGTTCCCATCGGGAACGGGGTACCCCGAATGTTCGTTATCGGCGAGCACGCTTCAGAGGGAGCGCTTTCTGTTTCATTTACGTGATTGTAGCGGCCAGAGGCAAGAGAGGGCGGGACTTCCGATAGAGCGATATCCGCTTCTGTTAAATGTTTACGCACACAGCTCCAAAGAAGTAAGAGAACGGAAAATGCGTTGCCGGATAACAGTGCAACTCTCTCAGCCTACATACCGGAGCACCGTCAGACGTTATGCGTTACATTACCACCGGTTAACCGAGACGTGCCATGCCTTTTCAGATGCTTGAGAACTTCAGAGTGGAGAAACAGCGGCACGTAGAGGTGAAGAGCACCTTCCAACTCATTGTTTTACCGGAGAAGCCCATCATATTGACCTTCAAGCCTCTGCAAGGCAAACGGTGACCAGAAACCTCCGCAGGAAACAGCCAAGCGGGAATTACAGTATATCAGTAACTGCAGAATTATTGAAGAAAAATATTTTATAGAATATTGTTAACTTTCATACTAAACAACATGTGTATTATTTGGAATATTTGTGACTAAAGGTAGCATTGCACAGTGATGATCATATCCAAAAACATTACAGTTAATCTTACAAAATGTGTTCCTTTCTTAAAAAAATAAATGCTCTCTGTGCTATTTGATATGGGTTTGATATTGATTACTTTGGTCACGGTTGCAACTGGAAATGCACTCACACAAACACACACACACACGCACAAACTCACACACAAACATAATGGCACCATATAAAATATCAGATTACATCAGGTCATATTGGGGAAATGGCATCACCCTAATCCATGTCTGGTCTCACTGAGTCTGGTCAACATTTCCTGTTTCTCTTCCCCCCATAGTTTACAGTTCTCTTCCAGCTGTAAAAAGAAAAGAAAAGAAATTAAAAGTACTACAAACTGACGCACAACTGAGCTTAGTATGCTCATCTACTAAGCTCAGAGTGTCAGGTTTCCATGTGTCTCTACCTGAGTCTCCAGTGTTTGTATTCTTGCTTCAGATGTTTCTAATTTGTGAAGCAGACGGAGTCTCTCCTCTTCTGGAAACACCTCTGGTGCCTGAGAAAGGGAAATTAATGAATGAATGAATTTGTACCGTAGAACTGTGTTTTATAGAAAGTCAACAAAAATGATAATCAACGGACGTTCAAACTCCATAACTAACAATGTAACGACTATTTCGTTTTGGTGGTACTTTGAGATGCATGGAGACAATCCAAAATGTAAACATAAACCAGTTGGCAGTATAGTGTAATGGACTCCCAGACGGAAATATGCTGAGATGGATCCTCAATGACCACATCCTACCTGCGAGCTTCTTAGAGCCAAATGCCCAAAAGCTTACCTGCTCTTTTAAAGGGGCCCTATTATACCACCAGGTGTGAGTGTGATTCGCCATTACAAGCCGTTTAAAAAACGGCCCTTCCCTGTGCCTTAGTGACATCACAATTGGGAGTGTCCAATTGTCTAGATGTATGCTGGATAGATCAGTCTACCAGCCTACCAAGTGGACCGTAGCAAATGTTGCTTATCTATCTATCACACATCTAGGTGAACACTCCCACTTGTGATGTCACTAAGGCACAGGAAAAGGCAGATTTTCAAACAGCTTGTAATGGCGAATCACACTCACACCTGGTGGTATAATAGGAGCTCTTTAAGACATTTTTGGATGCAAATGTCGGCTAAACGGCTAAAGAGTTAATCACAGACTGTTATTCTAAAAACACCATAGTGTAGGGGTGGATGAGAAACGGTGTGTGTGTGTGTGTGTGTTTATCAAAGGGACACCTGTGCTGACTGCTTGACGCTAGTGGCATACATCTGCTGATTCATCCTCTCCAGCTCACGCCAGATACCGGCATTCTCTGCTGCCAGGGCACCCTCCATCTCTGCTCGCCCAGCGACAACTACACACACGCACGCACACACACACACACACACACACACACACACACACACACACACACACACACACACACACACACATCCGGTTTGTAATTGTATACTACAGATGTTATTTTAACAATGTATTTAGCATCTGTACCCTCTGTGTGTTTTTTCCCAGCATGCTTTTTGTCCCCACTCTTTCCATTCCGCTCGGTCAGCTTGTTATGTAGCACTTTTTCCATCTTCTCAATCACCTGCATAAACAAATAAGCACACCAACAAACAGTCGAGTCTTGATCAAATGCACTTTGGCCAGATGTCTCATGCTGGTGAACAGAAGAGCTTCTGTGTTGAACCTTCTCCTGCTGCTTCACCGTGGCCTCCAAGCGTGCCACCTTGGCCACATGACTCTGGCAGCACTGCACCTCCTGCCGTTGCTCCTCGTAGACCTTCTGCAGCTTCACGTGTTCCTTCTCGTGGTCGTTTCTCTGCACCACATGTATGCAGAAACGACAAAGAGCGCAAGAGTCAGGCAATAGCACTATCCCTAGTGAATGGTCCACTAGTGGCACCGACCATTCCATGTATATGTACACACAGAGCGTGTCGGGAGTTTGAATTCTGACCCTGATCATCTCATTCTGCAGCTGCTGCACCTTGTCCCTGTGTGCAGTGGCCTTCATCGTCTCACTGGCCAGCGTGAACTTCAGATAGGCTTTATCAGAGCACAGCAGCAACAACAAAAAAGAGGCAGAATTAGAAAATGCATCAACTATTACACCAACTGTGATGTCATATTCGGCTGTGAGTGATCAGTGATCCGTTTCTTTCCCAGTGTGAACGGCTGGAAGGAGCTAGACACACTCTTGCGAGTGAGTTTTGTCAGGCGGGCTAAAGCTCGGTCATCTCCACAGCGCGGAGACATCCCGCTAACATCAAAGCTCAAGGCAGAACAGGCGTCCTATGGGGAGAACAACCAGTCTGGCTTTTCACTTTTTGTTTTCTTTGGCTTTGATGCCAACCAAGTGGAACATGCCTTTACTGAGGGCCACACACTGTCCTTCAGCAGATAAGGTAAGCACTCTCCACACACAATTTATCAGGGTCTGCGGCGTACACGAGCTGCCTTATCTCTGCATAACACAGCCTGTTATGGTGGAGCACAGACACCCAATAAACAAGGACCAACAGCACAGACAGATGTCCTCTGAAACACAAATATGCATCAATATTCAGTGTCAACCAATGAGGGGCTGGAATATTTCTTTAGAGCAAATCACAAGTATGTTACGAGAAATATTATGTTCAACCAAACCCCATTTCAAATTAACAAAGTAAATATGATGTAGTTATAAATATGACCTGGTGAGTCCCATGTGCCATTAAAACACTTTCGGAAATCAGTGCCTATGATTTTCTTTTTTTTTGCACAGTTTTAAACAAGGAGATTAATGCATTTGACCACCAAGCGATCGTGGATTTGGAGGAGCAGGGATACACTTTTGGCTGCCTGAGCTCTCTACCTATCCGGTCCGCGATCTCAGCCTTGGTCATGACGTCGATGTCGGCGTCGTCCAACACCTGCTGGCCAAGGTCCTGGTGCAGCGACAGATCGCGGCGGAGCCTGCTGTTCTCCGCCTCCAGGGACACCACGCGGGTCCTCAGACCTATGATGTCCTCCGCCATCTTGTCCAGGGCCGAGCGGTAGCTCTCAACGTCCTGCTGGTGGGGAACAACGTGTGAGTGTGGTGAAGAAAGAGGGAAATAAGTAAATGTACATACATGCAGATGGCCACAACAACAACAAAAACGAAGGCACGTAATCTGTATAGCGTAGATTCTATGATTCTCTCAGATATGAATCCACGTTAATTTGACTTATTTTTGGGAAATTCAACAAAACGAAATGCACGATTACCTGAAAATGCCTTTGCTCAAGTCATGTCACTTGAATGTGTATATCCCATTTACAGCCTCAACAGGCCCACAATATAGGACACTCCCCCTAACCCTTCACCCTGCACCTTCCAGAGGGAGGAAACCTTGAGAAGGAACACAGAATAGGGAGCCGTCCTTCCAGAGACGGTGCAATAGGAACCATGTGAGCAGACATAAAAATGAACGCATACAATGGCTATGCAAAAGTAAGTTAGTAGAAAAGAGTTGATTAGAAATGAGTTCAACATCTTGCTACTGGCTCACAGTTGTTGGTCTTTTTCACCACTAGATGTCCCCTCTAGCCCATCTTATAACCGATTCAACAGGCTGTACTGAACCGTGGGTGCCATGCAGGATTAAGACCGTTCTTAGTGGCGAAACACGGTAGACAATTCTCCATGCAGCTTACTGTCTGGGTAATTAACCCCAGTGTCTCTGGGTTTTCTTTGCAAGCAGAGGTCAACAGAGACATTCCATGCGAGTCAAAACAGGGGAGTGTCCTGTTCTTGCCATGGATTGCGTGAGGTTGTGGTGCGATGCAACAACACCAGTGTTACCAAATTTGTTTTAATATATTAACCCCCTCAAGGCAAAAAACAAAGCACACATATGTTGAGTGAAATGTGAGATCTCGGATGGACAGAGAGGTGACACGGAGGTCTGGCATTTTCAGAATCCGATTCAAAGGAAACAAATATTTCACGTGTGCAGCTTCACAAACACATTTTCCTGGACGCAAATGTCAGGTGACAAAGAGCCAGCTCCCCATCCTTGCCGTAGTGCACTGCCCCTTCTGTTCCTCAAGGGTGTAAATGCGGCAGCGCTTTCACTGCAGTTTCACAGCGGCCTTGCATTGTCGCCCCGGAAAGCAATTAGGAGCCCGTGCCCATTGTTGCCGAGCTCTTTCATGAAGGGCCTTTCTCATGTCAGGCATGTGCCTGTTGTCACGCTGCGGCATTGTTCCCCGTCTCCTGCCTCCACTCTATCAGCTGGGGTACTACGAGAGAGAGAGAGAGAGAGAGAGAGAGAGAGAGAGAGAGAGAGAGAGAGAGAGAGAGAGAGAGAGAGAGAGAGAGAGTAGGAGAGAGAGTAGAAGAGAGAGAGTAGGAGAGAGTGTGTGCATGCATGTGTGTGCTTTATGTGTGTGAGTGCTTGTTTGCTTGTGTGTGTGCGTTTACGCGCGTGTGTGTGTGTGTGAGAGTGCGTGTTTGCATGTGTGTGTGTGTGCATGTGTGTGCATGCGTGCGTGTGTGTGTGTGAGTGCGTGTTTGCGTACGCCTTTGTGTGTGTGCGTGCGCGAACGAGTGGATGGAGGAGGGGGCGTGAGCTATTAGGAGACTCCAATCCAGGGTGATGGGGTGGTGGCTCCCGTGGGACAGCGGGTGAAATGGAGCATTTCGTTGAGAGGGGGTAGGGCCACGGGGACAACCATGGCAGTCAGATGGGACCGGGGGAGACGGAGACCCAGTGATCTGGTCCCAGCAGGCATGATGGGAAAGATGAGGGTTCTTTCTCCCACTTCCTCCATGGAGTCATCATGGAGGTGCATGTAGGGGGGAGCTGGCTGGGAGATAATCCAACCATTTACAGACTTTTACCTTGACAGTCCAATGACACGGCCAACAGGTTTGTGTGTCTTCATACCAATTCACTGTAAATAGTCATGGTGAAATCATTATATAAGGAAAGTTTCACCTTTAAAATAAACATATTCTAGGTTTGTAAATCGACTGAGATCCTTTTATTACAATTAACTCCAGTGTCTCTGGGTTTTCTTTGCAAGCAGACGTCAGCAGAGACATTCCATGCGAGTCAAAACAGGGGAGTGTACTGCTCTTGCCATGGATTGCGTGAGGTTGTGGTGCGATGCAACAACACCAGTGTTACCAAATTTGTTTTAAAATATTAACCCCCTCAAGGCAAATAACAAAGCTCCTTTTACAGGCTTTTACCTTGACTGGCCAATGACACGACCAAGTGACGGTAACAGGTTTGTGTGTCTTCATACCAATTCACTGTAGAAATGTCATGGTGAAATCATTATATAAGGAAAGTTTCACCTTTAAAATAAAAATATTAGAGGTTTGTAAATCGACTGACATCCTTTTATTACAATTAACTAGAATAATCATGAATAAAAGACAATGTTTGATTTATGGAAAGAACGGCCTAATGTGAGCACGTAAAAAAAAAGAAATGAAGGTATGCAGAAACACTGCCCTCTAGACCCCCCCCCCAACCCCCCCCACCCCCCACCCTATGATACTGCAAATATCAACCTAATCAACACAGTCTCTCTTAGAGTGCAATCAGTCTCGAAAGACATTTTAATCTATTCCACCGGCTGCCATTTTGTCTCTCCGCACTGTGCGGTGAGGAGAACATGTGTGACATGTGAAGGAGAGGCCATTCAGCGAGCTCTGCCAGCAGTGTGTGTCACACTGGACTTTATAATAGCAGACATCCCAGCATGTCGTCCAATCCACCCACTATTCTCTACGCCAAATGTGTGACTTACCAAAGGGAATTATCTTGAAATTCTTGATTTATTTATTTTTAAAAGCAGATATTATACAAATCCACTGCTGAAGAGATAGGGCTTCACAATCTCAAGGCCACACTTTTCTAACAACATTTGTCACATCTCTCAAATTGTAATTTAAAAAATATAATGTATAGCATTCATTTTGCAAAACAGTTCACGCTTAATGTAAAGCTGCAGTTGAGTCTGAAACAGCATACTCTGTATATATGCCCCACATATATGTGGGGCATATATACACAGAGGAAATGTTCTCCTTAGAGAGTAATGTTGAAGAAAAGTTCTCCTTCGAGAGATGTTTTTTTAGGTCAACGTAAACTCACCTTGGTCTGAAGGGTAATCCTCTCAGCTATGTTTTCCTCTGCCTTAAAATCAGGTAGAGGAGGCCTGAAATGGGAAAATAAAATCAGCATTAAATAACACCACATCTAGTTCAGTAACATGTGGAATTGTTGAACCTTTCATGATAATAATATAATTAAAAAGTATAATAATTATTATAATTACATCTAATAAATAATAATTCAAATAAATACAAACACAAAGAATTTGTCTGTCTGATAAATAATAATAATAAAATAAAATAAACGTATATAATAATTATAATAATTATAATAATTATAATTATTATTATTATAATAAACATTTCCGGTATCATGTTTGTGTGCGTGACGCTACCGTTTGTGGGCATGATGAACCGGATAGGTTTTCCTCGGGTGAGACGGGGAGGCAGACTCCTCCTCGCTCAGCATGGCTCCCTTCCTCTCAGCCGGTGGGTTCTGGAAGTCTGCCCCTCTGCTGCTGACAAGCTGCTGGTCTTCTGTGAGGATCCGAGCCAGCGCATCGCGAGACGGGAGGTCAAACGTGCTACTTAGGAGCTGTGGAAGAATTCGGCCCATGGGCGATGGATGTTTTATCCCCAACCCTGTCTGTAATTCTCATCAATGCAAATGTGAAACATAATTGAGCATGGTATCATCACATCAACACATGCGAGACCGACTATAGGCCAATATTATGGAGCACATGTGAGCAGATGCGGCTCGCATGTGGGCGGACGGGGTGTCACGTGTGGACGCAAAACGAAGGCGACCACTTATAGAAGCCACTCTCCAAGTGGAGTTACCCTAACCTTTTCCTGCCCCGCTTTGCTTGCATGGCCTGCAAAACCCACTTGGATATTCATAGAGGTTCTCGCATTACTCTGCATGGCAGCCGTTAGACATAAGTGGCCACCTGACAGCTCTCCATATGGGTTTATTATTAATCCAGCTTGACGGACGAGCTTCGCCGCGAATTGTTATGGTTGCCAAGCAACATGATCAGATCATGAAAACATAGCGAACAAGTATTTGTGTAAAAAGCTATTGCTGGTTGATATGCATGTACGCAGTCTGTCTTGTGTGTAGCATCGTGGTTGCGGGGTCATCAAGCCTACCTTAATGGTTTTGTGGTTGCTGGCTGGCCTTGTTTCTGGTTTGGAAGTCTTCATTAGATGGGAAATATCGGTGCTGGTTGCACATGTGAAACCTGCTCACCCGGGCAGAGGAAGTGAAAGATATACAGCGTTCTCGTGCGAGAAAAATCCCTCGGTAACCACAACACAAACCGTAGCAACTTTAAAATGCCACCAGGGAGAATCACACGTTATCCAGCCAAACACACAATACACATTCAACCGTTTGGACTCATAACACACGAGACAACCTCAACTTCAACCAATGGAACTCAGATTATGGACTGACAAAATATCACACAACCTTTCAAATCCAGCAGAGACTACCGAACCAAAAACACAGAAGACAACCTTTCAAACATGATTGCAAGACTATGGACCTATGATAATGATGATAATGCATGGCACAAAGTAATAATGAAAAGCAATAATCCATGATCAAGTTTAACACGTCAGCTGGGATTCCCTGGGGTTCACCTCAGCGTTAGAAATCAATCAGGATCAACGGTGATCTCCATGCGGGGAAGTGGCATGTGAACAGGATCAATGGAATCAGATGAGGTGTCAGCGCAGTTGAAAGGCAGCTCCTGGATGGGTGCTGGTCTCACCGTCGCTATGGAGATGAACGGGACGTGACTAATGAGGTCCTGGGTTAGGAGACGTGCTGTGTGGTACCTGTGGCTCTCTCTCTCTCTCTCTCTCTCTCTCTCTCTCCCTCTCGCTCTCCCCCTCTCCATCTCTCCCTGTCTCTCTCTCTCCCTCTCTCTCCCATATCTCTCTCTCCCTCTCCCCCCCTCTCTCTCCCTCTGTGATGTAAACATGTAATGTTGAACACAAAAGATGTTCTCCTGAAAAGAATGGGTTCTGATTGCATTACAGAATAAATGGCTGCCAACATAACTATGATGCTGCAGATTTAAATTTAGATCCTTTGAGGAGCGCAAGTTAGTGGAGCAGAAACCTGTTAAAATAATATCAAAATGAAAATAATATCCATAATAATAAAGAAAAGAAAAAAATCAGATGGTGTAACTCAGTTTTTATATTATTGTGTTTTGTGTCATTATTAATATATTATTATTTGTGTCAATCAATAGGCAAATCCCCTGTATGAATATATGTGGTTGAGTATTCTGATCTGTTAAGTACTTAAATTCATATTTTCATAACTGACTAATTAAATTCATGCTAAATAATTCACTGTTAACTCGCAGCTATGTGCTCGCGTAGAAGGCATAAACTCTTTCACGCCATCGAGGGAGACAACTGGAGTTCAACTGGAAAAACACTTCCAAGTTATTCCAACAAATTTTGTCGGACAAATCTGTGAACATCCTCAACCAGTATTTGGCACTGCGGCTGTTCGTTTCATTTAGTTATTTTTTTAAAGCTGATACACAACCAAAGTGGATCTCAAAATGGCAGCAGTACGATACTCGTCCCCCGTCCCCTGTCCCCCCCGTCCCCCCCATCCTTTTCCTGTACAGGAAGCGGGGACCTCTGTGACATCAGATGGCTGGGGACACAGCAGTCATCAGCATTTCACACACGACCTGCAAAGTGCAGCAAAACGGGCTGTCTTCCTCGAGAGTGACAGCCCCGAGTCTGCTGCCACACGGAGCTTCAATTAGCCTTCCAGAACGAGGCCTCTCCCTGGAGCTTTCTCTCCCTCTCTACACCTCACCTTCCTCCCCCCCCCCCCCCCCTTCTCCCCCCTCCCTCTGACCCAGTCCTACAGCTTCACAGCCTCTCTCTCACGGCTGCCTATCTCCGTTTAACCACCTCTGGAACACCAGCCTTCTCCGGACAACATCCAGACGGGTGCTAATGGAGATGCAGGGAAACTTGACGTTTTCTGGGGGAGGAAAAAGGATAAACTAGCTAGAGAGGGTGTTGAGAGAGAAGGATCCAACAGCGCAAAAAAAATAAATACAGAATTAAAGATAAAGATACATCTGGTTCCACAACCCAGAGACACTGAGATCAAAGGGATTGTTATTGTTCTATGCCAGTGTGTCGATTTAAATAAATGGATTTTGGGACTGTTGTCCAAATAATAAAAGCCAATGAGGATTATGAGGAATATAATAGGACGTGTGAATATATTTCTTTTAATAAAAAGCCATTTAGAAGCTATTTAAAACTATAGGCCTGATTAAATTGGCACGTTTTTTATTTACATTTTTCTTTTTAATCTATTTGGTATGCCCACGAAATTATTTATCTCATGAACAACAGATGATACAAATCCAATAAAGATGCATTTGAGAAAATTAATGATAATCAATGATGATAATTCAATAATCACTACATATAGAAGTTCCAGATCCCGTCAATGCGTTTTTGGTGCACGGTAAATTGGATCTACTCAATTCCCATGAGCAAACCGTTGATTGTTTTCTATGTAATGAAATCTGTGCTCTGTCAGCAAAATAAAAAAAAGGAAATTGTTGTGTGGGTGTGTGTGCATGTATGTGTGTGTGTGTGCATGTGTGTGCACGTGCACGTGCACATGTGTGTGTGTGTGTGTGTGTGTGTGTGTGTGTGTGTGTGTGTGTGTGTGTGTGTGTGTGTGTGTGTGTGAAGTCTGTGAATGTGTATGGGCGTGTGCTTCAAGGACATCAGGCAGCCTTGAGTCAAGGACGTGGGGGGCTGACAGCCAACGCCAATCCCATTGAGCTCCACAGCAACGCTAAAGCTACGAATGGCAGTAAATCATGCCAGTAAATCACACCCCGTGATAACCGTTAAGCTATGCTGTACGGCGGTTGCTCTTAAGGCTCTACAGACGCACTAGCTTGACCTTAATCACATAAGCTGAGTAAGTGACCCTCATGATATGAATTCAATGTACAGGGTTTTATTTGTGGTCAAATATATATTTTGAAAGCACCCAAAGTGTGGCTTATGTTGAATTCAGGTGTTTAGTTGAACGTTTAATTAAGTGTTACAGTTGGAAATGACCACTTAACGGATGACAGCATTTCTTTTACAAAAATATTTTAATCAACCAATGTTTAGTATCACATTTGAATAAAAGAAAGCCAACTGTGATATCACCAACTTTCAAATAGTTTTGTTTCAAATCGGACACTATGCGCCAAAGGTTGAATATGTTCAGCATTTCCAGACACTAGCTCACGATCCCAATCAACTAGCGAAGAAATCCCTGCTGGCGCCAAACGCAGTGCGGAGTGCTGAGACCGTCTCACAGAGTTAGCATAAAGCTTAGCAAAGCATTCTCTGAGTTAGCCTGCAGCTAAGAGCTAGGATAGCTGCAGGTAACGCCATCAGCCACAACGCAACCCCATCGGTAGCTGCATTTATTTTCAATCTCCCAACAGCGTGGTGTGACCTTTCCTGTAGCAGCGGCGTGGCCCTGGCTTAATGACTAACACACCAGTTGACATTTGCAGAAAACTGGGGAGCGGTTGACGTGAGGCCTACTCAAAGAAACGTGAAAAACTAGTACTTTGTTCTGTAGCCAAACGGCATCTACATAATGGAAGTTACAAAATGTCCCGATCAGTGCACCATAAGCCCGGGGGTAATCGATTATTTAACTCCAACGCACAGGAATGTTTAGGATTATGGACAGCCTAAACCGAACAAGCAAGTGATGGTTTGCGATGAAGGAAGGGGTGATTCATGTGTGTGTGTGTGTGTGTGTGTGTGTGTGTGTGTGTGTGTGTGTGTGTGTGTGTCTCTGGCCCTGATACATCATTTGGGGTTTGACTGGACTGTCAGCGGTATTGGATTTATATCAGACAGGTGATGATGTAAACGTCCCCCCCAAAAAAAATATATAAATAAAACACAGGTCACACAGTGCAGTGCTGATGTGATTTAAGTGCTCGGAGGCAGTGGTGGATGTGGTGATGTCTGAGACCTGACGGAAGCTATGAAGAAGAAAACCCCCACTTGCCTTTTCTTCTCTCACAAGCGTGTCCTCTGTGACTAGATTCTCTCTAGCAGTGAAGTGAAAGTGAACAAAAAAAATACAAATAAACGACAAATGAAACAACAACCGGGGGTCAACTGAGGATCAGGGGACACCAGCAGCGTCCTATTGGGCGTGCGCACATGCGTGCCGTGCACAGGAGGCCGTTTGGTGGCCATTCGCCAGCCCGCTCGTCTGCGCAGCCTCGTAAAACCCCATTAGTCATGAGCAGAGTGGAAGAGATGGCATTATCCAGGGGTCCATGGGAGGGTTAAAGATCTACATTAGCGTTCTATCGACCTAGTAGGAACGGGGGGAGGGGAAGGTGCAGCGTGGAGGGGGGTGGGGGTGGGGTGGGGGTGTTGTGCACTCTAGAAACCCACGTCTCTAGAATCAGATAAGAGTATGGAATAAAGTAGTTGACCTCTCAATTCCCCTTCTTTGCGTGGGACAACGTAGTCGTCTGTAATGAGCATTGCTCGGCCATTTACTGCCGGTCGCCTGACGGACAGTCCTGCTTGGATGATAACAGACCATCAGCGGCAGCCAGAGACAGCCAGAGACAGCCAGAGACAGCCAGAGACAGCCAGAGACAGCCGGACACAATAGTCAGCGCCAGCGCTGGGACGGCTTCATCTCACCGCAGCACGTCTGCGTACAGAGGCGAGGAGTCGATTGTGTTATTTAGCTGAACGGGAGACCCGGGAGGAGGTGGCAACAAGGCGAGGAAAACCTGTAAATCTCGCTACTCGCTCTCTCTCTCTCTCTCTCTCTCTGTCTCTCTCTCTCTCTCTCTCTCTCTCTGTCTCTCCCTCTCTCTCTCTCTCTCTCTCTCTGTCTCTCTCTCTCTCCCTCTCTCTCTCTCTCTCTCTCTCTCTCTCTCTGTCTCTCTCTCTCTCTCTCTGTCTCTCCTCCCTCTCGCTCTCTCTCTCTCTCTCTCTGTCTCTCCCTCTCTCTCTCTCTCTCCCTCTCTCTCTCGCTCTCTCTCTCTGTCTCTCTCTCTCTCTCTCTCTCTCTCTCTCTCTCTCTCTCTCTCTCTCTCTCCTCTCTCCCTCTCTCTCTCTCTCTCTCTCTCCCTCTCTCTCTCTCTCTCTGTCTCTCTCTCTCTCTCTCTGTCTCTCTCTCTCTCTCTCTCTCTGTCTCTCTCTCTCTCTGTCTCTCTCTCTCTCTCTCTCTCTCTCTCTCTCTCTCTCCTCTCTCTCTCTCTGTCTCTCTCTCTCTCTCTCTCTCTCTCTCTCTCTCTCTCTCTCTGTCTCTCTCTCTCTCTCTCTCTCTCTCTCTCTCTCTCTCTCTCTCTCTCTCTCTCTCTCTCTCTCTCTCTCTCTCTCTCTCTCTCTCTCTCTCTCTCTCCCTCCCTCTCCTCCAGCTGTGGGGAGCAGATACAGGCCTCCATGTCTGGGACTTCAAACGGTCTGGTCCCGGTCCAACCCAACCCAACCTGCGCTCCAAGCAGAAGCCAAGCCCTGTCTCCCCTGCTCGGCGCTTATCTGAAAGCCCCAGGAGAATGCGGTAAACACTACAGTCTGTATTGGCGGTAAATAAGCCCGATAACGGACGTCTTAATGAGCCGTTTCCTAAAGACGCAGGAGGGAGTGGGGGAATCACGGATGTTTGTACATTGCCTTTTGCCAGCGCAGTTTCCTGTGGATACTCATGGGGCACTTTGTGCCAAAAAAATTTTGCCTTTATTTAACATCACTGACATTTAATATCTGTATTTTTTTTTACATTGCGGAAATACATTTAAAAAACAAACCTCCAAAGACAGCATATAAACAGGATACCATCTGCTATTATTTTAACATAGTTACATGTTGTAAACATAATTTATTGATGGTATATAATTAATTTAGTTCATTTTAAGGTTGGGCTGGGGAGGGAGTTGAGAAGAGGGAGGAGGGAGGAGGGAGGAGGGAGTTGAGAGGAAGGAGGAGGGAGGAGGGAGGAGGGAGGAGGGAGGAGGGAGGAGGGAGGAGGGAGTTGAGAGTAAGGAGGAGGGAGGAGGGAGAAGGGAGTAGGGAGGAGGGAGGACGGAGGAGTAGGGAGGACGGAGGACGGAGGACGGAGGAGGGAGAGAGACCTCGACCACGCAAGGTTATCAACAACTGAGGATTTTTGTGTTGTTTCTTTTTACACTGACAGGCCATAGGCATGTATTCATTGTCGTGGATTGTAATACGTTGATGGGTGGTGCAATTGTTTCAATAATACCACCCATCAACTTATTACAATCCAGACAGTGTGGAAAAACAACACCACAGAAATCCTCAGTTGTTGATAACCTTGCGTGGTCAAGGTCTCTCCCTCCTCCCTCTCCCTCCCCAGCCAGTCTGCACCCACCCACGCTCCTAATCCTCTCCACCGCCAACACCATGCGCTCTCCCAAGGCTGCTGTGTACCACACATGCACGCACGCACTCTCGCACGTGTACACACACACACACACACACACATGTACATACACACACGCACATACACAATGTACATACACACACACACACATGTACACCCACACACATACACACACACACACACACACACACACACACATGTACATACACACACACACATACACACACAATGTACATACACACACACACACATGTACACCCACACACAACACCCACACACACACACATACACACACATACACACAAACACACAGCGTCTACTCCTACAATGCTATCTAAAGAGCACATCTTCTCTCGAACACTGCTCTCCTCTCATTACTGCATCATCGCCTCCTCTGTGGATGCGAGGGAGACGTGTTTACTTTGTAGGCTGCATGCCGACACAGAGTACAAACAAAAGACAGAAGAAAACACTCCTGGATGATCACAAAGGCAATGGAAAGATTTATACGCAGAGGCAGAGAACAAGAACTCAGACCCCCAAGATGAAGAGATACAATTCACGAGAAAAGGATCAAGGATAATGACACACAATAAGAGAGACAGAGGAGATGTACTTATTCAACTGAATTCATACCAAAGACATCATCCAGCACTTCTTTTTTGTGTGTTCATTAAATCAGAAAAAGAATGATAAAATATGGTATAATGATGGCAAATAACATAAATAATATAGGTAGTATGTAAATATATATCTATACCTAGCACCAAAGCTCCCTAACCACCAGACCTTTACGATGTGGTTCGTGGAAGCGTTCCAGCAGCGGCTTAAGCCTTCACGGCAGAGGGCAACATCAGGAACGGCTGCTTGGCAAGCCGTTGACCAAGACGAACACTAGATGTCACTGTGGACTCGTCCCACGCTCCACGCGGCCCAACGACATTAACCTCTAACCCCTGTGAGCGACCCTTCTCCACCTTAAACATCCGTACTTTATACAGAACGTACTTCTATAGCCGCAGTGCTGTGTCTAAACCTGACGGTGTGGACTGAACTGCGAAAGCTGCAGTATGTGGAGGGTGCTTGTGCAGCCATCGTTATTGTTATTCAGGACCTGTTATTCCTTTCCCTCTCTCCCTCCCTCCCCACTGCTCTCAAAAATCAGCCGTGGCCGGGGGCAACGGGCCCTGGAAATGACTGCACAGCGCAGCTCTGCTGGAGCCGGACGGCGTCTATTATGCTAAAGCCTGCCTTCGGGCGTCACTATCGCCGTGGTAATAAAATAACACGGGAAGGACTGCACACGCCAGTCACCGGGAATTACTTCTTGTGTTTATGTCGTCATTTATTAAAACACAATTGCATTACTTAAATTCAACACGCAGGCCAGATTAGGTTAGTAGGCCTATTCAACAATACTGTCGTTTAATCATAATGCTGACATGCACAATTATGACATTTGATTCTTACAAAGAATGCGTCATTTGTATTAATTCATCATGAGTTTACTAATAAATGAGCAGTGTGGACCATCTGAGCTATAATATAATATATATAATACATATAATAATTACATTATTCTTTAGGCCTAATATAAAATGTATGTAAATTGTACTGTTGATATATATACTAAAACTTTTCTACAAGAGACATTTGTGGCTTCAGCTCTCTCGCCGTTCTGTGAGGGAAAACAAAAAGATCTTCACGGCCAGACAAAAACGAAGAAATCAATATTATATAAGGAGCCCTGATGAATCAGAAATACGTACAAACACTAGGTATTGATCAGTCTCGATCAAAATGACTCTCAAGAAGCCCATGTACACAAAGGCTGAAACCAAATTAAAAGAAAATCATAAAACAGACAGCCATGACGCAAGCAAATGCATACTCTTGCCTAGCCTATAACCACATCAAGTACAATAACACAATTATACTTAATGTTACACCAACATTAAGCAAGGTAATGATATCAGACCCATTCAATCATGGAGCGTGATGTCACTGACATGGTCTACGGTGAGAAGAGCTCTGCGGACTAGGAGCAGTCTGGGCGTGGCCGTCTTCTGGGCGTGGCCGTCCCCTTCTTACAGCTGGGGTTTCACTCCCTCGTCTCCAATCTACTAAGCACCCGTGGAATGGCCTTATGGTTTTGACTTAAGACAATAAAAGCCCCCTCCCCCTCCCCACCATACCGGTGAAGTGAATGGTGGTGAATACTGGCTTTTACAGTGTTTGATCTGGTGGTGCAGAGCAGTGGTTCCCAAGCTTTGACCAAGCTTTATTGCCATAAAGACCTTTTGTGGACTACCTCATATTCAGAGGGTATACAAATTGATAAATACACATGCAGTGGCTGGGCAAAGAATGCCAGTGCCCCCTTTATGTACAATTATTACTGAAAGAAAGCAAAGGCCAGTGGGTAACATTGGAAAGTAAAGTTAGTAACGCTTCTCAGTGTGTTTACTGAGCAAACACAAATTAACACAAAGCATCAATGGAAAAAATGGAAAACACATGATAGAATGCACAAAGGGATACTTTCTGAAGTAAGAACCAGCAATAATAATATATTTACTGAACAATTTTATAGTATATTTATTTTAAATGATCTATATACATTTTTCTATTATTGTAAATTTGTCTATTTCAAGAATAAAATCCCAAGTACCACCTGCTGTACCCTAGCATACCAACCGTGCTGTAGAGCCAGCGTCTTCCGAGGTTCTGATGTGAAAACCATCTCCTCCTCCTCCTCCTCCTCCTCCTCCTCCTCCTCCTCCTCCTCCTCCTCCTCCTCCTCCTCCTCCTCCTCCTCCTCCTCCTCCATAGGACCAGTGGGTGGCAGATCTTCTTCCAGACTCCGGTCTAATGTCATCAGAAGCGGATCCACATCACCTGGACTCCTCCAGCTGTTCTTTATAATCACGTTGTAGCCTTTAAAAACGTATCGGACACCAGTTAAATGTCCGGCCATGGTTTTATGATTCAGTTACATGTGGATTAACGTGCAATGATGCGAACCCCGGCGTTGCCAAAAATAAAAACACTTACAAAGTCTTGATATTGCAACAATTTGTTGCTGTCTGTTGATCCATTTTGACTCGAGTGCATAGCTGCTGGTTAGGAGGAATTGCAGCACAAAATTCCAATCAGATAAATAAATTGGCTATTGGGTCAACCAAAGAACAAAAATCAAACACACATTTTGAACAAAATGCTCCAGAAAAAAACCATTATAATATCCGGTCTTATGTTTGTTCTTTTAAAAATGACCAAAATGGGATGAGAGCCTGAAAGTCCAGCAGGGGAAGTGTGTCCAGGTGAACGGACACTGGACAGGGGTTACAGGAAGGCCGTGGATTCATTAGAGCCAGGGAGACATGGCTCTGTCTCAGACTGGCTCCACGGCCGGGCCTGCTTTACGTCCTGCAACGCAGCGATGCCCCAGAGGCTGCCTTCATTAGTGCTGCTTCTGGCCGCTCATCTAATAAGCAGATCTCTCTCTCTCTCTCTCTCTCTCTCTCTCTCTCTCTCCTCTCTCTCTCTCTCTCTCTCTCTCTCTCTCTCTCTCTCTCTCTCTCTCTCTCTCTCTCTCTCTCTCTCTCTCTCTCTCTCTCTCTCTCTCTCTCTCTCTCTCTCTCTCTCTCTCTCTCTCTCTCTCTCTCTCTCTCTCTCTCTCTCTCTCTCTCTCTCTCTCTCTCTCTCTCTCTCTCAAAGGGCGCAGGAATGCACGTAGGCCGAGTTCCCCTTGGGTCAACGCAGGCTGTATGCATGAATAAACATCAGGAGGCAACCACGGCATGCACGGCTATATAGGAAGCAATGGCCACAGGGGGCAAAAAAAACACTGTGGTCTGCATAGTTCTCATCGCCTGGACCTGCAGTCGATGGAAGCCGAACCAATAACATCGCACTGTTATTACGTTTGTGTGTTCCAGCGCAACAGAACTCAAACGCATTGAGCAACCGTCGACGTCGTCGTCGTCGTCAGACGCTATTTCGGTCTGGGCGCGGGGGCGCGCTGACAGAAAAGAACGGGCTGGAGACGCTTACAAGTGCACTGACTTCTAGTCCCCGCTGCTGCGAGGCAGCCTCCCCCAGCGCTGTCCGTGGTGCTGAGCAGAACAAAAGCTTCAAAGCCTGGGCCCTTCCTCCTCACGAGGGGAGGGGCTGGGGCTGAGCCGTGGACGGGGGGAGGGCACCATGTGTACTTGAATCAATTAGCCCCCCCCCCCACCCCCCCTCCCCTCCGCTCCCCTCTACTGGGAATAGATGTAGGCCCGTCTAACAAAGACATAGGATGTGTCCACCACACCCTTTACCCGGGCCCTCATTAGTCGGCCAGGCGCGCGTGCGTCCCAAACACGGCCCCAGCCACGCCAGCATGCAGCGAGGAGCCACGCCCCTCGTTGACTCCCAACAACGGAGAACAGGTTGTAGCTAGGCAACATCAAACACGGCTGAATATTGGTCGCAACGTTTCGCCGATTATATGCTTTACAGCATGGTGTGTGTTTGTTTTTGTGTATTTTTGTGAGTGGGATTTGGTTAGTGAGAAATGATACTTTTATCACGTTTCATCTGTAGCCAGAGCTGTACAGAATGCCGGCACTGGGGATATCGGTGGCTGTAATATTGGGTTTGTTCTGGGCCGTGTCTGAACATCAATGCAAACTCATATCTCCCAGCAAACATCTGTCACACCACTGGTATATAAGAAAAGTGCCCTGTGACCCCCACAATTCCATCTCCACCGACGAGAATAAACAGAATCAACTCTCATTTAATGTCAAGACAGATTCCTATAATCCACCAGCATTAGTATGCACGTCGACCTGCTGCCGTTCCTTTGAAACACATAGCAGATGTCCGTGTCTGTATCTGTCAGGACTGCTTGGAGCTCATGGTGGCATTTTAAAGCAGCAACATGGAAACACCTGTTGGGGTGAATGTTGACAACGCAACACGGTATCAGGCCGAATCAATCAAGTCCAAGCGTTTTAAGAAGGTCATTATAAAGCACGCCAACATTTACAAAATGCAACTTATTGTACTACTAGCAATGATGTTAAACTGTATTACCATGAGCATAGAAATGAATGCCAAACCATACAGTGTTTCGATGGCACATGTGTAGTACATTCTGTCTGTGTAAGTGACTCCCAAGTATTTGTATTGGACCTTGTTACGTGTTGACCCATGAACCTGATCCACTAAGATGGGCAACCTACCCTGACCACATTAAAAAGGTCAAAGTCGTTTCCTTTGAATGAAGCAACTTTAAATGTGAATAAAGACACAATCCCTGTAACACTGGAACGGCGTAACAAGAAAATCACACCAACAACAACACGTGCCCATACTCCTCCATACGATACTGCAAGCACAGGCACGGGTCTGCTAAGACGGACAGACAGACAGACAGCCAGCCAGGTGGACAGACAGACAGACAGCCAGCCAGGTGGACAGACAGACAGACAGCCAGCCAGGTGGACAGACAGACAGACAGCCAGCCAGGTGGACAGACAGACAGACAGCCAGCCAGGTGGACAGACAGACAGACAGACGGACAGACAGCGCCTGTCTTGCGTCGGCCTCCCTGGGCTCCGCTCGCAATCATCACAGAAACCCGAAGATAATTGCACAGCCTCCACCCACCGGGCTGCCGGGGGGGGGAAGCGTACCGCTACAGTGAAACCACTTGTCTAGATGAATGCGCAGCACTTTACCGCACGTTTGCTTGCAACCATTTATTCTGCCGTCCAGCTGGTAAGAGAAAAAAACGAAAAAAATAACATTTAATTTGGCACTACCCCCCCCCCCCCCCCCCCCCCCCCCCCCCCCAACACCCATCTTCTCTGTGAATAATATATCAACCCCCACCCAGCCCAATCATTGCCATTACTCAACTGCTGATTTTACGGTTCCCCTTTCCAGTTGGAGACCTCCATGGGGGAAGGCTAGCGTTAACGCAGCACAAGATAAATCACGGATGCTTATCCCAACGCAATCCATCACATGTGATTATGAGGTCCGTCCAAAGAGCACACACACTGCAGTGCCTCACGCAGCCCAAACCAAAACACAACAGAAGGGACGAGTTTAGCTGCACCTGCGTTGGCCAAAACACTTAGTTAGTGAGACTAATCTGGAAAAACACTGTGTTCAAAGCCATTGTTAAAAAGGTGGATAACTAAAGCCCCGTTGTCTTCACCGCTGAATGCAACACCAAGTTAACGGCGCTGAAAATGTCTCCCTATTCATCTGACACCGTTCACCCTTCGTTTGGGATCCGAGCCTCCACATCACAGCTCACTGGCAATTATCACTAGTGCACCGCGAGCCCAGTCACACCTCTCCCCTGCCCTAGAGGACGACAGACGCGGCGCTCGACACCCCCCCCCCCCCCCCCCCCCATTATCTCTATGCAAATCAGGCTGAAATCAGGGGGCCTCCCTTTCAAGTTACTGCTAATTAGCTTGTTGTGCTACAATGCTATCCATAATGTATGTAACTCAAGGCATGGAGGAGTGCATTATGACCTTGAGAACACACAATGCACCAGTTTCCATTTTGAAAAACGAATGCATAGACGCACTGTGAGCGGAAGATCTTTGAATGTCAACGTAATCATCCATTTCTCCAAAGAGATGCCACTAGTTTCCCAAACGCCACTGTACTGTGATTTAATACACGAAGAGACACATAGGATATCAGCAGAGATCCCAGGAGACATCTATATCATAGGGTTACAGCGTGCCAATGATCCACGCGTCCCAGAGACAGCAGGAGACCAGGGAGAGAGCAGCAACACACACACACACACACACACACACACACACACACACACACACAGACACACAGATGGAGACAAATGCGCCGTCCTAGGCTGCGAGAGAGCCAGTAAAAAGAGGCACTCACTTTCACACAGCCCATAAAGAAGACTACATTGTGATAACAATGTTGTGTATGGCGTAGAGCAATAACGTTTAGTACCCTCTCCAGTCTGGGGAGGCATATCCTTCCGGCACTTATTATTATTTTAGTGTCTGGGTTAAGCCATAGAGCCCTGTGGGATTCTGTGGATCTAACTGGTGGGCTCTTTAGTACGTAGAAAAATGTCCTGCATACAAATAAAAAAGGATGTTTTGCTGTTATGTTAATTGCATTGATTACAAGGGTTGACTTCAAGATATTGTACCTTCGCATGTGTTAATAGTGCCTTAGTGATTTGGATGACAACTAATCCTTCTAGTCCATTGTTCACGGTTGCCAAGGCTACCATGGCGTGCGAGTGTGTCACCTGTTGTGTGAGTCCTCCACAGAACAAAGTAACTAAATTGATATGCTTATTCTGCACTGATTACGTTCAAAACGGTCAGTTTTCAATCTTTAGACAGCCCAAAATGAAAACCTATAACACAATGCTGGGGATGCTCATAGAGCTGTAAATTGTTTACCGATTGAAGGAGTCAATAAATCTAAACATCCACGATCCACCTTATGTGTAATTAGGTGAAAATAAAAAAGGGTAATAAAAGGTAACATCAAAAGTAGCCTTACACCGTAGCAACTTAAAGCTAAAGTAAAAGTTGACTAATACTTCAGCAATTAAAGCTGGCAATCAAATTGAACAAAGCCAGTAACCAATCCGCTCTATGGCCAATCACCTCTAGGGGGCGCTTCTTCACCTTTCCCTACACAGAGCCCGTAGTGTGTAACTGTATCCTCCTGGTCTGGGCCTTGGGTGTGGAGCCAGCAAGGTGACACGCTGTACGCCAGAGTAAGCACAGTATGAAGGGGTTTTACTCAGACATATTCAACTTTGTACATCATGTCGTACATCACCCATCATGTCCTGATCCGCGGCAGATTATGGATCAGTGGATGTGGAGGAGAAGAAAACCACACGCGTTTAGACCGCACAGCGCTGCCTCCTTCCAGACACAAAACACAGAGGCTCCACCCAGGCACCTCCCCTGGGACTACTCCCCAGGAGGTCTGCTGGGAAACCTGAAGGGAGGGAGAGGGGAGGGGGAGAAGGGAAGGGGAGAAGGGAGGGGGAGAGGGGAGGGGGAGAGGGGAGGGGAAGGGCACGTTGACATCCAACAAAGACTTCATATTATCCATATCATGCTTCTGTATTAATAAAAACATAATCCCATGTTATTAGTATCTTCATCATCGCTGGGCGACTGTGAATCGGCACAGTGCGGCAACCTGTTCGTGTACTAATGAAAGAGGCTGTTTGCTGCAGGGAGGGGGCGGTGGTGGTGGTGGTGGGGGCGGTGATCAACAGTTGGCACGGTTGTGCCGGTTCCCAGCAGGCGGTACTGTTGTGGCGTGGTTTGTGGTGCTGCGAGCGTGCCCAGTACCTGGCTGAGCTTTCTAATGGGAACTGGCAGATGGTGATGACGCTGAGAGGGGTGTGTGTGTGTGTGTGTGTGTGTGTGTGTGTGTGTGTGTGTGTGTGTGTGTGTGTGTGTGTGTGTGTGTGTGTGTGTGTGTGTGTGTGTGTGTGTGTGTGTGTGTGTGTAAGCCATGCTCCCTGGTCGCCAGCGGTGGTGGAGACACGAGACTAACCTACAGTTGAGGGAGGCAGGATGCAGCCGGTGGAACATGTAGAGGGACGATGTGTGGTGAGGACTGGGCTGGAGAGTGGGGTGGTGGGGGTGGTGGTGGTGGTGGTGGGGGAAGAGGGGTGGGGGAGGGTCAACAAATGCCCCTGGAAGACAGCTGCTTCAGCTCTTTAGGGTTTACTGAGCAGGTCTGCACGCTCAACTCCACATCTAAATTATTTATGTTATGCAACAATATGTCTGCATTAGCACCCCATGTTGAGCCTGCTTGCAGTGTCAGAATAGACGCCCATCTCTCTCCGGTGTTTGGTGCATCCAACACGGTTCTTTGTCTTTATCTAGGCTGCTAAGTGTTGGAACGGAAGAAGCCGAGACGTGCCAGGCGTGTGGTTTACAGATCCCCAGATGAGGGCTGATCCACCGGGACCTCTGGGCTCCAAATGTCATTGGTCGGAGCATCTTCCAGCACACACTAAAAGGTCACTGGTGGCTGGCTGCTGAGCGCCTTATTGATTCCCAATCCCCTCCCATTATGCGTGGCGATCATGCGCACGCTCCGTGCATTTCAATCAGACATTTTGTCGGGACTTGAACGTTTATCCTGAATTGTGGAATAGTGACAAGGGACATGAAGCAGCCTTCTGTTTCAAGTGGTTTCCCGTCACAGCTCTGACATTAGTAGAGACATGTCTTCGTTTATTAGCAATGCAAACGCATGCATTTCCATTTTGATGACGGTATCAGTCCTATCAAGCCCATATCAAACATTTGTGTGACTACTGAACAGCAAAGGATAAAATGCGATGGCTACATGGATGGCTACATTTCTCTCCCAATTTGAATGTGTGGATTGGGCTAGTGCCCATTTGGGTTTATTGACATAATGTTCCGCGTGAGGTGTATGGGAATGGCTGTGACTGTGTGGAGAGTGTGTTCCCTGCCTGCTCGGACACAGATGGTGACAGAGCAGGATGTACATATCTGTACTGTTGCCCACTTGCATGCCCGCGCACACGTGCACACATGCAGAGACACACACACACATATGCTTGCAGAAATGCTGTATATATGTCTCTACACACACCCGCGCGCGCGCGTACACACACACACACACACACACACACACACACACACACACACACACACACACACACACACACACACACACACACACACACACACACACACACACACACACACACACACACACACACACACACACACACACACACACACACAAAACAGGCTGGCTCCAGGCTAAAATGTAATCCTAGATGTATAGTCAGTTGTCAGAACTTAACACATCATGTTCAACTCAGATCAAAACATTCAAATAGTCTTTTTGACTGATAAATAAGGTAGAGGTAGTAGATACACTGCTTCAACATGCCTGGCTGTGGGCTGCAGAGACACGGCCCACATGGTAATTAGTGCCCTGGAACAATCAATACATGGGTGGGGGGGTTGAATGGAGAAAGCAATCTAGCGATATGCAGCAGAGAACTGCAGTGGCAAGCACAACCCAAACAGGAAGAGTGCATTACACGGCCTGGGAGATTTACATCAGCGAGATGGCTTACACCGATTCATTCAATGAAGACCTCTGTGTACGCTGTCCAACTATTCACCTGTATATCACGCTTATTAATCAGATGCTAATAAGCCCGATTCGCAATGCATTGATCGGTCATCACTTATCCATTACACTGAAGCCATTCAACGAGGACGTCTTTGTACAACGTCCAACTATTTACCTGTATATCACTTTTATTAATCATTTTCTAACGGTAGTAGGATATATTGCAATCGGATCAATATTTGAGAGAGAGAGAGAGAGAGAGAGAGAGAGAGAGAGAGAGAGAGAGAGAGAGAGAGAGAGAGAGAGAGAGAGAGAGAGAGAGAGAGAGAGAGAGAGAGAGAGAGAGAGAGAGAGAGAGAGATGAAAGACCCTTAAAGACCGGAAGATGGATGGATAGGTAGATGAATGGCAGCCGTGGGGGGGTTCAAACACATCCATAAGCCCAGGCTAGAGCTGCGGCCCTTAGGGAGGATGGGGGCCCCTCGCCCCCTTTTTAGCGAGAGGCGAGGAGCACCGGATGACACATTTTCCTTTTAGCTGGTTTCTGGGCAGGAGCCGTGTGTCATCGGGTGTGAGAGAGGGCGAGAGAGAGGGCGAGAGAGAGAGCGCGTGGCCGTGGTGTGCCGTGGCGTGACAGACGGTGATGGGAAGGGACAACAGAGTGCTCTCAGAGAGGAGAGGAAGACATGCCAGGCTGCCGGAGAACCTAGTCCTCTTCACCGTACCACCGGGACCAAGCCAACCCTACAGTAGCTCTGTTACACACACACACACACACACACACACACACACACACACACACACACACACACACACACACACACACACACACACACACACACACACACACACACACACACACACACACACACACACACACACACACACACACACCCAAAGGTTGTGGTCTTTTGCCTTGCGTTTCACTAATCTACTACTACTTTGGTTTGGATCTACAGAGTTGCCGGTTTGTTGGGCACCTAATCGTTTGGAACGAATTGGTGACTCAGTGAGGTGTTGAGGGTAAAAGGCAAATGTGAGCAGATATGGACAATAGGTTGGGGTCTAGGGCTGACAGTGTTTCACAGTGTTTAATTCACTCATTGTTAATTCATCTAGCCGCTGTATTTTTTTTTTTTATAATACAAAGAAAATCATTGCATATAGGGTTAAGGTTAGCATATAAAGTGTTTTTCAAGACAACCAAAGCACTTTACATTGTGAGTGTGTATGTGGGGGGGGGGGGGGGGGGGGGGGGGGGGGGTGGGATATGAAACCTCATCCCAAATCCACTATCAACTATATGAATAAATAACCAGAGTCCTATAACAATTCTTTAAAAAGCAAATAATTCTTGGTACTAAATCGTCACAGTTCTGGAAAAAAAAGGACATGGCATTTTGATTGATGGGAACATGAGGTGTGGAAACAGGGGATTTGCTCACCCCTATTTCTAAAATGATGACAACGTGTCGCTGGTCTCACGGGACATAAATGAAAACATGGGGTGGGCGTCGACCTGCGAGCCTCCTGGAGATTACAGCTCCAAACGCCACGCAGGGAAAACCAATTTGCGAGAAATAATAAATAAAACAAACGGAGTCCCGCCATTTGTGCTCCGGCAAAACCACCCGACTATTATTAGAATCTGGGTAAGTGCATCATGAGAAGGAGCAGCGGGGATGGGGGGGGAGGGGGGGTTTGTCATCCTACCTGTGAACAGACGGATCGTGGTGGTCTACTCTCCAATGCTCTGCTGTCTATTCCAAATACTCCAGCCCCCCCCCCCCCCCCCCCCCCCCCCCCCCCCCCCCCCCCCCCCCCCCCCCCCCACGCCGCTCCTGAACTCTCCCTCCCCCGGACTCTGAAGAGATTCTCCTCGCACCGCCAGACACCATCTCTGTGATAGGGAATGCACACAGGAGGCAAAACGTACACATGCACACAGATACCAATACTATGATTTTGATGAAAAGGAAAACGATCCTCAACTAACAAATGTTTTTCTTTGTTGTCGACTTAAATGACCATGATGAGTATGATAATAACATAGATTAAGCATTAAATATCATGTTCTTAAATGACCATGATGAGTATGATAATAAAATAGATTAAGCATTAAATATCATGTTCTTAAATGACCATGATGGGTATGATAATAAAATAGACTAAGCATTAAATATCATGTTCTTAAATGACCATGATGGGTATGATAATAAAATAGACTAAGCATTAAATATCATGTTCTTAAATGACCATGAGTATGATAATAAAATAGATAATGCATTAAGCATTAAATATCATGTTCTTCTCAACCCTGTTTCCTCCTTCCCTCCATCTCCTTCCCCCCGTCTCCTCCACCCCGTCGCCTCCTCCACCCCGTCTCCTCCTCCACCCCGTCTCCTCCTCCACCCCGTCGTCGCCTCCTCCACCCCGCCTCCTCCTCCACCCCGTCGTCGCATCCTCCACCCCGTCTTCTCCTCCACCCCCCCCGTCTCCTCCACCCCGTCTCCTCCACCCCCCCCCGTCTCCTCCACCCCGTCGTCTCCTCCACCCTGTCACCTCCTCCACCCCGTCTCCTCCACCCCGTCTCCTCCACCCCCCCCCGTCTCCTCCACCCCGCCTCCTCCACCCCGTCGTCTCCTCCACCCTGTCACCTCCTCCACCCCGTCTCCTCCACCCCGTCTCCTCCACCCCCCCCCGTCTCCTCCACCCCGTCCGCGCTGCGTTTTCAGTGAGGAAGCAGGGCATTTACCCTCTGTGAGGAGCCTGTCTCTTCCCACACTACGGCTCCAGCACACCCATTACGATCGAATGCCCGACCACCCGCTAAACGCCCACCCACCGATGCGAGATGAGGCCTGAACGAGTGCAAGCGCCACCGACCTCAAGTTGTTTGGCTTCATCAACGGACGCCAATGGGTGAAAACACAGACGGTGTAATTCCAAGGGATTTAGCTGCTGCTAAAGTAATCACCGGTAATTGCATTGCAATCATTAATGAACACACCTCCTTCGGCCGTGGTGAGGGGCAGTCTCAGACCAGGAGTTGCTCACAAGGGCTTGTCTATATTAACATTCATATTAGCAGAAAGTCTAAGTGGGGGGAACCTCATTTGGGGACAGTCATGGTCCAAACTGTGTAAAGTATGTCGCCTGGCCAGCCTGTCACTCTGAATGCAAGCGAGAGCTTCAGTCTCCACTGTGCAGCGTCACTCACAATATCCATGTATGTGTTTTGCTGACATTCTATCAATACACATGCTATTTATTTGAATACAATTCAACTAGAGACGTTGTCAGATGGTCTTAGGATGCTTGTAAACCAAACCATCAGCTGAAGCAGCAGCCACACTGAGCATGGCCTGAAATGTTCCAACATCACCCAGACAAGACCCCAATCACTCTGGCTATCTGGAGGGAATCGCTTATTTCAAACAGGGGCAGACATTGTGTTTGTAAAGGGACAATATATATGGAGAAAGGAGGAAGGAGGGTGCATTGACACATTGGTAAACAGGACACATCTCCGCCTGTGCGCTAGGCTGGATAAGTTATGCAGCTCCATGTTCAGACATTTAAACTCATGTGCTATTCAATACCTCCTGGCACGCGTGGGATCAATGAGGAGATGGAGTTGATATCAAATGATCGCCTGCTTTGAATAGATTAGCATCTCATTCAGGTAATTGGAAGGCAGCATTGAGGAAGGGAAGATTGGCCGTCTTATCTTAAGGTAAATCAGAATATGATTTAGAAATTGAATTATAACTCCCTGCTTTAATTCCCTGCCATCTGAAATTGGGTATCAAGATCCCATCTGATGGATGCATTTAAATCAATTAAAATGAGCGCAATTGCAACTTATTGTAACCATGCATTCGGAAACAGTGTGCATGATGGTTATTCTTTAATAATTGTTAAAGTAACGGATACAAAAGTGTTTCTAAAAAAGGATAATGCTTCATTATATTGACGAAAACCCCTAAAAGCCAAGGTTTTGCTGGACAAAACAAACTCAGCCTCACTGCCACAGTGGGGCAGTAGTCAAACAGTCTGTAAACCCAATGCTGCCTTAACTCCCTGGTTCCCCCCAAAAGCTGGATGTGTTAATGACAACAACCGCAGGATTTCACCTAACTTGGTTACAGCTCACACTCCTCCAGAGACTCTTCCATTAAAACAACACATGGCCAATCAATGTTTATGGCACCCCATAAAACAAAAGAAAACAGCCAAGCAAGTCTCCAATGCCTAATGAATCCATAAAATCTCAACATATTCAGCAAGATTCAAGCGTGCCTTTAATAACAAATGGGAACCTTCCACAACCCAAAATGTAACATAAAATAAAAATAATAAAAATGTTGACCTGATAAATACAAATGGTGCAGATAGATATGTGAACAAAAGGCAAACAGGGAGGAGCAACAGCAAACAGTGAACTGTGAATGGGGATACGGGAAAGGGTAAAGAAAGCATAGATTATTCATGTCTATTCCCACAGTGCAAACAGCAGCACTTTGATGGCTAGCGCCCGCAGCACTTCTTCCTGCTCAATACCAACAATCCAAGGGAACCAAGTCCCATGCTGTTCCTCGTAGCCGCCGTGATTGGCTCCCCCACAACGGCAGGCAGAGCCAGCGGCTTCTACAACCGCACCAGATAATATGCTGTGTGGTCTGGCGGGGGGGGGGGGGGGGGGGGGGGGGGGGGGGATCCTGAATTTAAAACAGAGAAAAGGAGCTCAAGCTAACAGTTAGCATTGGCTTTGTGTGTGAGCTGTTGGTCTCGACTCGTACCGTAGTTCCTCCCGCCCAAACCACCAAGAGAGCCATCAATATGTCTGCTCTATCATGTCACGGACGTCGGCCAATAAGCTGCCATTTTCTGCGTTTCATTTGAATAAAACCAGTTCCACAAAAAAACGGTGCTTTGAACAAATGGCAAAACACAGAATGTGTACGTAGAATGGGTGAAGATAAAACTGTCTAACCCAACAGTTCAGGTTTGCGCTCTGTCTAGTCTGACAAAAGCCCATCAACTGTCAATGAACCCTGTTTTCTGGCACACTTAAAAAGGGTTCTCGTTGGTATTTCAGGTGGTTAAGGTGAATAGATCCCATGGGGCCAATACCCGGACACCTCGGGTGAACAGTGTATGGAGTCTCAATCACAGATGAAGAACTGGTTGTGGCTGGCACTCCGACACCTGAGGCTCATTCCTCGCCATTTCCCATGCAGGCATAGCGAAGAACGGCGTCACATCGTTGGTAACGCCATGGCAACAGTTAGAATCCTTCACACAAGACGAGCGCCCATCCTCGCTCGTCGAGCCATCGGCTAGACCCCCTCTCGCTGAGCGCGCTTTGTTGCAGAGAGGGGCGGAGGGGAAAAAACAACAACAGACAAACTATACTAAAACAACAACTTGAACAAAGGGGCTTGATGTCAGGAGTGCCCTGCGTCACCCCTCTCTCTCTCTTCTCCTCAGCATTCTGCAAACATCGGCTCCAATCATTCCCTCCGCTCGCTGGCGCTGCCATTAAAGCTCACGGGTAATTAGTCTGTCACTTAACAGGCAGGCATAAGCACGGCCCACGCACCCCCATTATCCCCGACACCCAGGTCTTTCACCGACCAGCCCGTCGAGGCAGAGCCGTTTCAGAGACATACACACTGCTGCTGTTGTTATTGTCACTGAAGCATGGAGAACAAAGATCCATGTTGGATTTGCATTCAGATTGCAGCCGGTCATGTGCAACAATTGATTTTTTCTCTTCTTTATCCGTCAGTCTGTCTCTCTCTCTCTCTCTCTCCCTTTCCCTCCCTCCCTCTCTCTCCATTCCTCTTAATAGCTTGCATTTATACTCACAATTGATCAACAACAACAAAAAAGGCACCAGACATGTGTACAGAATAAATAATAGCATTTTTGTGTGGCTAAATAAACCTTTAAAATGTAATTTGAAAGCTATATGCAGTGACAAAAGTGTTAGTTCAATTAGTTGTCCTTTCTTCCAGCGCAGCATGAAGTTATTTCAACAGCACGAATATGCTTCTAGATCAATAACACTTGTTTCCTATTTCCATTATATATATACATATAGTTGAACGTTACGGGCAGCTGACGGTGATCGCCCCCCCAAGAAACAGCAGACCCACGCTCCTCTTTCTTAACCATTCACCTAGAAATACTAAGAGAGCAAAACCTTTCCATTTGCAATGCCTTACATGTTCAACAGACTGAACAACTCAACAAACGCTTCTGGAGCATGGTATGTGCCACTTCAACACTGAACATTGCTACGCATGCGTTTTGTTTTTCTGTTAAACATATGTACTTTTGCATATGGGTATTTTCCAAGATAGGCTAAACACACCACACCAACAGCCAGACTGGTTATCCCATCCTCTGCTGAGACTGTGCCCCTCGGTCTTCCTAATGTGCCAGTGTAACCTGAGCGCCACCCACCAACCTGAACCTATTTGAAGTCTTCCTCTCTCCGGGCCTACACATCCTGCTGCTCGCCTGAGACCCTCCTCCCAGGAGGGATGGGCAGTGTGTGGGTTGCTGGGTGCTGCGGGTGACCCCCTGACCCCCTGATACACTCCACTCTTCCTACACATACAAACAATTACTGCAGACACAAAAGCACGGCAACCACTGCAATATTGGATGAGCAATTCCGGTTGACTCCTAACAACTATTTGAAATATTTCTCTCCCCTTCGGGAATAATTATTTTCTTTCTTCTGCAATAAATATAGAATAGAATAAGACTCAAGAATATAAAAACAGGAGATTGATGTCTCCATGCGTTTGTTTGGAAACTCCTTAAAACTGTGGACTTTTGAGCTGAACTCAAGTAGCGTTCATGCAGAAGCACTCAGTATTGGAATCACGTCGTAACTGATGAACCTGGACGAGCAAACGCTGGTGCTTGGATGGGCAGCAATTCTCCGCTCAGTGCACAGACATATTCCCGGGGAAGGCGGACAGAAGCCATTTTTATACTTGGGCTTCGGCTCCAAATCCTTAACTAATCAACGGCCATCGCCATTGTGATGTATCATATATACGAAGAGTCTAATTAAAACAATCCCCTTTTGCCGCCCCTGCAGAAGCCCAGTCCCTCTTTACAGGGAAGATTCAAACTAGCCACCTGCTTCCCGCTGTCTGGCCTCCTGACACCAACCTGCCTTTAATCTTATGAACAAATGCACGGCTGTATGCAGGAGTCACCGGCGGATCACTGTCAAACACCTCTCACAAGAATGCACAAAGGCATCTCTGTCCTATCCTCGTCCCATACACACAATATGCCATTGAAACCGTATATAATATTGTAGTGGCACGTACCTCGTTGTTTCTAATTCTTCTGTGCCACTTTTTTTAAGTCAGTCTAACTGCAACCAGTATTTGAAACACGAGCAAACCAAACAGTCTTCCTTTTAAACGTTTACTTATGAAACACAAGAATTATACACGGTACGCACGGTCAAAAAACTGTCGCTTCCACGGCTCTAACTTCAAAACTAAACTAACTACATCCAATCAATTACGCTATGACGTAGTGCTATCTGACTGGAAGCTCAAAATACTGAAATGTTATCAGACCTAAACATTACTAAATCATACATGTTAAACCAATACATTTCTTATGAATTTTAAACTAAATTATTATTACTAGTCCTTATTTGGCTCTTACAAATATGATGCTTGCTTAAAAGGCCCTTCAGAATGGCTTCGATGCCGAGCTTGTGGGTAGTGGGATTAAATACAAAAAAAAAAAAATTGTGGGCAGTAATGCTAACCTTCAGCTATACCTTAGTTTGTGCATAGCTCTGTGTAACAAAGCCAACATGCCGCCTAAGTGACTTTTATTGGGATCCTATCCTAGACAAGGACGCAGGGTGGTGGGGTTGGAAATTCGGTTCATTGTAAGTTTGTAGATGATAATACATGACCTGGTGCTTCATGTTGCCATGCAGGAGATCTCCTCGAGTGTGTGGGGATGGCTGGTTTAACCTGTGCACACTAATTACTCAATGTGCAACAGGTGTGCAGCCTCACCCAGCCCCAGAGTCCAATCAGACTCAGCCAGGTGAGGCTGCTTAAACCAGCCATCATCCACACACACTCCCACACTCTGAAAATGTAATTAATCCCTTTGCCTTTCCATTGTTGTGTGGGTTTCTTTTCAGCTCCTTCTACCTTTGTATAGAGTTTCAGGATAATGGAGACACTAAATCCCACCAAAGGTTTGAATGATTTGATCACCTTGGCTAATAGTGAGTTTATAATTAAATCTACTCTAGGTCACACTTTAGGTCACACTGTCTACCATCTGTCTTTGAATCCAAACCAAACGTACTCCAGTAACTTAAACAAAAAAGATGTCGGCCCCTTTCTTGCATAAAAAAAACCCACATTAAACTAGAAGGAGTCGCGTCAGTAAGTGATGGAACAATAAAACAAGGATCAGACCCTTTATGGGTTGCTAGACAAACTACTGATTCAAGTATTGAAGTCAAAGTTCAAAGGCTAAAGGCTAATCAAAAGGAGGACAAGGATGCGGATGGCTCTCCATTCGGCGCGATTCATCTCTCGTCTGGGGGCGTCCCGGGACGGCTGGGGGCGTACAGAGGCGTCCCGGGACGTCTGGGGGCGTACAGAGGCGTCCCGGGACGTCTGGGGGCATCCCGGGCCGGTAAAGGGGGCTGGAGATGTCAGCCTGCGTTAACCTCCGGACGCTGCACCCATCCTGCGGTGCTGGGAAAGCGGTCGCTGAACGTGCAGCCCCCCCCCCCCCCCCCCCCCCCCCCCCCCCGTTCTGCAGAGCACTGGCCGTGCGCACGCTGGGAGGGAGGGGCCACACTCGGGGTCATGTTTCTGATCCACCGAATTGAGGAAGAGATGATCGGAATCAAAAAACCAAAGTGGGAGGCTGCCTTTAATGAGAGGATTCCCGGGACTTGTCGTCGTATAAGAAATAGGTCACGGTTAGGTTTGGAGATTTGAGGAAGACTGCTGGGTCTAAAGAGAGAGCATGAAATATTTACAACATACGAGATACCCGCTTCTGACACAAAAAAACACATTTTCCTGATTCTTCGTTGTACCATTAGCAGATTCAGTCGAACGTCTAACAGTTGGGTTTGTGTGTTTTGACCAAATTGTTGATCAAATGTAAATAAGGGGTCGTGGTGTTGGAATAAAATATATATACTAAAACATAAACAGAAGGCTGTTTTTTTCGGTTTACATTTTTGCAATGGATGTTTGTGCAATCGAATGCATTTCATATATTGTGCTACAAAATCATGAACAATTTAAATATAAATCAAGATCTTTTACTTTGCAGTACAAAAAAAACGTTGTACTATCAAATTTAGCAATTCAATCTGTCCATCCTTTCCACACAGACCCCCGGCTGGGTTTACGAACCATGGTGTTGCAAGCTGTGCTACCGACGGTGGCCCCGTGCTGCTAACATATGCTAATATAAATCAACAAATGAGTATTCACTCAGCGTCCCTGGCGCATATATAAAAGTGTCGTCAGAGCCCAGACAATGAGCCACTACACCAATGTTATGTTTTCATTTCAGGTGCCCTTCCTCCCCCACATGTATTCCTTTTGTCTCAGGAAGCCCTGGTTTCGTTTGTAGCTTTAGACAGGAGACCGACTGACTGACTGACTGACTGACTGACTGACTGGTCCCAGTTCCTATGCTTCCTCAAAGCCAGTTGCCCGATGAAAAATGTATGATTGTGTTGCCTTGAAAACCACTCGCATTCCATTTGAAGTGCTGCCGTTCCTCAGACACTGCCCCCGCTGATGGAGGCAGTGTCTGCAGTCCCCCCTTCACCGTTCAACACTTTCCCCACAGCGGGAGGGCAAATCAGGGGGAATGGGTTGGGGTAGAGGGACTGGTTCACAGCTACTAGTCTTTAGCATTTGCTATTTTGTTTGGGCTTGTGGGTGCTATACCTGGACATTTAGTTGGATTCTACAGCCATAGAAAACAAAAGTGGCTTATAAGGAATTGTGCTAAATCACACAGTTCTCGCCAATGTATTTTGTGGTGTTTTGTACATTTTCTTCCAATTTAAATATAAGGGGATGCTTCACAACTTCTTGTCAACATGGGTGTCATTTCTAGATGACTAAGAGAGAATTAATAACAGTGTGTCTTTCTCGGGTTAAATTGGTTGCCGTATCTTGAGAGAAAGGATACAACCATATATCCACAATACATGATAAATAACACTTGGCTAATGTATGAGCAAATCAAACTATATTCTAGATAACAGAAAAACATTGGACAACCCAATTATCTAAGACGTCTGAGACCTTTGAATCAAACTTAGATTAATAAGTTCTCTAAAGGCAATTCATGTTATGCCTATTGCAGTAGACTATTGCACTTCATTTGCAACCATAAACTATGATTACAAATTCCTCTGAGAATATATATTCTAATAAAAAATGATCAGTTGAATCTCTGCTGACATCCCTGCTGGCGTCCTGTTGTTGCCTAGTTTAAGACATGAAATGCAGCAGGCATATGCTGCTCTCGTTAAGTCATTTAGGAGAGGGCCTAATAGGTGAGGGTGTAGGTCGGCGTTCTCTTTTGAGAAAACCGATTAATCATGTCTGAATTTAAATGCACAAATTGAGTCCGTAATTGGCTCTTAACGCGCTGCTTAACTGACAATCATGACGTTTAAATAGATTAGCATTTTCCCCTTTCAAAGTGGCTTTCGTGGTTTCGAATGGTTAAAGCAAATGTGTTTGGAGCCCCTGTGTTTTCATTGTGTGAGGGTCGACAGCACCATACAGGGTGATGCCGACAGCCGCTGTGGCTGACCTTGACACATCGATGCCATCAACGCCTCTCCTTCCCTCGGCTGCGCGATAATCTGGTACCTGGCATGCATGCACTATGCAAAACACATCAGCACACAGAGCAACACACACACTCGTGGCAGAAATAGGATGTGTGATGCTGTTCTTTTGCACCATTTGGAAGTATTTTAAATGTAAATTAGGTCAAAAGGGAGGATCAGCAGACCAGAGAACAACACTCAACTGAGGCTCAAAAGCAGGTTTATTGCTGCTTATTACCCAAAAGTAATCAAAACCCCATTAAATTAATTCTATTAATTCTCTTTCCACAAATAACTAGCTAATTAGCTTTCCTTAAATTGCATTTACTTTGTTCTAGTTTGTCACTTTATTTGGTAAAAATATAATTAAAGGTTGCATAGTAACCTCTCAAAGATAGGGGGCATTGGCACAATGCATACATGCAATGCAAAGTTGGCAGGAGCTATTTGGCATAATGCCATACCATACTTGAGGCAAACATCTTGGTGAAGTGGTTTCCAAAGTATTCAGCCATTTTGGTTCCTAAGCAACAGCAGATCTCACCATTTACCGTTGTGCATGCAACAGGCTTTCATGGTTTTCAAGGCATTCTGGGAAAAAGTAAGCACAAAGTCACATCCAACGGTAACCTTGAGCTGAACAACGCGGCTCAGCGCTCAGGAGCGAGTCAAACTTTGAATCAAAATGATTATTCCTGGACAAAGAGGCAGCATCCATCTTCACCGCAAGGTCCTCTGCACCATGACATGAATCTGCATTCCCCCACGCAAACCTGGTTTCCCCGAGCAAACTCTTAGGCCCATTTTGACGTCCTTTAAGGATGAGTTTAATACGTTAACCTTCCGTTACCTCTTTGTTTGAAGGAGTGAGACTAGGCAAGCCCCAAAATTAAATACATATATATATACATCTATATGTATATTTGGGCTCAGGGATTTTAGTTGGAAAGGTAACTTAACAAGACAATTTTGTTATTCAAATTGGCTAACACATTGCAAAGGAATAGGCTAAATTGGTCAACTTCCGTTTACATCAAACTCTTTTGGCCATGTTTTACACCCAACATACTTTAAAGAAAATATTCCCATGACCAATTGTTCTTCCCCATTTTGAAATACCAAAACAGGCAGCGACTGTAGACATAGGCACCACGACTCAGAAAGCCAATAATCTCTCAAATCCATTCCCATCAGTAAAATGGCCTCGAACGTCAAGAGGCGAATCAATACAAACGATCAAATCAGTATGTCCTGAACGTCACGGGCCTACAAAAATACGTCGCATGGTTTCCATTGCAGTGGCAGCAGGCGACAGGCTATCGATGAACGTTCACCGAAACAACAACAACAATCTCGCCACGAGCAACATAAACCAGAAAATGCACCACGAGACTGGAAGATCTTAAAAACCCTAGGTACGCACACATGAGATCCGACCCGTCCTGTTTAGCGCGGACGGCAGTAAGCCCAGGCACGTGGCCCCTTTGTGCTGGACTGAGGAAGACCTCTGTGCACGCGAGGGCCGATAACAACAGCGCGTGAAGAACCACAACGTCTCACCGGACTTCAGACTGCTCAATAATTCATTGTTGGCTCGGAATTGTTTAACCAGAAGAAAGAAATACAGTGGACTGAAAAATAAGGGAAGGTGTGTGTGTGTGTGTGTGTGTGTGTGTGTGTGTGTGTGTGTGTGTGTGTGTGTGTGTGTTGGATTCAGAGGCTTATTTGAGTTAAGTTACCTATGACCCAGAGCAATAACACGTCCACAGAGGATTTCATGGATTCTAGCTGTCAATCAACCATACCTTCAATACAGAGTCAGTGTATGCGGAGAAGTGAAGGAAACAAAGAGAGAAACCTCTCTTTCTGTTGGCTTTCTGTGTTCAACGTGTGTCATTATAGACAGCAAAAGGTGCGCAGGAAGCCGTGCTCAGCATCCCAACAGAGTGCCCCAATAACCTGCGGAGCAAATGCTCATCACCGCAGAATTCAGCAGCGATCGTCCACCATGTTACTAAAACCACCAGCTGCAGCACTCACAGCAACTCACACACAGACAACCTGGACCAAAGAGTCAGGGAGAACAGATTCACCGTCCATGCACACAGAGAGATACTGAGCATTGAGGTCTGATAAGCATCATCGTCATCATCTTCATCGTCATCGTCGGCAGCATCACTACGATATCTTTTTCTTTTTTCTTTTTACATATTATTAAATAGAGTGTACATCAACGGGTTAGACTTGACCTCAAGTGAAAGGCTATGGCCGCTGACTAAAACGTTTCTCAAAAAGTTCTTTTTTTTCACTCTTACCAAAACCTTTTCAAAAAGATACATTTAAATGTGTAAGCACAGCTTACAAATGTAATGAACCAGTATACGGTTGAATAAAACCACAAAATGCTTATGCATAATGGATTGAATGTCAATGTTAGAACAAAGCAGTGTTCCCTCCCGATGCAGACAAGGTTTTTGTGTGAGCTACATTCAACAGCCGAAGGCATCGACTACATTAGCCAAGCAAAAAGAGGACTAGCGATGCAATTCTTAAAAAGTAGGCTAGTATACTTTTGACACTTTTGAATCAATAGGCTGTGTGATCTGCTGAGCAAATAAACAACAAAGAAAAACCTAGTAAAGATGATTATTGATAAATATATAGATTTATTTGGTTTTCCATGTCAGTTATGTTCCCTGATTTTTTATAACCTTAATAGAGCTCTGAATATATGGAGGACCAAGGCACTCAAAATGTAATACATTACATACTAATTATTAAATGAATAAATATAATTACATAATTATATATGGAAACGTGTTGTTTTAATGTTAAATAATGTACTGATATGGTATATAATAATGTACATATTATTATTAAATATATTTCACAACAATAACCTTCCCGTATTTCAATTCATAATGCATTATTTCCGAAATGGTCTATTTCATAATGCAACATTTCATAACGCATTTCATAATAACATGATGTGTGTCAATCCCTTAACTGTCAGTCAAAGAAGGGGAGTGTTCCGGAGCTACTGATTGGCTAATCGTACAGAATCTATCATTTTACCCTGTTTCTATGAGAACTCGGGAGCAGTGTGTGCTTTATCCGGATACTAAATGGCTTGATAGTAAATGACAAATTGGGTATTTAAGATGCGCAGTTGACGTCAGCTGACCAAATTGATGCTGACAATCTTACGGCAGATATCATTTTTAACACGGGAAGATAATTGAATCGAAGCGTTTGGACAAAGGACAAAATCGACATAGGCGAAGTGGTAATGAGCAAAGTACATGGGATACAAGACGTAGTTATTTTCAAGCTGAACGTGATTCAGAGGGCATTCTGGCCAACACAGTTAGACGCTCTTCTCTGGAATCCCCATGACCACAGTTCAGACTGTTGTGCAATCAGGCTTCACAAGGAACCACCGTCATGCTATTATAAAATGTAGCATTATGAATAATGTATTATGAACTTATTGTGGTGTAGAATGTTGAATAATCGTGTGGAACATATCAGTACATTATCTAGCATTGAAATAACACATTTCCATATGATTGTGTATTTAGTTATATTTTTATAAGTTTATTAAAATTATTTATTTTGATTGCTTTGGCCCTCTATTTAAATAAGACATTTCTGAAATAAATGGATAGCCAAAGAGCAGGACTATTCTAATGTCAGGATCAGTGTGAAACATTTCCTTTTATACTGCCTATTATTCCTCTTATGGATAATCATGATGCTCCCACAAAGCATTGCACACAAACACATCACTCTGAATGCACTTTAGACATGAAAACAGAATAATTGCAGTGCAACATCACAATTAGCAGCGACAACGATGAGCGCACCCTCTGAAAAGGCCTTGCCTTCGGGGTCTGTTGAGCAGCCCCTATCCTCCGTCCTCACCTAGATACACCCTCACCCCCCCCCCCCCCCCCCCCCCCCCCCCCCCCCCACTGAAGCACGCAGAGGATGATATGTTCCTGTACTAATGAAGACCTATAGAGGGCCCACGCAGGAATGACCCGAGCGTCATGCTTGAGTTAAGGCAGGTGTTGTCTCCCATTTCGTCCACAGAACGGCTCTTTTCCGTTGAGGACTGACTGACTGACACTGTGGGGAGTCATGGCAGAGAGGTGAACTGCACATGTGTCTTTGAAGCAGCAGCTTTGAAGTGGCCTTCAAGGCGTGTGCAGCGTGTGGGGGGTTGATAATGTAATGTATTCTGCCATTGCCGGCCCCTCGGGGGTGGGGTGGGGTGGGGTGAGTGGGTGGGTGGGTGGGTGGGGGGGGGGGGGGGGGGTTGGTCCCCCTTGCCATGGAAATATGATCCAGTGTGGCATCTTAACCATACATAGAATCAATAGCATGATGTCACTTTAAAAGCTAATGATGACTATCAAATATCAAATACACAATTACATCAAGGAGGACACAAAGGCTGTTTCAGTAAGGCAACACCATGACAAACCTTTTCTAAGAGTCATTTCTGCGTTGATACTTGGAGATTAGAAAGGTATTCCTCCGCCTCAACAACAGCAGGAAGTGACGGGAGGGGTTGCTCCGACAACGTGCTCCTGTGGCCGAACCTTCCCTCCATCTTTAATCAGAGCCCTGAACGCAGATCAGAGCCATCACATCACATAACACTGGTGGCTAACTCCACCGAGGCACCCGATGCACAAGAGACTGAAGCACAGCGATGCGCACATTTAGAAACATTTCCATTTTAAACCAAAATGCAAATATCAACACCCGCTACACCACACTCCCACTAGGAACTGGAATATCCGTAATACACTTATGAACAAAATATTAATTAATTTATTGTGTGTGTGTGTGTGTGTGTGTGTGTGTGTGTTTGTGTTTGTGCATGAGCATGTATATAAATATATATATAGATACATATAGATAGTGGATAGTCTACATTTAATTTGATCCACTCTCATTTGATTTTCACTGATCATTAAGATAACACCAGAATTGTGTGATCTTCTCTTTCAGCAGTAACCGTTTCCACTGACAACCATTCTCTAAGTAAGTGATAAACAGCATGGCAAGCACACGTGTATTCCTGAGTGTCACACACAAGAAAGAGCAGGTTGGACTGTTGACGAAACATAATTTATGACTCCGGGGGCAGAGCCCTGAGTGTCTGGAGAACATAGTGTGTCTTTGTTTGGTCTGCTGAGCGATGGGTGAGAATCCTTTTGCTACGGCAGCGAGCTGCGAGTGATCACAGCAGGGGCTGTTGGCCGGGGGGCGGGGGGGGGGGGGGGGGGGGGGGGGGGGTTGCAGGTTTCACCGTGTGAGGGTCTCGGGCCACCCAAAACCAAGTCAACTGGTCAGTTGTGACATTTACAAATCATCTTCGCTGTGTCATCAAAGAAACAAATGGGCCACCCGTTTCGCAAGAGTTTCCTCAAAAACACCAGTCATCAAGGAAGCTGTCGCGTCACGACGAATCAATGGGTGAATATGCATTTCCCCACAATATTTTTAATACATAACTTCCTTTCTTTGGTAACTGTTCAGAGCCTAAACCAAGTCTTCCATCCTAAAAGGGGAAGCATGCATGCTGTGATATTGCATTGCAGCACGTCATGTGCCGACCGATTGATCAAAAGCAAACCACCATGCATCTCTCTCTCTCTCTACAAGGCATTGGTTAAGATAAATAAACAACAGTGGGATTTTATGACTGTGGGTCAAAATGCTGTCGTAACAGGAGACCCGATAGGCCAAACCCTATAAAGATAGAAAAGCCTTCTATCTTTAGTATCTCTATATCTATCTCTATAGTAGCCTTACTACACTAACCTGTAGAATGAACAAACAACGGATCTTAGTTCCAGACTGGGTCAACGGACCTGTTGTATTAAAGCTAATAAACCTTCAAGTCTGCTTTTATGTTTACGAAATGATATTTTAAAGAAAACATATTCTTAACGTTTTAATCTGTTCAGTAGCTTGATTTCAACGTATTCCTTCGTTTTAAATATAGTTGTTTGCACGTGTAGGAAATTCCTTTGAATAAGGATAAAAACCAAATAAAATCCTTTAAAAAATGTGCAGTATGAACCCTTGTACAAAGGGATAAATACAGAAAATAGGCTTGAAATACGTAAGTGGAAAGAAAGTATGTACCTTGGAAAATGGATAATTATGAAGGACATTAAAAAAAATCGATTTCTTTGCTTTCTGAAATCCTAACCCCCCGTGTATAACAGGATATTCTACCCAGTCGCTGGAAACCATGCAATGCTTTTGATTTGGCTTTCACTTCCATTGCTCTGGAGATGTGTGAGCCCCAAGCACCTCTGGACAGAGAAAAGACGTCTGCAGTCTCAACCCACCAATACATTATTCATCAGAAATATCTCATGGAGAAAATGAAAAACAAGAGAGATGGTCCATCTATGAGACTCTGTCGAACAGAGAGCAACTGCGAAACATGCAAGTCCACCAAAACAGCAGAACATCAGCTCAAATATCATTAGTACTATTATAAAGTGTTTGGATTAAGAAAAATGTCAAAAATCATCTGTTGAAAACCAGCTGTTCTCTATTCACCAATGGGCTCCACTGTTCATATCTGAATGAAAAGCTGCTCAATGAAAATAGTGCTTTCAAATATATGGCTGTCAGGGGGCTCACATGCGAGACATTAAAAGCGCGTTACTATTCTCTGCCCTTGAATAGCTCATTTGGGACAGTTTGGCAAAATCCTCATTTTGATAGCAATTATGCTCGGCATGTGGGGACAGAATTCATTTCATAGTTAAAAACTCCCAGGATTTGGAAAAGCAAATGCCCTGAAACTCACAGGAGGCCTGCATACACAGTAGGCTCAATCATTTACATTTGTTATCATGGAAGTTGACTCGTCTCTTTTAACTATAGTCCAAAATATACATTATAGAGAATATGGGCCAGGTCCTCCATTCGTTCATACAGAATAATGATCACTATATTGATCAATACATCAATATAATCAATATACTAGCACTTTGTACCCAACTACTAGAAAAACATCAAACAAACAAACTCTAAAATTCTTTAACAGCAAAGATAAATAACAAAAAACACACGTCTTTAAATGTATCCCAGTACTTATGAACTCTGTAACTAATATTCTGTTCACCCTCACTCCCTTTGCATTTCTAAACTGTTCTCACACGTCCTTAGTAACTTCCTGTTGAGCGTCGTTGATGTATCCCCAGTGCCAGAAGGACATTTGAGGAAAGCCCCAGCATTACAATTGACAGAATATAAGGAGTCCTTTAACTGTGTGTTGACCATGGGTAAAAAGGGGCTCTCTCAACATGATTGGATGGGTGAGGTTTATGTATCAGCGTCCACTTTGTCTCCTCATCATCCATTAAGAGCGCGTGCTGGGCATTCACAACGTGCCTGAGACAGACGGAGTACAGCACTGTCTGTGGGAATGGGATTATTGCCTTTTGATACATATCCAGCAGGGTGCTTTATGAATGTGGTTACATCCCATTGAATCTAGGATTATGCTTTATTGCTTCCAGCTCTTGGTAGTATTTCCTTTTTTGTTTTGTTTTGAAGATACTCACCTGTTGTCTCGTTTCAGAATTCCTCACTTCCTGCCCGTTGTCTCGCGCCTGTGTGACCCCCCCCTGCCCCGGCCCACCTAGTTCCCCCTGTGTGACCCCCTCCTGCCCCGGCCCACCTAGTTCCCCTGTGTGACCCCCCCCTGCCCCGGCCCACCTAGTTCCCCCTGTGTGACCCCCTCCTGCCCCGGCCCACCTAGTTCCCCCTGTGTGACCCCCTCCTGCCCCGGCCCACCTAGTTCCCCCTGTGTGACCCCCTCCTGCCCCGGCCCACCTAGTTCCCCCTGTGTGACCCCCTCCTGCCCCGGCCCACCTAGTTCCCCCTGTGTGACCCCCTCCTGCCCCGGCCCACCTAGTTCCCCCTGTGTATGATCACCCTCCTTGTGCCAGTTCATCTTTGCACCTGTGTGTCTAGCGCGCCAGCGGTTCTTTCCTTGGGTTCTCCTGATGATAATAGACCTGGTTTCCGTACTTCTCGACTCTGCTCCGGCTCGACGTTTCTGGATACCTCGGCCTTGATTGCTGCACTGATAATCGGTGTACCGAACACTGAACACTGAAGACGTTTCTTGATTTTGCCTGCCTTGTGTGTTGAGTCGTGTATTTGTGTCCACTGGCTGTTGGTACCGGCGTTTCAATTGTCAAATGCTGTGTGGGTTATAAGATCCCTCTATCAGTACTCATTTCAATCCAAGTATATTTTTAAACCACGAAAGCACACATTTGTCTTATTGTCTATATATATTTTATAAGGTATAGAGGTAAATTAGAAAAGGTGAAACTTCAAGAAGACTACAATGAGCTAAATCAGTTTCTTCATTACCAAGAGAAGCCGTTCTGTCACTTTAACTGAACAAATGCAGTTTTGAACATGCACACATCTATACCAATTAATCTGTAATTGGTAGTTGGTTAGAATGTGCAAATATTTGGACAGAGTCAGCAGAATAGACTGGTTCAATCAATTTGTCTTGAGAGACAGGATTTTTTAAAGAAACATATAATTTGATATTCAAAGTCGCAATGTGTAAGATCGAGACCCTCCCAGTTAGTAGGGGGGAGACTTTCAGAATTCAAAAAACTAAATCACAGTGTTTTGTCCACTCTGACTGGCTGTGCAACGTCTGACGCGAAGTAACAACGCTCGATTGGCTGGGTGGCGTGAGTGGGAGGGGTTTGGGAGTGTGATGTTTTTATTTGCAGAATATTTCAGTTGCAGGATGTGATTTTATTGATGACATTATTGAAATCACTGCCGATCATCTTGACCACAGATATGCCCCCTGGTCATTTTAAACTACGAGCTAGTGGAAATGTTACACATTGCGACTTTTTGTTTTTAACTACTGCGACATTGTATCACATCTGAAAGGATGCCTCATGATGTTGCATTCCAGTCACTTGGAAGAGGATTCAACACATTTAGGAAAAACGTTTCGGTTAAGCTGGTTTAAATGCCCAATATGAACGGAAATATATCAGATGTAAGTTAAGGTGCCTAGAGTTCAGGTGCCTACTTCAGCCAGGCTCTACCACAGGACAAAAACAAGAGGGTCTTGAACAAACCTCAAGATACATAAAACAGATCTTTATGGCATTCAATAGGTCTACACTAGACTACAATAAAAGACACCGCTCACGATAACGCAATAATAATTGATAGAGATAGTCATGTTGTCAGACCATTGCTTTTTTTATAGATTATCTTTGTTTTGCAAAGCCCTCTAAATGTTTATGATGTTGCACCTCGTGTAGATACAGTAAGGTCAAAGTCCCATCTACATGATGTAGGTGTTAGAAAGACTGCAAAACTGCTCCTCGGGTGGATTCCCTGCAGGCCTATCATAAATGACAAAAGCAGGTCCTCTGGCAAACGTAACTGCACAAGTATTTCAGATCATTTCTACACCAGGCTAATGCGACCCCCAGCAACCGTTTGGCAGTAGGTAAGCTCATTACAAAAAGTAGCCTAAGTTTTTTCGTACATGCTATATTTGGAAAGGTCACCCGGAGAGTCCTGTTAAGCTATCTTAAAAAGGGGGGGGGGGGCATGAAAACCAGGCAACAGCTGATATTTAGCGATGTGCTCATGGAGTGATCTCGAGGCTAGGTTGAGAACATCGTTTGACTTTAAACTTTGAGTTCCAGCAACTAGGCACACACATTGCTTTTACTTCACTGTTTTAACAAAATTGTCGAATATGCTAAGAAGATTGCTTACATTACTCGCGGGTAACCGACACTCACCTGCGCCCGATGAAATTCGTGAGTGATATCGCAAACACGTTAAGGCGCAGAAAGTTCCCGCCATCACACAACCCACTCAGGAGAGAAAGTGTGTCATTTTGTCTGCAGCCTGGGAATAATCGTTCTTTGTAGGCTGTTTGCTTCTCTGCGAGAAAAAAAATGGACAAAGGTGCAAAACGAAATGTGCATGTTTCTGAACGTTGACAGGACGAATGGCAAAATGTGTCGCGCAGAAGACGAATGTGGACTCTGGGTTATTTTAATCTATTTAATCCGTGCAGGGTGAACGCAATTGGGAGTCTGTAGGATGGACGCACGTGCTCCCCGCGGACTGAATGATGATGGCGGATATGAAAGTCATTAGGAGGAGCATCAATCTTGACTAAATGGGCCTGTGTGAAGTAGTGTGTGTTGGTTGGCTTATTTGACAAAACGGTGATGGGTTAGGCAGCGTGTTTTAATTATCCTTTAACAATTGACATAGCTTTAAAGACAGCGCATTTCAATCTTAGCCTCCATTTAAATAATAAACGATAAATAATTTCAACAAATCCCATGCTCAACATTTCATGTCAACAGGCTTGTTAGGACCTCCATTTTTAGTAGGCTAACAACACCCACTGCTAAATCAGCAACAAAACTGTCCGTTATAATCAAACCGCCATCCCACTGATGCAATTATAACTCTTCAAAGCATTCTTTTTCCACTGACCCCTTTAGTTTTCTTGGCCGTCGGTGGACGTGATTTGTTGGCTTATTATTATTCCGAAGATGTTATGTTTTCTCAGGAGTGTTAGCGTTGCTTTTTGTTGTTCTTTTAACAACCTTTGACCGTAATCCCAGCATAATGGGTGTATTCTGACATGCAGGCCGGATTGCAACACAGCCTTAGTCTCGGCACGCTGAGCGAACCTGGACGCAGAACTAATCCCTCGCCAGATTAGATCCTTCTGTTCTTAGCCCCCAGCCAGAAGGCTGTTGTGCTAAAGGCGTTTTAGCACATGTTTACACCTTGTAGGAACAATATTCTACGGAAAGTTAACAGATCTCCCTTAGGTATGGCTTTGTCTCATATGTTTCGTCAAGCATAGATGATCAAAGTACTCCATTTCAGTAAGTGCCTTTAACAAGTGGCTGTTAAATAAATGTCCCGTTTATTTGGCTCGTATTTGGTGACATAACTCATCCAACACCCAACATCAGAGTTCATCTTTCCTATTTCTTTTCAATATTCATATGAAAAGGAAACACACGCTATTCATAACTGGCGCATTATAGGAAATGGATCCATATTTACTTTCCCATTCAAGTTTGCATCTTGGCTGTTTTGTCTTGTCTAGACAAAAAGTACTGCAGGCTGAACTCTTTATCAGGACGAAGGAGTAGCGTTACACGCTAGGAGGGAGAAAGCACATGTCTGCTGCTTGTTTCCAGGTGGCCATGTTGGATGCATTTGATAGGGGGGGGGGGGGGGGGGATTTGGCAACCTATTCTAAATGAAGAAATTGAACATGGCGACTAAAAGGGAAAAATGGAGGACTTCCCTTTTATTTACAGGGCGAGCTGCGCTGGAAGGGCTGCCTCAAGTCCACTGGCTCCGCCGCGCCACACTAGCGCCTGTGCCTTTTGAAAGTCTTGGCCCCCTAATCGGTGGGTAGGTAATCAAGTATGTTTCGGGTAGATAGAAACCAAAACAGAGCTGCCTGTGGCCTTGCAGATTGGCTGTCCATGACATAGTGATCTCTTCTTACACACACTCTTCCTCTCAACCATTCCTCAGTTTTCCACCGTGGTGGTAATCCTCATCTGAAGTGTGTGTGTGTGGGTGTGTGTGTGTGTGTGTGTGTGTGGGTGTGGGTGTGGTGTGTGTGTGTGTGTGTGTGTGGTGTGTGTGGGTGTGTGGGTGTGTGTGGGTGTGTGGGTGTCTGGGTGTGGGTGTGTGTGGGTGGATGGGTGTGGGCGTGGGTGTGGGCGTGGGGCTGGCACCCTGCAGCCAGGACCTGTCACGTCACTCTCAGCTCCACAGGAGGACTTGGTCACCTGAACACAGCCTCAGTGGAAGAGTTACCCAGGCAGAGAGGGTGGGAGAGAGAGAGGGTGGGAGAGAGAGAGGGTGGGAGGGAGCGAGGGTGGGAGAGAGAGAGAGAGAGAGAGAGAGAGAGAGAGAGAGAGAGAGAGAGAGAGAGAGAGAGAGAGAGAGAGAGAGAGAGAGAGAGAGAGAGAGAGAGAGAGAGAGAGAGAGAGAGAGAGAGAGAGAGAAAGAGAGGGGAACCAAACACAGGACAGCATTGAGATTACCGCAGCACAGCCTAACTTGGGAGAAACTTTCTCTTTTTTGTTTGCCGGTCTCTCTCCACACTCTGTCTTATCGCTCCAGCTCCAGAGAGCCGGGACAGTGAACTTCCAGGACTCTGGATTTGGCTCAAACGGTCAGCGGCGCTATGGATGAGGATGCTCTGCTCGATTACGAGTACCCGGTGCTAGACCCCGTACCGCCCAGAGTACAGGTTGAGTAAGTATTAAAAGTATTGAATATGTGTAAAGTGTGTTTAATCCATTAATATGTTGAGCACTCCCATTTCTCTCTGACGTACACTTTTAATTCTGTTTGACCTTTGTAAGAACGTCCCTTTTGTTGTTTAAAACTAGCTCACATACATTGATGCTTTCTCTGTGATTGTATGTTTGATGTGTTGGGTCAGCCAAGCTCTTATTGAACCACAGAATCTTTCTGCTGGGGGTCGTTTTCACAGAGATATTAGATGCCACTTGGCACATGGAGCCTATCTGTTTAATGAACATGCTCTAGTGTCTGGTTCTGGCTCAACCTGAGCACTGTAATCAGCTGGAATAGCTGAAGTGCTTGCGGTCATTCGGGCGTATCCTAAGTAAAACACCCATGTGTGCAAAGTCCAATGTGCTTAAAAATGAGTAGTTTTGCATGGTTTGCCCCTTTGCAATGATCCCGATGCAAGATGCATTACAATGTCCTTACAAATCCCCTAATATGTTCGTAGCAAACAAACGTTCTGATTAAACGGGCAGTACTGTAGTGCTGTTGAGCTGTCCTCTGATGTGATGAGCTCCATCTCATCCTATGGAGTGGATGTGTTTTTCAGGTTACCCATTGAGAATGAGCAGTAAAACCCCCAAAGAATCTCCCAGTCACAGTGATCAGTCGTGATGACTTTGGGTCATATAAGGGTCATATTCATGTCATTAAATGTTAATATTTTACCACAAAACTCATCAAATTAAGGTATAACTGAGAAGATACAATGGAAAGTGCTTAGTCAGGAGAAGTCACCATTCATGGTGAACACAGCAGGACTTAAGGTTCAAAATAATGTGAATGTCTTTCTTTTGACAAGTTTCAATGGCTTTCATGCAATAGTTCACGCTCATCAATACTCATATTTGAATTCCTTATTGTAGAAAGCACCGTTGACCAGAGACATACCACAAGGCAGCGCTTTTCAAGGGGATTTAAAAAAGGCTGCTGAAAGCTGAACCAACGAAGGAGCGATGGAATTCTGTGTTTATGTTCGTGTTAATTTATAGTCAATCATTTGTTTGGTGACTAACTACTTAAAAAAGCACATCAAAGGAAAATGTCTTCTCACTATATGTGGTATTCCAATTCTATTGCCTGCAAGTAAGCTTACTTTGTAAGCGCGATAATATTTGGCTCCCACTCCAAACATCTAAATGTCCCGCTGTTTCTTGCTTGGACCCAGGGAGTTCAGGCCCTGAAAGCTTTGTGCTTTTAGCTCCCAGATTATACAAGTGTGAGTCCCGACAGAGCCTTAAATCTCAGAACAGGCTGCTTTGCTTGCGCAGTGTACACTGGCAAACGTTTGAGTGCAGATACACAAACGAGCCACTGTCAGGCCAGGTAACAGATAGCCATCCAAGGACGCGACAAACATAATCATGAAAACACTTCTACTAATTTAAACGGAGTTTGTGACTCATTATTGTTTAAAACTTAAAGCGACTTCAACCTGGACTAGCTGAGACGTCACACGGTATCCGATGGCGTCGATCTCATGAATATCTGCTATCGGAGTTATTTTCATCTGGTGTCCGCGCCAACATCCTGGGTCCTCAGGTGTACGTGAAATAGAGTAGAGGCGTTTTCCTTGATTCCCCCCCCCCCCCCCCCACCCCCCCCCCCGTGCTACGCTGCCGAACCCAATCCGTTGACATGCAAATCTCTGGCATGCGACTTCAACGGCCGCAAATGGTGAGAGGTTTAGCCGAGTGCTGAGGAGCCTTGACCCACGTTTTAGGGTTTTCAAATTCCTGCAGATTATAATTGTTGGCTGTATTTCTTTCTTTCCTTCTTTCTTTCTCGTTTCAAGAATAATCTCACCGTGTGACCCCACGGCTGACGACAGACTCTACCACATTTCCATCACTGCGGTGTCTGTGAGTATATAACGTGCGGACGTCACTCGGGCTCAGCATGACTCAGGAGCCCGCGGGATCCGTGACGTCCCTCGTGTAGTGCAGAAAACAAGCTAACACCGACACCGGCAATGCGACTAAACACTAAACACACTTTCCTTTATGCAGGCGTCACATGTGAAGTATAACTGTGACAAATTGTGCTAGTATCTATCTTTTGACTATTCTCTAAGCAGACCTCTAGTCGTTGTCTCCAGCTTGGCAGGGCAGTAGACAGCGGTCTAGTGCCTTGTTTCCTGAAAGTCTTTAGGTCGTGGCAGGTCATTGAACTCTCTTTCAATAGTCCTCCACCCTGAATGATTAAGCATCGCTCACATTTGACCCCTGGAGCGTCCTAATGAGCAAGGAGGTCGTACTGATGGAGGTCTCAACCCCGGGTGGGGGTAGGGGGGAGGGGGGGTGCTGGTCTCAGGTCAGATGTTCATCAGTTGTGTTTCACTGGTGTGTGTGTGTGTGTGTGTGTGTGTGTATGCGTGTCTGCATGTGTGTGTGCGCTCGCGTGTGTGTGTTTGTGTGTGTGTATGTGTGTGCATGTGTGTTTGTGTGTGTGTATGTGTGTGTATGCGTGTGTGTGTATGTGTGCGTGTGTGTGTGTGTGTGTGTGTGTGTGTGTGTGTCGTAGCTCGTTGTCATGCTGATCCTAGCAATCTTGGCGAGGAGGACCAAGCTGGCCGATGGACAGAGAGGACTCCCAGGTTTGCTCAGGTGCGTTCCACTTTCTTCCTCTGGAATGAAGTGAAGGATTTCCAAAATGTCTGATTGTAAGTAAACCGATTATTGCCCTTCAGTGTCTGAAGTTTGATAACACTCTGGGCCGAAGCTTCTAACGTCCCAGCTCTACATGTCTAAATGCCTACTGCTTGTGTCCACAGTCCAGTCAATTTTCTGGACCACACCCAGCACAAGGGCCTGGGCGTGGCAGTGTTCGGCGTGCTCTTCTGTAAGCTGTGCGGACTGGTGGTCTCGCCAAACCCCCTGCCCTTCATCGCAGACCCCGAGAACAAACGTGAGCAGGTCGCCCTACCGTGTCCTGTGCCAACGCTGCTCTCGTTTCAGTAATAATTCAGTTGACGTTTCTCACACACACCTGTCAGCTTCACAGGGGCTGTCCTTCTTTAGAGTTGACCTGTTTCTTTTCTTCCTGAATATGCTGATAACTGGGAGCTTTGTACTTTATTTTTATTTTCGGTTGTTATTTGTCCCCATAACTACCAACGGCAGCTTGAAGTTCCGATCCTTCTTCAAATGTCTCGTGTCCGAGAAGTTGATGGTCTGGCAAATCTGACACTTTTCTTCAAAATGTATTGCATGAATGTGAATTTCTTTCCCCTTTGAAAAATCTGGCATCTGTCCAGAAACAAAGCTTTGATTCCTAGGACAATGGACTAGATCGTGTTCATAACTCTATGTACATAAAAACCTTACACAATTATGTGGCGTATGGTTACGTATGGTTTAAAGAAGTCAGTCTGCTGTGATTCCACTTAATCCCAATCTCACTGCTGTGCTAGCATGGCAGGAAATCCCTTGACTGTTTGACAATCCCACGCTAAGTCACAGGTTCGTAGTAACCCATGCTTTGAAAAAGTCCGGTTTTGTGGATGACACAAACCTCAGTGTCAGGCGGCGCCAGTTCTCGCGTTTGATATCGGATCCACCCGTGGCATTCCTTTGACGTTTTGTTCCTCACCCTCTGTGTTTCCAGAGAACTGGATGATTCTGGCCCTGCTGTATTACCCGGCGCTATGCTACCCGCTCCTGGCGTGTGGAACCTTACACAACAAAGTGGGCTATGTGCTCGGCAGCCTGTTGTCATGGACACACTTTAGCGTCCTGGTGTGGCAGAAAATCGACTGCCCCTTGACGCCCCAGGTGAGAACGAAAATGTGCAGTGAATTTCCATTGTTGCGGTGAACACGAACGATTGAGGGGCTCTCCTGTGCTGTCTGTCTGAGATTTGGGGGGTATTCTGAAGCCTCATTGGTTGATCAGACTAGACGGCCTGATCACAGTTAGGGTTCCGAATAGATCCGGATGAGGCTGTCGGGTTGCATTTGTGATGGCACGGTTTTGCCCTTTAGCCCGTGGCGTCTTCCCTCCCAACGCCTCTCAGCGCCAAGCGGGGCCCTGAATGTCCACACATTGTGTGGACCTCCTCTGCACTGAATGGCCAAGAACATCACAATGAATTGGTCTCAGTGTCTGCTCTTGATGAAGAGGCTTTGCCACAGTTAATCAGTTTAGTGCCAATCCACTGAAGAGGCTCCCGGGCTTTGCACTGTATGGTTGTCATCACCTCGCGTGTGAATGGCATGGCCACCCGGCTGGCCATCCACCTCCAGTGGTGCGTGGTTTGCGTGGTTTGCGTTGCGTGTTTCAGTCCCCGTGAGGAATCGATGACTATGGAGCTCCCAGTCACATAGCACTCACTGAGACTATGAACGGCACACACACACATCAACGGATAAAGTAGGAATGTGTTTATGTACTATTGTGGTGGATGCAGCATTGAAGCAATATAAAAGTGCCATCATGAGTACTTAATTAAAGGTTAATCATGACTATGGAAAATATCCAATCTGTATGAGATCTGTTATCAGGGATGTTCCTGATGGCTAATTAAAAACACAGCGAATTCCTCCTCCAAACCAAACACTCAAAATAACTACTTGATGCAAATTCTCTGTTCTCCTTTTCAGATCCACAAGTATTACGACCTCTTTGCCAGCCTTCCACAAATAGCCTGTTTGGCATTCCTCAGCTTCCAGTATCCGCTCCTCCTCTTCAAGGGCTTAAAGGGCACAGAGAAAAACAATGGCGGAGAGGTAAGTTGGCCCGAGAGTTTCAAGCCGGTGACCCCAGTCTGTCCAGACGATGAGTGGGTTGTCCTGGTAAACGCGTCTGTTCGCTGCGTGGCCTTGACCATGCAACCTGTTTGCGAAGGAACGTCTTTCCTTCCCCTTTGTTTGTGTTGTTGCTTAAATGCCCCCACTTGTGGAACTTTAAATAGCACTGACTTACAAGACGTAGGGAAAAGAAACCCTCATTTCTTCTGATTCCGTGCGTGTGGGAGAGCATCGTAAGCGGCCCAGCGAGCCAAGGGGCTTAGGCTGGTCGCCGGTCGCACAATGCGCAGAGGGAGAGTAGCGCTCCCATACACACCGGCCCACTTTTGGCCTGATCGGTGTAAGCAGATTTGACGTAATTGGTTTACGTTATGTTCCTGAGCAGATTATGAAAAGGTTGCAATGTTTTCTCACCAAGGGCACAATGCACTGCTTATTCGACGCTAATCTCCGCACGGTGGAAACAAAGCCACGCTGAGGCCGCCACGTGGAAGTTGACTCATCGCCGCTTGCAACACGGGATTTAAAAGTCCTGCCACGTGATTGGTTAAAAGATGTTAGACAACATAATTAGCAGATATTCCCCGTTTTAATAGCAGCTTTCATTCATATTTACACGGATAAGCTAATTAATCGTGTCGTCTTCTGTAGTATTCGGGCTGCTTGGTTAAATGGTTATTGAATGACGATATACGACTTCAAAGTCCACTCAGGCATGTTGATTAAATATGAAAGATGTTTTTATAAGGAATAGTTGTAATCTAAAAATATATATAGAAATGCCAATGTATAGACTAAGATGGTCTAAAACATTGTTTTGCCAACTGAAGTACAGTTATTCATTCGTCAAAGCCATAACAAAATGTATCACGTGCAAGCAAAACGTTATACTTTTGGTCGAGTTTTTCTCATTTCTGCCACTTTTCTAGGATCTGAACAGCAGCTACTACAGAGACTATGTGAAGAGAATCCTCCAGAACAAGAAGCCATCCAGTGTTGTGTGAGAACTGAATATTACCCTACTGTTACTATACTCCAAGGTTATCCAGTTGACATCACCTTGATTTGGCAATATACAGTATGTTATTATGTGTGATTGTTATCAGTGAGCTCACATAAAATGAAATACTGGTACTCTTTGAAATCTCTCTTACTACTGAAAGCACTCTTAGGTCAAGTTAATTAATTCATATTTGGCATGTTATATTGAGTTGCAGCTTTGTGTTGGTTTTGGTTGTGGATAAGGAATCTTTTAAACATTACGAAGTCTGGTGTTGGTGTGTGCGGCAGATCTGCCCCTTACTCCTTCAATAATCTCTGTTGATATTTACAACTTACCTATTTGATTTATATACTGTTCAGCTACACAGGGTTGGTTGTCTGCAAGGTTATTGTAATACTCTGCCTTACTCTAGTGGTGCAGACATATAGATTGTAAGATAAAGATATGGGCATGATTAATAGCTCTTTCGACACGTTTGTGATTGGGAGGAAGGAAGTGTGTGTGTGTGTGTGTGTGTGTGTGTGTGTGTGTGTGTGTGTGTGTGTGTGTGTGTGTGTGCGCGTGTGTGGTGTGTGTGTGTGTGTGTGCGCGAGTGTGTATGTCTATGTGTGTGTGTGTGTGTGTGTGTGTGTGTGTGTGTGTGTGTGTGTGTGTGTGTGTGTACTCATTCAGGGTATCCCCGTGCTTTAAAATAAATGACTAGGACAGGCTCCTCGCCCGTATGTACTTGCTTAACCGGTTAAAATAGAAATATGTTAATAGATCATTTTGGCTAGATGCAAATTACTAGGTCATTATTAGGTCAATGGGGAGGGTTGTTGCTAATAATGTCCCTGTTGATTTTGATGCCATAGACTTCTGTGGGATGTCTGATGTGGGAGAATCCCAAGGTTTGATCCCACTGGTTCCATAAAGGAGTTGAACAGTTCAAAACTTGAACTAATTTCCTTTCTGTGTCTGCAGCACATCTAGCACAGAGAGGCCCAACCTCCTTCGGAGGATGGAAGATGCTTTGAAGTCTTACATTTATACACCTGAAGATGGTAAATCTTTAACACTTTTTAACTTTCTTTCCGTCAGATTTTCATTTGCGTGTTTTCTTCAGTTTCATTTTCTATTTTCTATTTTCTTTTGTCCAGTTTTCCGCTTTCCTGTGAAGTTGGCTATATCTGGTGTGGTTTCATTTATTGCCCTTTACCAGGTAAATATTTCACCACCAACATGCATGTCAAACGTCATAAAATAATAAACATGGATAGGAGTCACGTGTTTTACTTCCATAATCCTTATCATTCCTTACTATTCTGACAACTAGGGTAGCATAACCTTGAAATGGCAAATCTCACCGATAACAGAATTGTGCAAATGCTTCTATTGTTGTTAAAAAAAAATACCTCCCTGTGAATAGATGGCACTGATACTGGTGATGGCAGTGGTGCCAACTCTTCAAACCGCCCGTATGGGAGTCACCGAAGAGATTGCGTACTTGCTGGCCGGCTTCAAGATTCACCTGTCCTCGGACAACGCAGAGGTCGTCAGGATCGTCGTCCATTACATGTGGTGTGTGGAAGGTGAGCCAATATCCCACTCCTCCCTCGGTCCCTCGTGCCACCTTAATCCTCCTGCTGGGATCGTAGTGGAATCCCTATTGTCTTGTTCATGTCCTGCGGGGGTATACCTTCACAAACTAAACCCAACACGTGATAGCTAGAGATTAAAACAAATAAAACACTCGAATGTCCCATTTGATTCGTCCTTTCTTGTTTGCCTGTTGTTAGTTTTAAGAGCAGACATTGGGTTACGTCAGTGCTTGAGACTCTGCTCTGCAGGGTTACTTTTGGTGATAAGATGATCTACAGAATGTCCTTGTTCTCTGGGTTCTGCGCAGTGTGCTATGTCTCAGCGTTGACCCTGGTTTGCCTGGTCAACCTTGCGATGCTCATGAGGTCCATGGTCCTCCATCGGTGAGTTCACCTTTTAGTTACTTTAGTCCTCAGCATTTCTATGTTTTCAGAACACAAACACTGCTGAATGTTTAGGTTTGTGTTCAGTTATGACATTACACATTTTCACAATACTGGAGACGTTAGCAGATAACAGAGTTGTGATTGTCAAGGGGGAGGGTTGGTCCTTCTTCTGAGATGAGAAATGACGGTCAAATCCAGTGCCAAATCCATAAAGGATTTTGCAAATGCATTTTCTCTGCCGCGTTTATAACACCAGGAATATAGTATGCCATCGCTGTAGCAGATGCTTGATTTTGAACGGAGGAGATTGATTGGATGGTATGTGGCGCTCACCTGTCCTCAGGGCCAACCTGAAGGGCTTGTACAGAGGAGACATCTACAACGTCTACCACTGCCAGAGGAGCATCAGGCCGTCCCGCGCGGCGCTGGTCTGCTGGATGGGATACACCAGCTTCACGGCAGCCCACATCTGCTTGGGTAAGGGGCCGACCCAGAAACACGCGAGGGGCCAAGGCCTAGCATGAAGCACCACTTTGATTTGAACTTTTCATCAATCAACCCTGGAAATGTTAATTGATAAGAATGTGTCAAGCCAATCAGAGTCCCAACATGTTACTACTTTCTATAAAAAAAAGTATTAAATAAGAGAAATTCCCCGTGCATCTTCTTCAATATGATGACATATGATGCATGTATAATTGCTGAAACCCCTCCAAAAATCCTACTTAGTTTGTAACTATTATGTAAAGATAATATATATGTTCTTATATTCACAGAATCTGCATCTAGATAAGGTATAATCTCTCTCTCTCTCTCTCTCTCTCTCTCTCTCTCTCTCTGTCTCTTTCTCTCTCAGGCATGATCATCCAAATCCTTGTGTTCTTCCTCTGCCTGTTGGTTGCGGTCTTCCTCATCATTGTACCTGTCCTGCATGGAGAGAACCTCATCCTCTTCCAACTTCTATGGAGCATGTGGTCAGTGTCATCATTTCTGGAACTGCCTATACTATTCCTTCATTTACAAACAAATGCACGGTTGTGCAAAAGGCCTCCTCCGCCCATGGTCTGGGGAGGATTTCAGTTGTACTTGCATTGATCCGTTAACGTGTTCCCATCTTTGTCAGGCCTTTCTGGTTGATGCTTCTCCTGGCTGTGCTGATCCAACACATCTCAGCCAGGTGTTGCTTCATCAAGAAAACAGCGGGAACAAGAGACCTCGACAACAGGTAAATCATAAGCTCCTTCACGCTTTTAAGACTATGACCCCCCCCCCCCGCCACTTTGCTACGATGTGATGAACGCATGCATTCCCGTCCTCCTTCTCCCTCCTCGGCCCCACAGGGGCGGTCTGTTCCTGCTGACCTACCTGTTGTTCCCGGTCAACGTCCTGGTGGGGGTTCTGCTGGGGCTGTGGCGCATGGTCATCACGGCCCTCTTCAACATTGTCCATTTGGGCCGCACGGACATTAGCCTTCTGAACCGCAGCGTGGAGGCGTTTGACCCAGGTGAGCCCCACGCGCTGCTCGAACACACACAGATGGCTGTGGCGACATGGAACCGCCTGTCGCTGTCCGTTGTGACGTTAGCATAGAGCTATGATTACTCGTGTCATTATTGTGGCTTTGTTTCCCTTGTTAATCGTGTCGTTTTCCTTTTGACGAGCGTACGTGTCATCTGTCCTCGCATGGCACAAGCAACTGAAACACCGAACGATTGAAAATAAGCACAATATTCACAACATGCACGGTGTATGCTTTAGTTTCTGCATTTTGGCCCATTCACAACAGCAGAGCAAACGAAACATCCACGATCGTCCAACGATGACTCAAACGCTGTTCACTGGGATGGAAGCACAACGCCGCTTGTAGGCTCTCTGTATTCTACACTTCACTGGGGCCTCTAATCACACACCAATTAGAGCGATCGCTGTGGACACGAGACGTCTGTTGTGAGACAAGCAGTTGGGTTGAGAAATCGAATGAAAAAAAAAAGAAATCCTCCATGATTGCATGGTCATTATTTGAGATTGCCTCAGAGCACCGCACCGCACCCCCCACCCCATCCCCCTCCAACTGCAGTACGACGTGTTTATTGCTTTACCTCCCTGTGTGTGTGTGTCTCTCTCCTCAGCCTACCGCTGTTACGCTCATTATCTGAAGATCGAGGTGAGCCAGTCCCACCCGGTGATGAAGGCCTTCTGCGGCATGCTGCTCCAGGGCGTGGGCCAGGACACAGAACCCACGCGGAGAGAGAGGGACGCTGAGGAAGGTGCGTAGCACCCACACCCAAGCCCAGACCCACACCCACGCCCACAGAACTCCCAGACGCAAATCCATTCGATGGAATGGATTTCTTTATTTATTTATATTTTTCTATTGTCTACCATGTCATTGCTACTTATTTCACGTCATATGAAATGCTAGTGATGTTAATGCTAGTGATGCTAGTGATGATGCTAGGGATGATGTGATGATGCTAGTGATGTTAATGCTAGTGATGCTAGTGAATCTAGTGATGATGTGATGATGCTAGTGATAGCTATACTGGCGCAGGGTGCAACATAGGGTGCAGGATAGTGTAGTGATGGTCGGGGTGTTCGACCCCGACCCAAAACGTTCCAGTGTCGGCCCCCAATGTCCACAGACTACCTGTAGGCCTCCTTGAGCAGCACGAACAACCCAGACATTCTCCTCAATGACGTGGATCCGAACTCGCTCAAAGTCCTTTTGGGTGGAGGCGTCTGCTAAAGACACAGAAGAGAGCTGTGTGTCTGAGTGTCTGAGCCAGATCAGATCTTTTAGTATGAGCTATTACCATGTCCGGTTGTCCGGTTGTCCGGTTGTCCGGTTGTGCGGATGGAGAGGCCTGGAATGGCCGCTCAAAGGGGAGCTACGCTTCCCCGCTGTCTCCAGAGGTATTGAGGACTGAGGCGCCGACTCCTGGCAGGGCACTAAAAACTAATTGGATCATAATGTTGTGCTTCACGCACAACAGCAATGAGAGCTTAGCCGCCCTGATTTAATTTGTCGGAGCAAATTGAGTCCTGGTGAGGAATAATTTACAGTGCCGGTGCCGTCTCAATTAAACCTGTCATAAACCAATCAGCCATAGCCCCTTGTGATGGGAGCCGATGCTTGCTAGATATATCTATATCTATATCTATATCTATATCTATATCTATATATCTATATCTATATATATATATGTATCTGTCTGTGTGTGTGTGTGTGTGAATGTAAGACATTTCTTTGTATTCTGCCAGTGGCATACATGATGCATAGCGAGAGAGTATAACCGATGAAGAGCATATATGTGAATTATTGATTGCAATTAGCAAGAAAATGCATCCTGTTTATTGGTTGTGCTAAACCCTAACTCATTGGCTAATAGCTATGAAGAGTATATCAAGAATGAGTGTGTGTTTGTGTACCAGGACAACCGTTACATTATCCGTAGCAATGGATGGAGGAATTATACCGTAAAGAGTCATTTTAGACTGGCTGGTTTTACAGATTAACTGCTCTAATTGACTGTTTCATATTCATGTGGCCCAGAGGGGGAGGCAGGGGGAGGCTGGGGTGGGGGTGTGTTCAGCATGTTAATGTGAGGCTCAATATGCTCCAACCATGCTCAGAAGATTATGATACAATTGCTTTCTGTTATTACTGTCTCACAATAGCCAGTGCCCGGGGGCTATCGGCAAAACCATTTGGTTGCACAAAAAAATGACTACCATTACGTTCGCGCGCTTTTGATCAGCTGAAATAGCGCAGTTTGACTCCCAGCCCAAAGTTGCTGGGTTCGATCCCCAATGTCCACGGTGTACCTGTAGGCACCCTGGAGCAAGATGCCTACCCTCCCCCGCTACCTGCTCATTACTGACTAACGATTCATGCATCTGGATCCACTGGATGTCCTTCTGGATAAATGCGTCCACCAAATGACTCAATAATAGCAGTGACAGCCAGCCCGTGGTGTGGCTCTCTGTCGCAGTGGACCGGTCCTAAGAGTGTGTCGTGCTTGTCCCCAGGGATCCAGCTGGTCCAGCAGGAGAAGAAACAGCAGAAGGTGTCTGAGGCTAAGAGGGCCAGGGCTCACTGGCGGCTGCTCTACACGCTGGTCAACAACCCCTCCCTGGTGGGCAGCAGGAAGCACTTCAAGCACCACGCCGCCGCCGGCTTCCTGAACGGAAGCCTGAAGCCCACCGCCTCCAAGAAGGGCAGCAAGAGAGAGGCAGAGACCGAGCAGCTGGCAGAGACCAAGCAGCCGGGAACTGAAAGTCCAATGTGACCCCTCCCTCCCCCCTTTCCCTTTCCCTTTCCCGGTGGAAAGTTGAGACTTCATTCGCAAAGGCTTCTTTTTTTTCTTCTGTCCAGGGGTTTATGTCCACGGACCCAATGAGTGCAGGATTTGTCCGTGCATCGATCTATCTGCATTTTGCTCAAAGGTGAAAGAAATAAGTGCACTTATAGCAACGTGCCTCAGGTAGTGCTATAATGTTTCCTGTTTCGTCTAGCGATGTCTGTGTGCTGTGTCTGCCTGCCAGCGTCTCCAGCAGAGCAGGAGACAAGCGTGTGTGTGTGTGTGACGGAATTCTACTACAAACCCCGTTATTTAAAAGGAGGTATCGTTCTGTCTGACCGTGTGCTTTTAGTTAGGGGTGTCACTTTTTAAAACATTAACAAATCCATCTGTCTTTTTTGAGGTATTATTCTGATCTAATGGTGTGTATGGATTCCTTTACAACAACAAAAAAGGGGCTAACAATGACGTCCTTTTCCAGAGCTGTGATGAGTGACTATTTATAAATTAACAGAATATTATTTTGGGAGACAAAATAAATAATTTTCAATTTGTTATTAGAGTAGGCCTGTGTTATTTGCATCAAACTTATATTACGTGTAAATTATATTTAGGCCTACCATAAAATAATAAATGATTGTACATGTGCTTCTTGTATTTTTGTGTTTAATCCGTTTAGTGTTACATCTAAGCCTATAATTTTGTTACAATTAGGCCTATTCCAAAACAAGCAACGTTTCTTCCGGTCACACTAAAGCTTCACATGATTCCTCATAACCCACATTATCACCTACATTAACAATCAGAAAATTGTTCATTTTCGTTTTACTCGGGCATTGTGTGCATGTATCTGTCAAAGCCAAATAAAAGACTTAAAAATAAATTAGAAATTATACAAAAATAAAAAAGCAACGAAAAGCAGACGAAAGTATTTTTTTGCCCTCCCATTCTGAGTCACAGAAATATGGCATGAGGCCACGCTGAGAGACAAAGTTACCTTTTAAATTGTACTCATCATGTTAAAATAGGCCAAACTTTAAAAATATTTAGGCCGAGGCCTATGCTATTTTCTCTATCTTGCAGTCAGGTAAATAATACAGAACAATTATTTTTCATGTTTTATTATTTCCACGTACATAAAATTATATCAAAAATCTTAAAAGGTCAATGGACATTTTTTTTGTTACAACATTTCACAAAAACTCACTATGCATAAAATTACACGTCAGTGAATCCAGATGCTCGGCGGCATCTATTTGTTGATACTTCACCCTATATAAACGTTACTGTCGTAAAAAAGAGATAATTCAGTTCACATGGCTTACATCACAGGTTTGACAATTATATCTACAGTCCTAGACTACACTAATTAAAACCACACATGGAAACATGCCATGGACAAGTCGCCGCAAGAGAAAGGACACAGGGTTTAGCAACAATGTACAAATGTATAGAGTAGTTGGAGCACCGGTTAAGTAAGAGGTTAAACTCAACATCTTAAAGCTGCACATTACACTTAACATTTTCTGTATAATACCTGGGATTTAATAAGAACATCACATGCCTGAACTATAATTGGTTTTCCTTTTGGTCAGAACAAAGGAGCCGACAGTAGACGGGCGCGGGCGCGCCAGGAGCGCACTGAGGATGACGCGGGCGAACCACAAAATACATTAAATGAATATTTCCTATTTAAAACACGATACGGTTGTGTCTTTTCGTTTTTGAGGTCTTGTAATTAACATATGTGCTAATGTAATGATTGACAAATGTTACATCAATTAATCCCGTATCCCATCCCAGTAGGTCTACTTTGAGGTAAATTAAACAAGGCTATAGCCATCTTTCCAGGGCTTTGATAGATATTACGTTAAGTAATGGTGCACTTGCCTTCCATAAATGTGCGATATCTAAAAGTGATAGTTTTACATTTCACAAGTGACAGGACATGAGTTCAGCGACTTGGCTGCTTGTAGTTACCGTTTATTTCCTCGGAGATGTTAACTGCCTCAGCTCCAAGCGGCAGTCTGTCGCTGTACTCCGAGCCCATTTCAAACTCTTCTTGGTTCGTTTTCGATGAAGAGCCGGGGATTGATTCTGTCGCCACGCTTCCCTCAAGCTCCCCCTCGCCGTCGATGTCTTCGCCGTCCGCCTCCCCCTCTCCCAACTCGCTGGGATCTAGATTCTTCTCGGACTCCACAAAAGAGGCCCGAGGATCAAAGTCGCCCGCTATTTGTTTTTCCATCTGATCTGGATTCTGAGCCTTCATAATTAACTTGTACGTCTTCCCTTGATACTTGTATAATAAATGGCAGCAGGTGGCGCCCAGCAAGGGAACGGTGGCCAAAGCCAATAGGAAAGTGCTGACGATCACGATAATCAGCAGAGATGGGATTTTCTTCCTGGTTGTGAAGACGACTTGAACTTGACAGTCCTGCCCGCTATAGGTCAGGCAGAGAGTGTAATTGGTACCAGGGTGCAAACCGTGGAAACGGTAGGCATTGACACCCTCCTCTATTTTGGACCATTGAACCATTGAGTGTCCGTTGCCAGATTTGATACAAAGGTATAACATGTCGAGAGGGGCCTTTTGTGCTGTCGATTGGAAGAGGCTGAATAGTTCTTTATTAACGGTCTCCAGGTTTTGGGTTTGACTGAGGTGGAGGTTGGACTTGCTGCTTGGCAGTTGAAGAGGGTTGAGCTGTACTTTTGCCTCCGTCTCCGAAACCTCCAACGCAATAACGCCGAAATCAAACGTGTACTGCTTGAGATCATCCAAGCTGAGGTTGAAGGCGTGGTTGGAGATGTACTCACTGCCGTCGTTCACGCCACACTTGCCGGTAAACGTCACGTCCCTTCCACCGCCGACCGCCTGGTCGGTGGCGCCGTGTTTCCGCGAGGTGCCGGTTGGGGAAACGTTGGCTTTGCCGTCCGATTTTGGCCAGTTGATCGCGTTGTTTCCGGAGGTCTTAGGGTGCGACGGCTCGCCCACAGTTCCACTCTTCGTCCCGGCGGTGTCCAGCACGGAGTTGGTGGCATGTTTCTGTGTTCCGGCCAATGCAAGCTTCACGCTGCTTTCCGCCTCCCCTAAATCATTGGCCGCCGAGCAGCGGTAGTTCCCGTCCTCTTTCTTGCTCATACGGGGAATGATTAGGGTGCCATTTTGAAAGACGTGGAAGCGAGATTTGGTGGCCTGGTCGTTGATGGGTGCGTCGTTCTCCTCCGCGGCGGAGGGGATGGTGAACTGAAACGCTGGGCTTCCGGCGCTGACCTCCCAGGTGACCTCTGGTTTGGGTTTCCCCTTGGTCTCGCAGTTCAAGATGACCATGAGGCCCTCGTAGAGCTGAGTGGTCTCCAGGTTGGGCTGGTAGGTGATGACGGCAGTGGGGGGCTTACAGTCCAGTTTGGGCATTTTGGTCACCATGACACCCTTCAGGTCCTCAGGCGCCGCACACAAGATTAGGTTCTGGTCAGGGACGGAAATCTTGGTGGTGGCAACCCAGTCTCTCACCCATTCTAGGCGACAAGAGCAGGTGAAGGGGTTATCAAAGATCTGGAGGTGAGACATGGATGTGAGGGCGATGAAGGTGTCCTCCACGATGGTGCTTAACTTGTTGTGGTTGATGCGCAGTGACCTCAGCTCCTTGAGCGTGGAAAAGGCATCCTTTGGCAGGTGAGTCATCTCGTTGTTGTTCATCTTCAGGAGCTGCAAGGCTGTGAGATTGTGCAGATCACCCCATGGAAAGTTAACTATTTTGTTATGGCTGACGTCCAGGTTACGCAGCTGCACCAGGGGGGCCAATGTGTTTGTCTCTATGGTGACGATCTCGTTGTGGGCCAACCATAGGGACGTGACCTGGGTGACATTCACAAAGCTTTTAGCTTTCAGCAATTTGATCTTGTTGGCAGAGAGACTGAGGGTGGTCACGTTGGGAGGCAGTCCTACGGGCACCAGTAACAGGTCTTTGTATGCACAATCCGCAAACTGCAGGTGACCGTATTTATCCAGGCACGTGCACGGTTCTGGACAAGCCCCCGCCGTGCCAACTAGTGTCGTCCACAGAGCCACGAGCAGCAGAAGCCTCGACGCCATTTTCGCCACCTGCAAAGATGACATTTCTAGATGTGATAACATGTGCAACCAAGGTGTGAGCCTAATATGCTTTCAAATGCAACACGCACTGTGCAGTTTTATAATGCACCCATGGTGAACCCTCATGAATAAATCCCATTTCTGTAGGGAGAAATAAACCCACTGGACATAATAGAAGGGGCGTATCAAAGTTTGTAACAGATATAAATATATAAGGTTGTGCCTATCTGAGATGAACACAACAACATGGAAAAGACATTGCCAGATAATCACGACAAATGCATCGGACAGTCAATGTCAAATACTAGTGTCGACGGCAGCAGAAGTAGTCTATATGGTCACCGCACAAAACAAGGTCTTTGGTTTCACTACAGTTAGGCACACAAATCAAAGATGTAGACAACACCCTGTGTCAGGGAGCGGTCGTGTTCCAAAGTGATCCGAAAGTGATCCGACAAGATACGGACACGTTCGGCCGTGAAGCTGGTGCACATCATTATGCATCCAAAATGCTCGATGTTGGCATATATATATATATATTTAAAAAAAAACAATACCGATTTTTCATATCTTCTAAATAAAAAGGGGGTAGGTCTACTTTACAATAATCAAGACTGATATGCCACTGCGGTAACTTAGTGAATCGTCTTACCTGATGTACTTCAGTTCCAGCGTCTTATAGCCTAAATCACACTGTTTAAGTTAAAGTAGGTCTATTTTACAATAAGTTTAATGGTTGCAAAAAACGGTATCCTCGGATTTAGTGGATCCTATTGAATTACTTTTGAAGACCACGGAAGTATTCATAAAAGACGCTTGACGAAACATTTTTCTCCCGGTGATGCTCGGTCGGACGGTTCTTTTTCCCCTCTCTGCAGAGTCAGTTCCACTGCGCGTTCCCGCAGCCGCGCAGAAAGAGAGGAGATTGTGAACGCGCAGCCTCTCCCATCCTTCATCCTCAGTATTAAAGATACAGAAGCTCCGGATCCCCCCCCCCCCCCAAAGAAAATTCATAATTCAGACTGATGTTTAATGTATTCATCCATCGACCCGAGTCTAATATTTGACCTCATTCAGTTTGGAAATCCTATGTCTATACAACACAATCCAAATAGATGTTAATGTGCGCTACATAAAATATGTAAATGGTCGCAAAGATGGGCGTGTGCTTGTAGATGTCGGTGGAGCGTTATTTGGACACCCTCCAAATAAAAAATAAAGTTGGAACTGAAAGCTTAATTGCATAACAGCCTATTTCAAACCCTTTAATGGCCCGTGTGATGTGGGCCTACATAGGCTTAACACATTTTTGTCATGCGATATTATAAAAAATCTCAGATGCCACATTTTAAATTCATAAAAATCATAAAGAATGATCTGCTCTAGTTTAGTCAACATGACAACACATCTGCAGTTACGCTTACGTCAAAAACCTCTTATACTTGTTTTTAATGTAGCACTTTCGTTGACTACCGTACCATAATAGTTTAACTTTTTTTTAATGTCAGTCAAAATTGATGATATGGTCAGCAAAGTAGACTTCATTATAGGCACGTTTTAAAACAAATTGTAGCCTACATCCCTGAAAGTGTTTTGTTTCTTTCAAAACGCAATCCGAATGTTCTGTATAGACCTACTGCCATCCTCTGGCAGACAAACGTCCATCCTTCTTTCGGTTTGTCTCTAGTTCTTGTAATGGCATTTGAACGTAAAGTAAAGCACTCTTACGCCCCCTAGTGCTCTAATCCTGATATTACAGGCAATGCAGCGTTTCGCGATAAAGATAAATGCACTGGTTAGCTGATGATTGAAAGGAAGATTAAAGTTTACACATGTAAATCCTGTTAATTATAATTGGGTAAGACAACCAGAAAACCCAATAAAAACAAAAATAAATACAAGTGATCATCCTTAAATTATTGTGGCGGCAGCAAGGGAAGGACCAGACGAGAGCCAAGATTATTAGTTTAGTAACAACTCTCGCCCCCCATAAACCGCACGGTTACGAGAGTTGTCGTTTTATTAACACACACAACACCCCCCAACCACTGCCTCGGTGGTGGTCATACTTCGGCCAACGGAGAGGCCGGTGCAGACTTCTTTGGAGCTCCCTCAATCGGGGCCACCACCAGGTCCTGCAGGAGAGGTGCCGACCTCCGGTGCCGCCGCTTGCAGCTGTGGGCCGGTTGGACTGGAGCGCCGTGGTCGGCGGGGGGTCATGGGCTTTAGGGACAATTGCGGACCAGGTGTCCAAGCTCGCCACATCGAAATAGTCAGATAGTCCAGATCCAGACTGGTAATCCTCCTTCGCTCCTTCCGGACTCATCGTAGTCCACCCGCCGGACGTTGGCAGTGGACTGCTGCTGGCTGGTATTAAATCTCACACACACACACACACACACACACACACACACACACACACACACACACACACACACACACACACACACACACACACACACACACACACACACACACACACACACACACACACACACACACAGAGAGAGACTTAATTTTAAGTCTGTAAGTAATTCATCTAAAAGTTAACCGTCTTAATCATTAACTTTTTTTTTGGTGGTTAATTACTCGTTCTCGACTCAAGAGTTAATCGATATATCGTTCTCATTTGGCTCTATCGCGCATGCTTTGTCAAAATTGAGAGGCTTCCTATAACCTCAAAACCTATTTAGGACGTTTATTTGATAGGAACTTCCTCAAGTTTGGCCTTTAATTAAATTAAACTTAATTAAATATTTTATATATAATATAATTGCGTATGAATAATGAAACTACTCATGAATTCGGTTGAGAAATGGATACGTTGTACTGCTTTTTCTCCAGAAAAACCGCCGTTCCCTAGCTATCTTCTATTTATTGAGTGGCCGGCCTTGGCTTCTCAAACATGGCGGCGAACATGGACGCTTCCGGTCGAAGCAGGAAGTATCATTGGCTGAAGTGACCTTCTGGCCCAAATGAAAATAAATACAGTTGTTTGTACTTTTTCATAATAGGTTATTGTTGTAGTTTTTACTACTGCAGATGCGGTTGTTGATATAAATATAATTCTTAATATATCGGATGTAACTGAATTGGTAATCAATTAAATAAAATGATTGAAAATGATTTAATAAAATAACTAAGGTCAACTGTACTGTATGTCACGTTGGCAAATGCATGTCATTTTGCCGTAACGTGCTTATTTAAAAGATTGAAGCAGACAATTTACGTTGGTCCTTGTGCTCCTTTAAGGGATATAATACACCGACCAAGTAACCATGGTGTTAATGGTTCCTTAAAATGTTGCCAAATCTAGGTAGCCTACCTAGTTAGGACGTTACCTGTATTCCAATCTTCCTTTGAATTCATTGCACCATTGACTTTAAGCCTAAAACTTTTATTTAAAGCATAAAAGTGTACCATTATTTGCCAACAGCAGATTTAGCACCAGAAGAGACCTGCCTATTAAATGCTTAGCAAACTGCTTTCCAATGCCATGAAAGCTCAGTGCTAAGGCTCAGATGTCTGGACGCTAAGCGGCTGTGGGCCTACTGCTGACCCAAGCAGCATCACAGCATGCAGAGAAGCCAAGGGCTTAGTCAGGTGAAAACAAGCAGACGTAGCAAGTTACATGTTCGCTCTTTTCACAAAATGTAGAGGTCAAATGTAGGCCTTTTTTTTTATCATTGTTTTAATCGATTTAATGTTTGATTAGAGCTCACGTATAAGCTGTTTGATTCTCATTTGCGCTAATAAATGTCTCTGCTAATGCTTTGGATAAATAGTACACTGAAAAGCGATTAAATTACAGATTCATGATGGATTAATTTTTAAGCATGTTACGAGTTAAAATTGAGAACAAGAAGGATTGTTTGTTTGGTTTCATAAAGGGGCATTTACTATTCTGGGGAAAATACAGAGACAGGGCGAGGTTCAAAGCCAATTAAGTCAAAGATCTTAATCCTGTCCTCACCCTCACAGGACCCTATTTATTGGCTCATAGGAAGTGAGCGGCCATCAGGCTGATGAGAAACAACACTTAAAAAGTGGGAAAATTACAGTGGGGGAATTACAAAGTCAAGTGACTTTAACAATATTTACCCTATTCTGGAATGACTTGCCTGAGGATAGAAAATAATAATCAATATCTTGAGAAGCACTTTTTCAACCTTGTTTCCAAAAAACGAAAATTATAAGTTATTATTATATTATTGCACTTTGTATAAATAGAACATATACGTACAAGAGTTTACAGTTTATACAGTATTCCAGCTTCTCACACACACACAGACACAGACACAGACACAGACACACACAGACACACACACACACACACACACTTTGGTCTGCCCATTCCCTTTTCCCTTTCCCATTTGTTTATTTCCACATTCATCATTGTGCATGTCGCTGGGTAGCATTTTACTTGAAACGCTAATCTGATATGTTTTTAATCTAATCACAACAAAAGTGTTAAGTGCTTATGAATAACTGAAGCAGTTTCCATTCCATTTCTCTCTCTCTCTCTCTCTCTCTCTCTCTCTCTCTCTCTCTCTCTCTCTCTCTCTCTCTCTCTCTCTCTCTCTCTCTCTCTCTCTCTCTCTCTCTCTCTCTCTCTCTCTCTCTCTCTCTCTCTCTTCTCTCTCTCTCTCTCTCTCTCTCTCTCTCTCTCTCTCTCTCTCTCTCTCTCTCTCTCTCTCTCTCTCTCTCTCTCTCTCTCTCTCTCTCTCTCTCTCTCTCTGACCTAGAGGTGCATGGAACGACCGTAACAGCTCGATCCCGCATTCCCAGCCGTGTGTGCAATGTGCTGGAAGTGAAACGATCCAACCTGGCCATTAAGGGGGCTATTCTGGTGGCAACTTCTAACCGTAAACCATGCAACAATCAATGCGGTGGCTGCACTCATGGCGACCCATTTGATACGCGACACAAGCGCAGCCGCGATATTTTTGACGTTGCCAGAGACGTTGCAAATAGGAATACCGCGTCCACCGTGGTTTGCCGTGTCCGGCGCGGTGTCACTGGTGAGCCGGTATTCTGTCACCACTCTGGTGTGGTTTCGTTCTCGGGACATGCACTGGTGTGTGCCGTAGCTGCTGGGCCCCACGGCCGGGATGAGGTGCAGGCAGTGGGAGCCCATCTGCTGACAGGGGCTGCTGTGGTCGTCGTGCTTCCACACGTAGGTGGCGTGGTTCGAGTCTATAGGGCAAGACAGGTAGAAGGGGACGCCCAGCGGGACCTTGTGTTCCGAGAGTGTCCGTGGCTCTAGATGATAAAAAAAACATTGGGGGGGGGGTGGAAGGATAAGAGACCCACTGGTGTGTTTGTGTGTGTGTGTGTGTGTGTCAGGATACCCTTAATATATCATCAGAACATAATTCCTCGATGTGGTGATATGGTGTTAGAGCTTACCTTCCACCCCTGCTGTACAAACACCTGTTGTTTGTTCAATTATATTTTGAATACCCCCCCTGTGGATGCAAGTGCTTTCATCAGACATAGTCTTGCTGGGCTCGTTCAATGGGGATAACTTTGTTAAGACTTTTTCACATTTTCAACTTAAATTCAGTTGAATGAAAAATTCACACATTATTCTTGGAAGCGCAAAGGTGAGGAAGCTTTCATTTGAGTTTTTAACTCTACTTACATGACTGTCGATGTACATCCATTCGGAGTCCAGGCGCAGTATGGGTTCCTGGAGAGGACACACTCTGCACAGGAAATGTTGTAGTGTTGACACTGTGGGAGGTCCAGGCTAAAAACCTCCTCTGCAAAACCTACTATCAACCTTTTCTGAACGAAGAAAAGAAACAAATCTTCAATTAATGAAACAACCCTCTTAATTCAAGCAGCTATTTGTAATGGTTCTCTATATTAAGAAAAAAAAAAAAAAAAAAATACATAGCTTAACACCTTGTGGGAGGAAAGTATCATTGACTGAACTGATGAGCGGTTGGAGAGCTGCGTTTCTGAAATGATGAAAATATCCGAACCAAGCTCTAAGCACTTATGGATTTTACCCGTGTCTGTAGGAATACAACAACACACACACAACAACTTCAAATGTGGAGAAAAAAAAAAGTAGTCCGGTAAACACTCTCAATGACCAAGACTAAAACTAATGTGCAGAAGAATGTTCCTGACTAGAGTAAGTCATTCCCACGCTGTCCATCCATACGGCCGTGACCTACCAGTGGCCAGCAGCAGAACGTTGTACATGCTGAGGTCCGCGGCCTGCACGCGGTCCACGGCTAGCTTTGTGTAGTTGTAGTTGCTGACATACAAGGGAGCCAGAGGGTTTATGGTGGAGTGGAGCCACTCGCTCATTTCGGAGTGGTCCTTCACAATGTTTAACGTTGCGTAGGGCAGGGTCCAACTCTTTAGTAGACACTGGAAGATAATGCAGTCACAGGATAGCTGTAGTTTTGAGTGGCCACATGCAAATGAAAAACAAGAAACCACTCAACAGTAAATGATGTTTACTATTTCTTTTTCGTTTGACCGTAGCTTAGCTTACACTCGGTGTAACTGATTACATTGAGCATGAATGGTGTTGTTGACAAATCATCTGAGACAGGTACAAATACTTTTGTGGTTGTATCCTCCTGGAAATAATTCTTGCCAACAACCTTGCAAACATTCTGATTCATCCTGACTCATTTTCCTGATTGAGACAAGGGTTATAATCCTGCTTCGACTAAAATAGATACAATTTCCTTAGGCAGGGCTATATGTAGACACAATACAAGTCTCATCAACAATGAGTTAGACAAAACTGAGACAGAAAAACAAGGAACTACTTTTTGTAGGGGTAAATATGTTTTTGCTGGGATATAAATATTTACATAACATAACCCTTTTTCCAGTTCCAAGTTTCCTCCCTTATTCTTCCTAATTCCTTGGTGTGGTTCCTGGAAAAATCAGCCAGCAGCCAGGCTCCTGGAAAAATCTATTACCCCCAAACCAACCCCACGCACACTACAACAACCGATTATTTGATTATCTGCATTATATTCTGTATTTTGCACAGCATTTTATTTATTATTATTATTATAATTTTTTTGCACTACCACTGTGGCTGGTACCACTACCACTTGAACACATTGTTGTATTGATGTTGCTATTTATTATTATGTATTATTACTTACTTTGTTATTGTTCTTGTATTGATGCTGCTATGTGACTGTTGAGGATCCAAGCCTAAGAATTCTACTCTTGCGTACTTGAACGTTAAGATGTAATAAAAGTAACTCTGATTCTGACTGTGGTTCGTACTATGCAAACCGCACCAAGGAATAAGGAAGAATAAGGGTGTAAACTACGGTGGATAAGAGTGGAAAGCCTTCAGCGAGAAGAGTAAATATTGGCAGTAATAAACAGAATCCAAATATAAGTGTTTTCAGAGGGGTCCATAGAGTGAAAGACCCTTACAGTTCCTGGTCTGGGGTTGGGAATGGCTCCTTCATAGCCCTTGAAGGCCGACGTCTCAAATAGTTCATCAATATCTGCCATCGAATAGACACACACTGCTGTAGAATTCCTGAAAGACGAATTAATTCCATGAGTTAGCGAGCGGACCGTGACATAGTCCTGAAGTGTTCCACATTTGCCGGATGCAGCACTGCATCTCAGCCATGCCATAGTGTCACTTTAGTGTCACTAGAAGCATCTTCAGCTGGAAGTGTGTAGTGTGTAAATGTTTTGATCAGGTGGATGTTCACAGATACTAGGGGCAGGGGGGGTTCTCTCACCAGCTGCTTGTGAAGAGTGCGTAGACTCTGCTGTCACGCCAGTCCTCTGCGTGCAACACATACACATCTTGGAGGTGGTTGAAGTAGCGCGACTCCCTTTGATAGCCACATACGAGCCGAGCCTTCAGGAAAGACGTCCACGTGTTCTGAAAAAATCTCTTTGAGCCGCCTTCATCCACCTGAAGAAATGGCAGTGAATGGCAAGGGACGATGTCAATTGACATCGTATAAGTTGTGGTCGGCGTGATGAAGGGGAAAGCAGTTTGAGACAAGACACCATGTCCTTGTAACATGACGGCACCCTAAAACATAGCAAGTGGAATTAAAGTGGACGAGGTTGAATAAGGTGCCTCGTAGGCATCAGCCCACAGAAAACAATCCTCAGTTCTGTTTATACAGGTGGTGGGAGTGGAAACACGCCTCTATTGTGAAAGGAAATTATTTTCAAGGGCAGCAACAGGTTCTCATGAAGGCTATCAGTGTCCTCGGTGGATCTATTTATGCTTTCCCATAAATAATAAACTGCTCATCTCAGGTAACATGACAATGTAAAAAATTCATTCGGAAGGAAAACAATACAGGGCAGTAAATGATGCAGCAGAAAAGTATGGTGTCACACACTGTGTGTGCAGATGTTGCGCCATATTTAATGTTGGTGTTCATATTTAAATAGATTACATTATAATAATTATAATGGATAACGTAAGAAGTAATTATTTAAAAATACTACTACTAAGTACTAAAATGGTGTGCAATGGTTTCAGTAAACAGAGTAGTGCTGATAATAGTATCATTTCTAACTAGAAACGTTTTATCTTTTAATGAGACAATATATAGAGACCCTGCTTGTTCTCTTGCTATCGTGGAACTGCTTGTTATTGCTCCTATCTATAATCCAACATTGCACATTCTCTTTTTGTACCAGTCTTGTGTTGTTCTCTAAATGTTGTGTCCATGTGTATATAACAAGGACTCAGTATAAAATTACTGTTTCCACAATATCGCCTTGGGTCACTATCAGGTTTGTGCTTGCTCTAGTTATACTTTATCTTTAACTGTGATGGTGCATTACTTTGCAAACTCTGGCAACTCTCGTAATCCATGGGTCAGCTTCGGGACTGGTGTCGGAATTCTTTTCCCGGAAGAAAATGTAGATCTTCTCATTGTCCGGGTCTTGCTTTCGCCTCACCCACGATGCAGAAACAAAGGTGGGCTCTGTTAAAACAGATGAAGGGCAAGGGAATAAAGCTCCACACTGTTCACAAAACACTTTTTGAAATGAAAGACAAAATGAAGAAGTCGGATTCAAGTTGACTCAAAACACAGCAGGTCGAAGTATACTCGACCGCCAAACCAGTAAAGGTTGGGTTTTATTGGTTGAATATTTGTTGGGACATTAAAAGAACAATGTAAATACAAGTCATGCTGCATACTGACCTGACACCCACTTGTCATACATCCACACGTGGGTTTTATTGCCTGCTTTTCTTCTGAACTGTAGAGAACTCCCATCATATCCCAAAGGAGCCGCTGCATACAAATTCTCCTCTAAAAACAACAGATATTCAGAACCTTTGTTTTCAAATTATTTTGCACTTCTGTTGTGCCAACGTTTGTGAGGAAATAACATACCAGTGTTTTTTTATATTTAAACTTTGTATGACTTGTGTTTACGCAAAGGGAGAGTTACACATACCTACTGTCAGGGACAGCCAATTCTGTGTATACAAATATGGTGAAATCCCAATCCCGTCGTAGCGCTTCACTATTTCTCCCGACCGATTGCCTACCTGGGAATACTATCGACCACACAGAAAACACTTAGCTTCCTCAGAAGAGAGGGGAATGGTGCTAATTAAAAGAACAAACAGAAAATGCCCACCCACACATTTAACAGAACACATCGTCGTCATCCAAAACCCGTCAGGCTGGCTAATTAATGTCTAGCCTGACCACATCTTACTAGCAACTAGCAACATAGCAGTTACTCCAGCCCTGGGATTACTGATAAGAAGGGTGTAAACGAACCCCACCCAAAAGTGGGAGTAAATTGATGAGACATGGCAGCCAGGTGTCATATCAAGAGGGATTTGCCAAGGTTTTGAGTATAACGTAATAATACTGACCAGGTTCCAACACTGTGGCTTGTTTCCATTGGTTCCACAGACAAACAAGCCATTTTGAAACTCTTGGATGACAGTAATGACATTTGTGCAGGGTCCCTATAGAACAGAGTTATACCAGATGTAAGATGCTGTGCCATACTTCACGTGTACGTTAGGCGTTATTATTCGGCAAATCTTTTGAAATGTGAAATGGAAATATTATCTCGTTACTACTAACCAGTGGACACACTTCATTGGTCGATGTATTCCATGTAAATCTCTGCAAAAGATAACAACAAATGAAACATAATAACCTTTTGTGAACACACTTTATCTTTATCAAAATTTGCGCAAATAGACTGTTATTATTTTTACCAACAGCTGTTCGTGACCAGGGCCTTGCAATGTTGACATTGAAAGGCCCTTGTCGTCAGCTCTTTTAAGTATTGCCAGCATTGAAGCTTTTAGACAAAACACCTTTGTTCAAAACAGGACGAGATCGTTCCAAAAAAAGATATATAATACTGATATTTATATATTTAGTGTATAAGAACAATAGAAAGGACACTAAAGTAAGCTAGTGCTTAAAAAAAGAACAAATTAATCATACAGAATTAATGAATTATTCCTACCTCTATAACATTATTACTATCCATATCAATCTTTAGCACAAAATCAGTGCCTCCCAAATACAGAACATCTTTGGTTTCTTGTAGAAATAATACGGTATGGTTTTGATGGGCTGGATACGGAAGTTTATTACGGATTGTATCTATAAAGAAAGTAGAAGAAACAGTTTTGGCTGAGATTAAACACAACAATATTCTTTCAATGGCATAAATGGGGCTATAACATGTAAAAAATGTGTAGACCTTTGATGAACATATAAAAATAAAATAAAAACATTATTTTAACAGGACGTTGAAAGCATATCAAATCGGCGCTATAGACTACATTGTAGAACCAGATTAACGGAGCTTAACTTTTGTTGCTTTAAACTATTAGGACTACTTGAAATAGGATACTTGCAGCGTGTGTTACAAATTCTAATAGGATTACCTCCGTTCAGGATACGCCGAGGTTCATTTTGTCCAAGGTTTGGCGTATCCGTCAAAATCATACAAAGAGTCAGATGAAAGTTCCAAACGATGGATAGGTAAATAAAACCCATGATTGTATCGTTTGTTATTGCTCATGTTGCGCTACTTCACGCGGTTCGCCATGACAACGAGAAGCGCAAAACTATTCTGCGTCCACCAGCTCGACATAAGCCCAATACACCATCAAGCCGAGTCGGAGGCTGCCGTTGCCAGAAGCACCCATGGTGTTTTATGCGGGGCTAGTTCCAACCGGACCGGTCATGGACAGCCAACACACACACACACACACACACACACACACACACACACACACACACACACACACACACACACACACACACACACACACACACACACACACACACACACACACACACACACACACACACACACACACACACACACACTGCGAAGGTAGGTGTGCTGAGCTGGTATTGTATTCAAGGTAAGAGAAGATGAGTGAATATAGGTGTGCATCACCAACGTTACTAATCTGTGTTGCATAGCCTACATTATTTTACCTTAGGCCTAGTATTAATATATTTAGTGTTATATATTATTATTATGATATTAATAAATGCTATTCAACTAATTTTATTTAGCGTTATTATGACATCTACAAAATGTTTCACCCATAAAGTGAGTGTTATTTATATTGAACAAAGACACATTCAGGTGAGGTGTAATAGTGGCTCCTGATAATGAGAAATATTGATTGTACACATCGACCAAGCATTGGTGACGTAGTGGCTTGGAGACCCGCCTTCCCTTGAACCAACCAATTACAAAAGATGCCTTTTTACTTCCGGAGTTTAAATCAGCTGACATAGAAACAACGACCATGGCAAGTATAGTTTATCATAATATATCGTTATTTCTCCGTGCATGTATGTATGTAAATTGCTCTCTCTATATCCCATGAGAAGCATGCATTACGCTGTCATTTATATTCGTATGTGTTACCGCTTCTCCACTTAATAAAAGGGGAGCCATCCCTACTTGTAACTGCAAGATAAACGGTGCATCTAAACACACGCTTTTGCTAATAAAGACCTGATCGTCGTTGTGTGTTTATTTGTTTCAGCGATTTCGTTTTTGTGGAGATTTGGATTGCCCGGACTGGGTTCTTGCGGAGATCAGCACTTTGGCGAAAATTGTAAGTGCTGGTGTTGTGGTCTACAAAGAGTAACGTTAGCCAACAGGGATGACATGTCAGCTTTCTGTGGTTCTTCATATTTTTGGCAAAAAATCTAAAATGTTCTATTCCTCACGATATTATAGTCAAGTGTAAAGATGAAACTCCTCTGTGCTCAAGTACTGAAAGATCTGCTTGGAGAGGGCATTGATGTAAGTACATACAACATCGTTGAACTGTCTTTAGTTTAAAAATAAATACACATTAATGTCATTGATAACTCTAGACCTGTCTTATCGTTATAGTATGAAAAGGTTTCTAAGCTCACTGCTGATGCAAAGTTTGGTAAGTCAACTTCTTGTGCGATTTTGTGCACTTCACCAGCAAAGCAAGTACCCCATTCAGTAATTGCACTGCATTGCATCCATCCACATTGCAGAGAGTGGAGACATCAAAGCCAGTGTTGCTGTGCTCAGCTTCATTTTATCTAGTGCGGCAAAACACAACGTTGAGAGTGAAAGTCTATCAAGTGAACTACAGCAACTAGGGCTGCCAAAAGGTGAGTCTAATAAAATCACAGTCATTGGTGTGTGTACTCAATGTTTTAAGTCCTTATGCACCTCAATATCTTGCATTTCATTTAGTGTAAAGTACCAGAGCTAAGAATAATGTAAAGATGTTTTTTTCAAAGCTTACCCGACTACATATTCTTTTATGTACTTGTCGGACTGAGAAAATAACACACATAACTATTTTGGGAAAATTAAATAGATAGACAATTAGGAATGTAAGTTACTCCTAACCTCTATGTATGAATTATACTGTGATTATAATATGTATAGTTTTCACATTGTCCACCAAAAACATGCCAGATAACCCTCCTGACCTGTCCATAACCAAGGCAAGGACACTACAAACTGGAGTGGGTTCCCAGGCGCTACACTGTGTGGCAGCCCACTGTTCCTAGCAAGTAAGGATGGGTTAAATGCAGATAATTCATTTTCCTCTCCTTGTCCTTGTCCTTAGAGCACACCACAGGCCTGTGTAAATCCTATGAAGACAAGCACAGTGCATTGCAGGACAAACTTCGGGAGACGAGCCTTAGATGTGAGTACTCTGGCCATCGGGTGGAAAAAGGGACCGTAACAAAAAATGACTTTTCTAGCCCAGTTACACGTGAAGGGACCCCGTCCGCTTCTCACACTGCACCGTGTGTTTCAGTGGGCCGACTAAACTCGGTGTCTTGGCGGGTGGACTGCATACTAAGCTCCAGTGAGCTGAAGGAGGTCAATGAGCCAACGGTGCATCTTAAACTGCAGGCGCAGGGAGCAGAGTCTGGCTCTACAGAGACCACCGTTGTGTCTGTCTCTGCTGACAAGTTCAGGGTCTTGCTAACAGGTTTGTTTTGTTGTGTCTTACATGAGCTCTTGTCTCTATTTTGTTGTATATATTTTTCTTTTTTAGTTTCGGCTTAATCTGATTGTGTGTGTGTGTGTGTGTGTGTGTGTGTGTGTGTGTGTGTGTGTGTGTGTGTGTGTGTGTGTGTGTGTGTGTGTGTGTGTGTGTGTGTGTGTGTGTGTGTGTGTGTGTGTGTGTGTGTGTGTGTGTGTCTCTCCATAGAGCTAAAACAAGCACAAGCGATGATGAATGCACTACAATGAAGAAAGATCGCCTCAAATATTGTATACAGTGTCATTATTGATTGTATTAATAGACTGATCATATTTTGTTCATAAACTACACATTATGCTCTTCATGCCATTATAGCCAATCTCTGTCAAGTGGCAGTTATTTTATGCTTGAACCAACATCACAAATTTAACATTGTAAATGTTTTTTAATTAATATTTGAACTTTTAAAATAAAGGTGTGTAGTATTAAGTGCCATCTAGCGGAAAGAACTTGGCAGACATGAATACAATATTCATAAGTATGTTTTAATGAGTGTATAATCACATGAAAATAAGAATTGTGTTTTTGTTACCCTAGAATGAGGCCTTTATATCTACATATATAGGGAGCGATCCTCTTCCAAGGAGGGCTGCCATGTTTCTACTGAAGCCCAGAACGGACAAACAGCTCTAGAGAGAACACGTTTTTAAAGACAAAGGTTGCGTTTTGGACTACGAGTTCTAGGAAGAAGGGGTGGCGTGTCCTACAGTTGGGCAGACTAAATAACTAAATCGATTTCATACATCTATCGAGGAACCTCATCACCTGACACTTTGCTACTCTATGCTGTCGTAGACGATGACATAATTTTCATAAAGTACATGAAGTACTGTACAAGTTTCATTCATCAGGTACACCCAGTACAGAGGGGTGATTGGTTGGATTCAGTTGGTTGCAAGTTGCTACTAAATGTTAAATAGTACACACTGGACCCAGAGCCATTCTAAAAGCTCTGACTGGATGTAAAAAAAAAAAAAATACACTTGATTTGTTACCTTCACTTCCCATCATCCATTGCTTTCTATTACCCATGATGCTGCGGATGCTTCCCTGTTCTTTCCTGTTGAATGTGGCGCAAACACTTTGATGAACACATGGAGTTCAGCTAATGTGTAGATCTCGCGATATGTTCGCGCCCTGTCATGACAATCAGGTGTTTAGTAACAGTATCGCGAGACGAGGTGACGATTGGAACTGCAGCTTTGACCAAGGCTCTATTTTTCAAACATGTGCTAAAACTTCCTGATACTTATTTAAAGATTCCTGTATTAAGCTCCCCGATAAGGTGTCTTGGACATTTGCATTGCACGGTAAGTGGCTTTCTGTTCTTATAATACATGTTCAACTTATTGGTGATCGCCATGGAAATGTTAAGTGGTCAACTCCCCCATGCTTGGTCACGTTTACAAATTGGTAAACAAGTTTGGTGTATTGGTGTAGGATACTACAAATCAATGCGTATTTGCAGACCATTTATACCGCAGTGTTGTGTGGTAGAGCATTGCATAGGGAGAAGGGGTTTTCATGTCTTTCGTATGTTGCAGCAAATTCCTAACTGGTGGCTGGCTCGAATGAAAGCTAAGAGAAACGGATATCCGTAGTTGGTTTATTTCACATGCTGCAGCATTTAAAAGACAGTTTCAAAGGCAACTCCCCGCAGAGCAGAGTTCTGGAGAAAAAAAGCGCCCTGAATAGAGGAGGGAAGCCCTTTTTTGGAAGAGCGGAGCAAACAACATCGCTTTTGGGAGTCACCGGATGCCGTCATTTACCATCTAACCGGTGCAATGTGCAGTCCAGGCCGGTGTTTCGGTTCAACGAGAGTTGAACCGTTTTGAGCTGTTCCCTGGCGACTCTCAGCCGAATGCGTCGGCTGTTGTCGTTGCGACAGCTGTTGGACAAGAGACGCGGAGCTGTCCTTGCGAATGGGTCTTTGATCTGTTTTTCAATAAAATGTTCAAACATACCCATCTCACACCTCTGTAAGCAAAGCAGCGAGCCCGGGAATCAACGTGACGCAAGGCAGGATCACTGAGACACAAAGTTTATTCACGTCAACAAAGCATATGTACCGATTGTTCAAGGGAAGATCACACCCCTGCCTTGCGTCACAGTGATTCCCGAGCTCGCTGCTTTGCTTACAGAGATGATTCAGAGTCTGAGCGCTTCCCCACATCAGTCGACAGAAATGAAAGAGAAAGAGCGTATCACGGTGTTTTTGGCTGGGTTGTAAGCGGTGGAGGGAAGCACAACCTTACGGTTTCGTTTAACAGGTTTTAAAGGCCTCTTCTTTGTATTGGAAGCGAGCCAAATACCAACATGGTCTTAAGTGCATGGACAGTGTGGTCACAAGTTGATCTGGCTGCCTCCTGGTTTTAGGAAGAAGGCTGGTTGTGCTGTTTACTGCCACGGCCGATGGCCATCGATGAAGGGATAGCGGCGCAATGGAACAGTCTCCCACTACGAATGAGATGGGTATGTTTTAAAATTGTATTGAAAAACAGATCAAAGAGGCATTCGCAAGGACAGCTCCGCGTCTCTTCCAGTTTTCCAACACTACAACGACCGACGCATTCGGCTGAGAGTGGCCAGTGAACAGGGTCACTCGTTGAACCGAAATCCCACATGAGTACAGAAACAGGCAGCTTCAGAGAGTTCAGACAGTTGCAAAGGCAGATACGCCAGTACAGAGTGCACATACTGAAACAACTTGATCATATCAACTAGTTAGTTAAGCGGGTTGGACCTCAGAATAGGGCCATGAGTCGTTTTCCATCACAAGTATTAAATGTAGCCTAAATTAACACACACACACACACACACACACACACACACACACACACACACACACACACACACACACACACACACAGTCAGGCATCCCTTGGACTACAACACCCGAAGCTGTGGTCACGGTGAATAATGGGTATCATTCTTCCTGTCCATTACAGAAAACTTCTCAGCGCCTTAGATTGTTTCACCAACATGCCTGAAGGACCCGAACTGCACTTGGCCAGTCTGTTTGTGAACAGAGTGTGTGAGGGAGTAGTGTTCACAGGCCCAGTCAGAAAATCCGTGGTCAGCAAGAACTGCGATGTGGCCTTCACCTGCGAGGCGTACAGGATCAGCGCTGCTTCCAGGGGGAAGGAAGTGAAGCTCACGTTAACGCCCGTTAAAAGCGATGTCAACGAGGGGAGCGCAGAGCGACCCATGGACATCGTTTTCCGCTTCGGTATGTCTGGCTATTTCCGATTCACATCAGAGGACGAGCTGCCGAAACATTCCCACTTGCGTTTCTTTTCCAACGAAAAGCCCTGCCGAGTGCTGAGCTTTGTGGACACGCGCAGGTTTGGCAGTTGGCAACCCAACGGGGACTGGCAGCCTGGCCGAGGGCCCTGCATCATGTTTGAGTACGAGAGCTTCAGGTGAGCGGTTGTGTACTGATGAAAACGTCACTTGCAGATCAAGCCATTTGGCTGATCTTTTAATTGTGACATTAACAATGTTTGTATTCTTTTAGAAAGAATGTCCTCTCAAACCTGTCCGACCGGGCTTTTGAAAAGCCCATCTGCGAGGCCCTGCTTAACCAGACGTACTTCAACGGCATTGGGAATTACTTGCGCGCAGAGATTCTTTTCAGGTATTTTTGGCTTTCATGAGTGAGGACTCACACGAGTTTTAAAACAATATCAACACAATTACAACATTGTGTTTTACTTCCTCCGCACATCCTGTAGGGGCCCACTGCATTTATGATATGATTAGGAACATGATAGCCTTTTGTCGTTAAGAATGGAACTAAAAATATGTTTCCCTTTTCTTTTGTCAGACTGAAAATTCCACCCTTTGTGCAGGCAAGGACTGTGTTGGAAGGCCTTGCGCTAGAGGATCTGGGTGCAGACGATGCCACTGGGAAAGAAGAGCTTGCTGACAAAAAGGTGAAACTCACACATTGCGATCGTCAGGATCCGCCGATAACGGACCACTAACAACGCTTCTGTTTTCAAAGGCCTCTGACAGGGCGTCGAAGTGCACAGCTCAATCTGCTGATCTGCTTAGGTTGTGCCACGCCGTTCCTTTGGAGGTAGTGAACATGGGTATGCAGCTTTTATTTTGTTGTACTGTCTCCAAGGTTACGATCAAGTCAATGCACAGCATCACTATAATTGATGTGGTTAAGATTTCTATCAATGCACCTTCAAATATGGTCGGTGCGCCTTAAGACTGCTGCCATACCGTCACTTTTGTTAAAGGCGGGAAAGGTTACGACCCCCAGAAGGCCGACTACTCGGACTTCGAGGCCTGGCTGCGGTGCTACAATGTGGCAGGAATGAAAAGCACCAGCGACCACAATGGCAGAACAATGTGGTTCAGCGTGAGTGGTGTGAAATCATGGCTGGCCGTCCTTGATGGAACAATTCCAAGGCAAAACGCCCAAACTAATGAATTGTGTTTTTAATTGCAGGGTGACTCAGGCCCCATGGCACCCAAAGGTAAGAGATTCAAATAAAAGTCTTATTATATAATGCGTGTAATCCTTTTAGGAAGGTTATCGTAAGAGGTGATTGAGAAACCATTGTTGCCTTCTCACGCACTAGCGCGCAAGTCAACAAAAGCAAGAAAGAGAGCGACGAAAGAAGACGCCCATGCGGACACGGTCAGGAGAGAACGCAAACCCTTTGTTTACGCATGTTTTCTTTTTTTTATCTGCGCTGCAACTAAGTGGGTTTCTTTTCCAGGTCGCTGAAGTTGTCTCTAAAAACAAGACCGCAAAGGGAGTCAAGCAGGAAGGCGAGGCTGGATCGAGGAAACAGAACAATAAACAAGAGGTGCAAGTGACAAAATCAGACAAAATCAGATGTCTGCGTAGCGGTAAGACCAGTGAGGTGGACACAGCAGGCGGTAAGAAAACATTGGAGTAAGAACAAGCATGGCTAAAAAAAGGCATACGTTCATTGATTTTGTATGTATTTTATGAGATCAAAATGCAAGGACACTTTTAGTATGATGCGGTACTCAATGGGTATTCTGTTACAGAACCAAGGAAACGGAGTAGCAGAACCAGACTGTCCAGTCAATAAGCGGACCCCGAAGGACCAGGAATGTAATGGGACCATTTTGTTTCTTTTTCCCTCCTTATGTAACGCTTTCGTAAACAATAAAAACTTTCCAAAAGCCTATGATTTAGTGTACTGATTGCAGAGTGTTTATTATTTTATAAACACAGGAAACATTACAGATTAGTCGTCTCAAAGAAGGCAGTTGCTTCATTGCTACCAACATGATTTAGTGGAATTCCAGTCTGAACGTTATGGCCTTTAAAAGGACCGTTCCGATCACAAACAGTTAACTTTTCAGGAATTGTCGTTGACTGGTTCAGAGACACTACCTGCCATGCTTATTTTAGAACAAGGAGGAGTGATCTTATTTGATGAGGGCCGAAATCCAGAGTGATTCCCTCTGACGTCATCTGGGCTGGTCGGGTGTGATCAGGCCGCTCCAGAAGATCACAACTGGAAAAAAAAGGGTTGAAAACAAACCGTTTCAGTATCATTGCCATGCAAAGGCGTACGCCGGCTCAATGCTACGGCTTTTCGCCGGTGCAGGCTGCATGCGTTTTCCTTCCAGGTCATGCAGTACTTTGAGGCGCCTCCGTCTACGCACCCGTCTCACAAGCATGCGAGCCATCATCACGTACGAGTAGTAGGAATACTTACTGCCAGGCTTGTTGCAGGGGAAGGTCTGTGTGGAGCACTGTTGTCACACTGCTGCCGTGGGACTCATACAAGCGGACTAGAAGGGTGCCTCTCGAGTCCTCAGCCTGGGGAGCGGTACAGCGGTGATTAACGGGCCCCCGAGACTGCGTAGACGTCAACTAGTACGTCGATCCTGTCATGTAAAGACCTTGAATCTCATTGTGATCAGTGCGTTCACTCTGCGCATACACTGAAAAAAGGTCAGAGATTCACGTCCCATCCTCTTTGACCCTGAGACAGGTGGACGCACAAACGAGAGCCATGTTCGGTGTCAACACATTGCATACCTATGAGGGACACCTGTCCAACGAACAAAGAGATGTCTTGTGTTGGATCCAAGGACGGATTGAAAAATGTTTACGTGGCGTTTATTGGGGCGCAGTCAAGAGTATTCAAATTGCCTTTATTTAATTGCAGTGCACTTGGGGAAAGAGCGAGCACAACGCCTCTCTACCTGCTTGATGGTTTCCAGGACAACGGCCGTAGCGTCGACGGAGAAGGCGCTCCATGGGGCTGCGTCACTGCTGCTCTTGAAAAGCCTTAGAGGGAAGTTGAGGTTGTAAGCACTTTGGATGACGCCAGCCGCCTGGAAGGATCCTGTGGGACAGCAGAACACCAATTCACTCCAAGGGGCCGTATCAATTTAGTTGATACATTCAAGGGATTGGGATTCGGTTCACTGGTGAGCAGGACGTTAGGGTAAGGCTTGTTATTATGTTTAATTATTATTAGCATCACTTCGGATGACTACTAGCTCAAAACTCGTACACGTATTGGACATGCATCAAGCTAGATTTGATTAGTGCATCGTGACTGTCGCTGTGTCAAGGAAGAAAAAAGTACAACATGACATGATAAGGAGCATTTGTTCATCAATTCTTCAAACCAAGGCAATTCCACAATTGGACCAAAAGCCTGACACCGAGGATGTCACCATATGCAGTGATCATTGCATTGCAGTATCGGACAAAAGTTGCGTTACATTCAACTTACCTGCATGTGGCATAATGGCGTACGTAAAGAGATGAGAGCCCATATCAGCATTGGCATCAGGGGCCTTGGGTGCTCGAAGTCTAGAAAAGACATTGATCCGTCACTTAAGATCTAGTTCTATTGACTTGAAATGAACGGATTTGACGTGTTTTGCCATATCCTAACCAGATGTGTTAGAGTGATGAATACCCCTTAAACGCTTTTTAACTCCAAACCAAGATGGACGTTTACCATCACGGAGTAAATACAAGCGACGTCCGCCGACAAACTGGTCTGACCCAAGTGAAGGGCACCCACCACTACTGACTAGATGGTGGACGCTAGAAACACACTGAAACGGCCCATTTAGTGCCATCAATGAATAGCTATTTGTAATGCTGGTATGTGTGATGATCATGGATAACTCACAGAGACAGAGTCATGATGTTCTTATGTATGGAATAACCATATTTGCAGTCATTCAGCAGAGAAACTCCGAAGTTGTGTTCAGACAGATCTGCCCATTTGTGACCCCATACCTTTAAACAGAACAAATCATACAAAAGTTATAGCAGGTAAGCACATTTCATAATATTCTATTTCAACAACACGCTATGATATATACTTCTATATATATACTATACAGTTGCTCCAATGTCTTTCTGGATTGAACATAAACATTCATGTGGGAGTGTGTGTGGATGATGGCTGGTTTAAGCAGCCTCACCTGGCCGAGTCTGATTGGACTCTGAGACTGGGTGAGGCTGCACACCAGTGGCACATTGAGTAATCAGTGTGCACAGGTTAAACCAGCCATCGCCACACACACTCAGGAAGGGTTCTCCTGGATGGCAACATGGAACACCAGGCCATGCATCATTTTCAACAAACCTGTACAATAAACCGGTCTTTCAACACAACCACCCTGCTTCCTTTTGTCCGGAGGAGCCCAATCGAAGTCACCTAGGTGGAGTGTGGCAGCCATCCAGGTGGCGTGTAGCATGGACCTTGCTACACTTAACGTCATATGGCCAGTTGTCCCTCTTGCTGCCTCAAAGAGCTTGACTTACACTCCCTAACTCCTATGCACACCAAGTGTGGAGTCAAACTGCATTCAATACCGGTCTTTGTCCCCCCACCCCCACCACTGTGGGCTGGAACGCTGCCTGTGTCACCTCAAAGCGGGCCCAGTCCCAGGAGGTGTTCCTGTGGGTGGGTCTCTGCAGGTGGCCAAACTGGATCTCGTACGTCGCGTTGGGGCTGCGCACGCACACTGGGAACTCCACCTTCAGGAACTTGTGTGACTCGGCCCACTCCACCTGCAATGCAGCAATCGGTTAAAGTTGACCTTTGATCTCGATATTTCTTCTTCTATTATAATTTTTTTAATCCGCACCAATGCATTGAACTTAAAATGCTGGTGTTGCTCTCTTTGAGGGGAAACACCTGCGTGTTGAACTTGACGTAGGGACACATGGCGTCCAACACCATCTCCTGTGTGACGGTGCTCTTGGCGCTGATCCGGAGGGTGAACCTGACGCTGCCCCGGAGGCCCCCGGAGGACACCACCTGAACCGGCTCCACCACCTCCATCACTGGCTTCCTATCGGGGCCCCAACACTGGCGTTAAAGAGTCCGTCCACCGCTATGCTCAGGAGCGGTCCCACATGGCTCAGAGTAGTGGCTGGCACCTTGTCTGAAGGTGGTAGTCCATCACATCCCAGGCGTCCCAGTACAGTGGCACGTCGTCAAACATGACAAACTGGTTGCCATGGCAGCCATCAGAGATGGCCTCTCTGTAAATGTCAGGGTATCAAGGAGGACAATGAGTCAATGGTGTAATAGGCAAGTACCTGTGAAAAGATATTATATATGGTTCTTATAATAACAAAAATACATATAATAATCTTACCTGTTACCCTCCATCAAACACAGTGATGCCAAACTGCCATCCTTGTTTATGATCGTTTTCAGAATTCCATTCTCCATGAGGACAGTACCATCGGCCTGGGATGTCAGAGCGTTAACTGATCAGTGGACCTCGTCCTTTTTAATAATCGCTTCGACCAAAACAACCCCACTGAATACCGTGTGAACACTGACCTGAACCGTGACGGACACTGGAATAACTGGTTGTGTGTCTTTGACCATGGCCCCGCCAATGCTAGGAACGGTCACTAAAGCTGGAACACAGAGGGAAGGAGATGGGATTATGTCGAATGTAAGGTGTGACAGAAATGAAATGAAAGAAATGTGCAGGTTATGGATGCAGTTGGAGAAAGAAGGAGTTTGAATTTGAAAGGGTTCGGCAGCGAGCATGATTTGGAAAAGTTTTATTTCTCTGGGGATTCCGGTGGAAATTTCCACTCTAACCTGAGAGAAGACTGTGGTGTCCGTGAGTCTGAAAAGGTTTGTACGTTCTGTCATAAGGGTCCCTGGAAGAGAGACTGTTCTGTGCTGAAGGAAAGGGTGTACCTGTATTTTATGTGTTGGTACATAAACGTACCCATTCAGAGTTGTTTGCTAGGAGGTTAAAATGGCCGTGCGCCAGGCTTTGCCTGTCGATGTTATTACACAGATTCTGGGGAATGTCGTGCCTGAATGTGGGCTGATCGGCCTGCACAACCAGTAGTTGTCCTGGTGTTGCTGGGCAGCAATGATCCCGATGAACATGGCAAACAGTTTCCCGAAGTGTTCAAGGCATGCTTTGTGACGTGTGCCATGAACAGGGCTAGGGCTGAATCCGTGGCGAGTGTAGAAGACAGGGGATGGTGCGACGGATTGTTTGTATTGTCCTGCTAAGTGAGCAAAGAGCCGACCCCACGCTGAAGGAGCTGTTCAACGTCCGTTGTTGCGGCAGAGGAGGCGAAGAACCTTGCACAGGGATATTGCCACATGGCGACGTTTCCGTGGGAGATCCTATTTACCAGACTGTTGTGCCGTTCAAATTTCGCGGTTAAGGTGTTGCGAGAGTCTCCCGATGAGTCGGGTCACATGTGGGTTGGTAAAACATCCAATCGGGTTCGGGGGCCATTTTGCTTTGGCCCCGTGTTAAGAAAAGCGTTGCGGCGTACATCAGGACGTGCCACACCCGTCACCTGCTTACCACGCGCAAAGTCAAGAGGCGCTGCAAAGAGTGCACCAAACATTAAGGTCCTCGATGCTGCGCGCATACTGCGTGCAAATAAGTGCCGATTGAGAGAATTGAGGGGGAATCGGCTAAGAATCGTATCATACCAGCCGTCATCTCAGGAGCAGAGCGCACCGGCACACTGCTCTCACCCTGGGTGTGTTTGTAACACCGTATTATCTGGTAGGGAAGGGTTTTGTGAGGATGGTTTGCCTAATCATGACTCGACGTGGTTAATAGGGCGACAAAAAGTAAATAAATCCAGAGGTACTGTTCAAAAGGCTTTTGAAACCGTGAAGGAGATCCTCTGTGATGCTCCCGGCTGCCCCATGCTTGGATACATCTTTTAAAACTGCAGCTTGATGTGGGTGCTGGTGGAGTATTGCTGCAGGAGGATGAATTTGGTATTGAAAGACCTGTGGGTTTTGTCTAAGAAATTGGGAAGGGTTTTGTGAGGCTGGTTTGCCTAATCATGACTCGACGTGGTTAATAGGGCGAGGTACTGTTCAAAAGGCTTTTGAAACTGTGAAGGAGATCCTCTGTGATGCTCCCGGCTGCCCCATGCTTGGATACTTCTTTTAAAACTGCAGCTTGATGTGGGTGCTGGTGGAGTATTGCTGCAGGAGGATGAATTTGGTATTGAAAGACCTGTGGGTTTTGTCTAAGAAATTGAATAGGCATCCGTTTAAAAGGAAACGATTGAAGGAAAGGACAATATATTTGCCTTCTCACACACTAGCACGCAAGTCAACAAAAGCAAAAAAGAGAGCGACGAAAGCAGACGCCCATGCGGACACGGTCAGGAGAGAATGCAAAGGAAAGGACAATATAGTTGCGTATTGTCCTCTGGACAAGGCATATATGGGCTCTGGACAAGGCATCCGGGAAACTAAAAAGTTGGAAAGGACAATATAGTTGCGGATGCCTTGTCCAGAGCCCATCCGCAACTATATTGTCTGGATGCCTTGTCCAGAAATAGCAACATTATAACAATGTTATAATGTGGAATAATAACAAAGCCCTATGGGCTCTGGGCATTATTTCAGTTGCTGAGATGGGATGTGAGGCCACAAGGTGGAGGAGAGAAATGAGCATAGTGCTGAGGTGTCTTTGTATTTTGAGTATGTTAGTATATAAAAGTATTTATGCATTCATATATGCAGTCTTTATTGTTTTGTGTTTATAGTAAGTCTTTATACAGCAAGCAAAATCGATTATGTATATTGTTAAGAGTTTAAAATAGTTGGGACACTGTCTTTACGGGGTGTGTGTGTGTGTGTGTGTGTGTGTGTGTGGGTGTGGGTGTGGGTGTGGGTGTGGGTGGTCTTTCAGTGCCATGGTTCCTGCTTGGGTGGAGCTGGGTCATTATGGAATTGGAAGCAGCTGGCCACTGTCGCCAGTACTGCATAAAGCATGTCCCATCTTGGCGGTTGAGAATTCCCCTGGTCCTGACACCACAGGGTTGTGTTGGGAGTCCACGTTGATTTGCTGTTTAGTTGACCTTATATTATCTTTTTGTTGCCGAGTTACTTTTGTTAGGGAAAATTCCTTTCTTTTATTGGCTCCCTCACGAGTGCTTCCCTCATTTGCTGTGGTCTCAGAGCAGGATCATAACAACGGTGACAACACATATTTCCATTGGAAATGTGTAAATGTTTAATATAGGTCATAAATGTGAACATACCTAGCGATGGTTGACCAGTGGCATCTTGGAGCTGGATTACCTCACTACGCTCCCAAGGTAGGGAGTTGAACACAGCGGAGGAATCACACTTCTGGTCCCTCGGTCCGAGATGTCCACAGGCATCGCGCAGGAGACCACTTCCAACACGGAGGATATCTAAAAACGAATGAAGCGATTCAACTTTTTTGTTTCCCTGATAGGGCTGCTGACCCGGTGTCAAAATGGCTGCTGTGGTGAAGAACCCCACGCCAAACTCCTGTAAAACAATGCACCTTGATAATATCTGAGCGCATCTTCTACCACCATCTCAATACAGCTACCGGGAATCACGTCATGGAACTGGTTGAGAAGAAGTAGTCTGGGGGGGTAAAAAGAGAAAAGGGTGTAAATGTAAGAACACTGTCTGCGTTTGAACGGCTCGCTCCATGCGGTGTTTAGGCTGAGTGACGGCACCTCCAGAGCTCCTGTAGCTGTTCCAGAGGGTAGCGGAACGCCTTGTCCCGGCACAGAGCCAAGCTGCTGGCTACCTCAATGTCATGAAGCAGAGTCTCGCACTGCCGGTTCCCTCGCTTTATCTGCAAGCATTAGCATCAACAGTCATTTCAATGCTTCCAAGGATCGTTTTACTTTAAAATGACAGTACCGGTCTGGGTGATTGAACAACTGTTTCTGTCGTCTTCACCGTTGCCTCTCTTGGCTTCACTTAAATATCCGTTGCCAATATCAGTTGTAACAACAATAGCAATAGCCCTTCTGTCTTTTGAATCGGTTTTCGTGAAGCCAGGAGAGCTAGGCAGGTCACCCAGAGCGGTATTGTGCTGCAAGGGTGTGAGTAGCCATGTAGCCGACCTGCGCCTGGGTGGTGTAGGTGCCATTGTGAAGCTCCAGGAACAACTCTCCGGACCACGTACACAGCAGGGCTGAGTCAGCCCGAAGCTCAGCGAACAACAGGTCAGGAGTGGACATTCGGACCCTGGGAAACATGGGAGAGGTCACTCATGAAACCACGAGTGCCTCATACACACTTATATGCAAGTGAGTATACGTAATGACGTGGAAAGCCAAAGGAAATACATTACAGTTTGGTCTGGGCTAGCCTGTGTTCTGAATCAGAGGGAGAAGGCAGGGAATAACAGGAACTGACTTTGGTAGACCATCTGTATCCTGAACCCGCTGCAGCCTGTCCAGCATCAGCTGCGTGGGTCCACCTCCACCGTCGCCGAAACCAAACAGAGCTGCACTGTGATTGGCTCGGCCTTTGTCTTTGTTATTCTTCACAGTGTTGACCAGCTAGGAAAGGGAGCGAGGGGTAGGCGGATAGACACACAAAATAAGCAAACCTTCTGAAATGTTTGCCTCAAGCTCTATTGCCCCATGTTACATCCCCGTAGAAGCATGTTAAAACTGACAGCTTACTTCATCGACCCTGCCCTTCATCTCGTAGGAGTTTCCTGGCGGGAAGTGAGTCAGGACTTGGGAGCCGTCCAGACCCTCCCAGAAAAATGTGTTGTGCTTCAGGGGAAAACAGATCAATTAGGGTTCCGGCGGTTTCCACCACTTCAATTTAAGACTTTTTCTTAAAATACCTTTTTAATACCAATTAGTTCACTTAATACATATTTCAGGGTATTTACATGTATTTACGGGCCTCTTTTAAGGCCTTAGTTTGACATTTAAAATGTAAGACTTGTAAACGCTTTTAATACCTCCGCGCGTACCCTGATGAATAAAGAAAAGAAAACACTTCATAAGCTTTAGGATTTGGGCTCTCTTGGTCTCTAGGTGAGTTATGCGGCGTAGGGGTGTTACTTACAGGGAATGTGTTGACCAGGTTCCAACTCAGCTTTTGAGTGAGGAAGGAGGAGATGCCGCAGCCCTGCATTATCTGAGGCAGTTGTGCTGAGTAACCAAAGGTATCTGGCAGCCAGAACTGAAGAGCAAGGAAACATATTCTTACACACACACACACACACACACACACACACACACACACACACGTATGGCGTTTTTCTCCACTGTACAACACTGGCCGGCTCAGCACGGTTCGGCCGCGGCTGGGATTTGCTTTTCCATTACAGCCGGGCTTCCCACTCGAAAGGCGTGTCTTGAACTCTTTAACCTTGTCTTGAGTCGATGACACAGCAACACTCACACTTTAATTGCCTAGTCAGCTTTACGCTTCATATAAGACGCTTTTTAATATATTTGGGTTGTTTCCGGCGGATGGTGACACGTCCGTGACGATGAATTCAGTTTGACGTTCAATATTCCCCCTTTTTGTTTTGCTTCCTAATCTCAACAGCTCATTGAGATTGGGATTCATATTAGTCATGCATACAGTATGTATCAGCGGGGCACGGTTCGGTACGGCCAGTGGAAAGACGCCAATATACTATTGGATACACATTTTCTATTTTAACATAGCAGGTCATTTAATACAGTGGAAGGTTAGTGACCTCTTTGCAGTAGATCCCAAACTCCCGATGAAAGAAGCGCTGGCCTTCCAGGAACTGCCGGACCATGGACTCGCCAGACGGAAGATTCCCATCCTTTAGAAAGAAGAAGACGGACACATTTTAAAACCAGGTGCGAGTGTGATTAGCCATTACAAGCCGTTTGAAAAACTGCCCTGTATCCGTCATACATCCAGGTGGACACGCCCACTTGTGATGTCACTAAGGCACAGGAAAAGGCCGATTTTCAAACGGCTTGTAATGGCCGATCACACTCACACCTGGTGGTATAATAGGGGCCCTTTAAATTGAATATATTACATTACTATGTAATATATGCTGACATTACTATATATATATTAAATTTCCCCTAGTACTCAGCAACTATGTTATTTATTTTCCAAACTTGATAAAAAAAAAAAGGATCCACTGTTGCTTGCTTGTGTCTCAGGGTGCTTTTAAACAATCGGAAAGAATGTGGCCACCAACAGGGAAGTTCAACTAGTAACACTGCAGTGAGTTACTCTTGGAAGGCCCCCTGTCTAATAATAAAGACCGTTTGAGAAAGAGGTAGAGGCGTGGTTATTTTGTAGATGATGCTTGCCATTTCCACCCATGTGCCTCCAACCGGAATGAACTGGCCTTTCTTGACGAAATGTCGAATCTGGTCGTAGAGTCCTGGGTACCAGCTCTTCACCCACTGGAACTGCTGGGCCTGAATATCCATTTAGACAAAGAGTACAGTAAAAGTGGTACTCTTTTGTAATGGCCCGAAATGACTGGTGGAATGCAGAAACATTTACGAAGACGACACTTATTTATAAAAAGGTCACTACCTGAGAGCACGTAAACACAAAATCTGGATTCTTCTCCATGAGACGTATGACCGTCACCCAGCTTCGACCGCATTTGCGGACGGTCTCTTCGTAAGGCCATAGCCACGCTGCAGAGACACCGCCACTGTAACTCTCACTCATTGATTTAAAAAGGTATTTGCCGTGACTGTATAATGGGGTCCTGTGACATCTTCCACGACACGCATGAATTCAGACCTGTGTCGATGTGGCAGTGGCCCATGGCATGCACAGTGTGTTGGCTGTGTCCGTTCCGCTGTGTGAAGAAGCTCTGGGCTAGACTGCGGGCTTTGGAGAAGGAGCCAGGCTCGGCAGGATCACAGACGTTCACCATCTCGTTGACGGTGAACAGGGCTTGGTAACCCCGCTGCTCTCCTTCCCCCAGCTGCTGCGGACGGGGCAGGGAGGACGCAATGAGCACAGAGAGCGGCCAACATCGGTTTCTAGGTTCAACGACTCTGCATTTTGTTACACTGAGACGAATTAGCGTCTTGGGAGTCTACCTTCACGATATCAACCATCATCTCAAAATCAGTGAGCAACTCCCTGACGTCCCGGTGGAGAACCACCAGCTCAGCCTTCTGAACGGAGTACTTCCTGTTGGGATCCGGAGCCGCAATCATGGACCCCTGACCAGCTCCGAAGAGTCCATTACAGGCCATCTCCACATAGAGGGTGACACTACCACAAAGAAACACAGCCATTGTGTTGTTGTTGTTGTTGTTGACTGGAAGTCAGGCTAAAGCCTGGCTTCAGACAGAAACCACATAGCATAGGAAAATGTTAGTTATTGTGTTAGCAGTCTTTTTTTTTTTTGTACATTGATTAATGACAATTGGTAATTTATCGTGAAATGATTTGTCTTTATTGGAAGATATTGTTGTGTTTGAAACTGCCACAGGGTTTCTCATGCGAGACGTGGCAAAACAACATTTTCATTTTAGCCTAGGTTACGGTATATTTACGTTGATTTCGGATTTTATAGTACTACAATTCTTAAGTCCTCTCAAAATGGCGGAGTATCGCCAACAAAACATCCCATGATGCATTTGGATGCACACGCCCTATTGTGAATGTGAGACCTCTCACCTGTGTGGATCTTCATCTCCCAGACACTCAGACAGGATGTAACTGGTCTTTTCACCCTCTTTAGTTAATCCCTGCAAGTCATCTTTACATGTCAGTTAACTGTTGTTCTCTACTGAGACACACTATCCCTGCGTTCCAATACCCATACTTCCATACTATTTAGTATGTCAGAAAAAGATTTAGTACGTCCCAATACATAGTATGGACAATGCAGTACGCCAAAAATGCAAGGATGTTGTACTGCATCCGGTCGCCTTTTGCAGTATGCAAGCCAGCATGCTTTTGAGCTATTCTGCCCCATAATCCTCTGCGCAGCAGGAGATACGTGGGGGTACTACAGGTGTGCTAATCAGTGAAATCACCTGTAGTATGTCCCAAGTGTATGCATACTTTGTGCAACAGTACATACTTTGTAAGGGCAGCTGCAGTATGTACTACAAGTAAAAAGAAAAAGAAAATGCGATTTGGAACGCAGCCTTGTTCTGTTTGTGTGTACATCTACCTGGACTGGTTGCTCGTCCCTCCAAACCATCGCTTCTCCATCACTCTCCCACAGAAGATGGACCTCCTTCCCACTCCAGGATTCGGGTATTCTCAGTATCACTTTGAACCAACAAGTGCACCATCTAAAAGAGGTGTTGTTGCAAACCTACTTACTTTATCCGTGCAATCGCTTTAAGAGAGGGCAATAAACAGCCATTTATAAATGACTTACGTTGGGCCAAAGGTATCTCCAATCTTATAAGGTGTGAAGTTCTGACTGGCAGCTTCTGAGAACGGAATCCGTTTAGAGGACAGGAATGAAGTCAGAGATTCAAGTGGATATGAGTCCCCAAAGAGTCTGCAGAGAAGAATCACAAACTAGGGTCAAACCCATAATTATTGTGCAGTCCATGCATTAAACATAATGGATTTAATTGGGGTTGGATCAGATCAATAATGTTATGCAGCAAGTAGTGATGAGACACGAACACAAGATAACCATACCGTCCCCGTAGATTGCAGTCTGTAAAATAAATTTCTGATATGAACTTTTCTGCTCTCTCTAGCAGAGTCCTTCTGTTCTTAAAGACAGGTTGATGATACATGATTAACTGCTGCTCGCTACCTAGCATACACAGCACTGACAGACTCTGAACACACGTATTGCGTATGGATACTCAAGTAGGACACATGTTTGGAAAACGCGTTGCAAGTAATACTACTTTCGTTCTAATTGGTTCTGGTTCATCATGCAATGAACACAAGAGTAGTTGAATTATGCCTACAGCGTGTGTTAAGCTGTTGGAATACTGGACTTTGCCTTAATATCTGCTTGAGAAAATGTATTTTATCGTCACTCTAGCCAGAAGGATCACTTCACTATTAATGTAATGGCATAGAACCGCCGCAAGATGTCTCTGCTCACCAGTTATTCGTAGTCGACTGACGTTGACCATTAAATAAATAAACAAAATAAGAATAATTTAACGCTGGTAGTATGTATGTGCTTATGTATTCTGGCTATTTAACACAAGATGACACATCGTATACACGTTTTTTTTTTAATTTAGCTCACTATTTAATTATAAATAACTATTTACCAATCATCATATCAAAAAAGAGCAAAAGTAGGGGTTTGTTTTACCATTATGCTTTATTATTAGATTCTGCATTACATATTTATTCACAAATATTATACACATAAAAAACCTGTATTGTTACTTCAAGAATATAGAACATGACAAAAATAAATAAATTATTGTGACATCTACGCAAACATCGTTTACAAGGACATCACTGTATTGCTGTACATAGCCATAGCCATAGGGATTGATCAATTTTTAATGTATTTCAAAATATGGTGCCACGACCCATGATCCTGAAACAGGAGAGCATCGGGCAGCAATAACGAGCATTGAACGTGACGTAACAAAACAGTGTTGATGAAATGCATTTGCTCAACCATTTGCGTCTCCTCCCTATATGCGCTACATCGGGCCGAGTGTGGAATGTCAGCCATCCCCCGGAGAAACCTCCATGAACACAGCATTGCAGAAGCAACCTCCTGATGTGCCGATAAGGGGCTCCATCTACAGGGGGGTGATGTGGTGGGCTGTGGGTCTGAGCCAGAGGTCCCAGAAGTGCTGTGGGAGGGGGAGGAGATCTTGTGATCCGAGCTGGCATGAACCCCCGTCAGAGGTCAATCCCACATTTCTCCACCGGAGAAACGAAAGCCTTGTTCTCAGCGCCGCGGCCCAGGGAGAGCTGTGTGGTTCTGTGTTTGAACGCAGCTAAGCGCCCTTTTATTATGCCCTCCATAGAGCCGCTGTAAGTACAGGGTTGGCAAAACTGTGGCGAAGCCCATCCCTCTTAGGCCACCCTACTATTATTGGATGTCTGTCAACTCTTATCCTCCTATTGTTTGGACAGCGGTCATGCTTTCCACCATGTCTGCTTGGCTCCTGACCTAAGCGCTGGCCACTGTTACCGCCGTTGGCCCTTCTGCTGGCCCTTCTGCTGGCCCTTCTGCCATGAAGGAGGTGTCCATGAGAAAGTCAACGTTCCGTGTCATATGAACTAGGGGACCAGTGCTTCCCGTATGTCATAAAGATGTAATCAACCTCATGAAAGCTCCATCCTCAAACAGACAACCTAGGGTTTGAACTGCAACAAAAAATGAATGGAAAAGAAAGGCCGCGAAGTATTTTGGCGTGACTCTACAATTGCTTTAGAACTGCAGACTTTTGATTTGAATGTGGCACAATGTTTCCAAACAGACGTTCATGATCATTCATTCATCACATCTTAAAAGGAAAGTTTGAGACATGATACATGACAACTGATAAGTGGGGTGTTGGGGGCTTGTTGTGGGGATACTCTTGTGTTTGCTGGAAGGTGATTCATAACCACGAACAGCTACACAGTTGACCCATACTCGTCTGTGTCTCCAGTCTTGTACCCAGCCTCTTTGTTCTCTGAGGTAGTCCTGGACCTGTAAATGCATCAATTACCTCATGTTTCACGTTATCCAAGCAACCGTAGTCTGAAATTACATGTTTAGGTTCTTCACTAACTTACAGTGCAGACATTTGTATTCAGGTAACGTTTTATCTCATTTAAAATGATCTTATATATAATGCTATAGCATTGACTTAATCAAGATAACCATTATTCCTCAGTGTTTACATACTTTTGTTTGTTTCTTCAACATCATATAGTTCATTTTCCAAACTACTCTTATCAGTTTTTGCAGTCCATTTGACCTTTTCAAGATAAGATAATTAATTTGTTTGTTTTAGACACCAAATAAATTGTACAAATACAATTTCTAATAAGGATGCTCTTTCACACGTTTGAATAAAGATAAGAAAAGTGATCTGGTTATCCCTCTGAGTATTGACTACATCACCTTCTTTGATCATTTTCAAATAGCAACTCAACCCCAAGTGAATCCATGATGAGGCATGTCTTTCTGCATGCTGTGCTCTTAAATCAAACAATGGCACATTGTCTGGTCTGACTGACTTCTTTCAGAGTACTATAGGCTAAAAGTGCCCAACTAACGTGGGCATGTCCCTAAAAAGCACGCTTAATATCTTTTCCACGAGTCTGCATTTGAGTCATCTAATGACTGGTTTAACAGCTAGCTGTTGATACACACTGTCTTGAAACTTTCCTGCATTTATCAAGGGACTCTTTTGCAAACAGGCATTCAGCCTTCATCGTTCTAACCCATTTTACTCTGCTTAATTCTGCATTGTATCCATTGTGATAACATTTACATTCAAATTAAAATTAAAATTAGTATATTATAATTGTATTATTATTATTAGTGTTCTCATTATGTTTTTTGTTGCTATTAGCAGTATCCTGTAAGTCAATTTATTAGTACGCTGTCTTCACATTTGAAGAAGGTTATATGACCAACACCTTGTGGCTAGTGGGTTTTAACGTTTCTTGACTTTATGAGCTTAGTGTGATTATGAAGCACATACACAAAATACAACACACTGCTGTGGTCCTTTGTTACCTACCTTCTTCGGTTCAATAGAAAGCATATTAAACACACAATCGTAACAGATCCCAGTGTCAAAGCAAACACTACGACAACCAGAACACCTGCAAGAGAATTGACGAAGCAACAATGAGCCAAGCATCAGAATTAGCATCGTGTAGACATTAGTGAAGGAGGATTTTAGAGATGAAAAAATAGCATGATATGGAGATGCATTATGGAAGATAAGATGAAAGTATGTGTAAACACACAAGAGAGCGAGACATACCAAGGCTCATCCATGACAGTCCATCTGAGCAACAGAGAGAGAACAGAACAACGATATGGAGTTGAGACTCAGCCCAGAGAACAGCAGCTTATTACAGAGGGAAAGAATCCACGCATCTTGCTCTGCACTTGAACTTGCTTAAACTCCTTTAAATCCTCCCACTTCACCGTTTTGTACAGGTTGATTTCAGGAAGAGCGCATAGGAGACATGACAGATGGCTTTCTGACACCCCTTTAATCCATGTGTGTATTATATCACGGTATCAGTCCATTTGATCTGCTTGTAAAATCTCTGGACCAGATTATTGTAAGGTTTCACATCTGTAGACACCGTGTGGATCATTTCATAACTAATCCACATTCTACTAATATCTACACATGCAGCAATGCAATAATATATACTATATATGCATATATATGAATATATATAATATATTCATATATAATATACTAGTACACTATTACTACTAATATTACTATCACTACTACCACTGCCATCACTCCTACTAATTATTATAATGGTACAATATAGAAACCAAGAGAGAATAAATTGTATCACATACTAATATGGCTTTTATTAAAGTGTTGCTCATCTAAAAGTACAATCCAAGCAATAGAATAGCAGTCCAAACAGCACGGACAAGACCTCGAACATCTCTCTAAGGGAATCAGCACAATCATAAACATTTCTAAAACAAGGCACTGATGCTGTAACTAAACGCTGTAATATTGCGTTCCCACTTGTGCAAGCTGTATTGCTAGCTACAAGACCTGTATAAACATACAAGCTTTGTATCTCCTCATAGGTCTTGTAAACAGAATGTGTATATTTTATGCAAAGCAGTTCAAGGCTTTTGCCAAATCGAACCTTTATGCCATTTTGTGGCTGCTCTCATCCAGAGTGTATTTGAATACCTTGAGTTCAGCATGGTGGGCCCCAGTTGGAATTATGTAATGTTCAGTATAATCCTTAAGGAAACTGATTCCTGCTGCCAAGTTTACAATCTTTAAAGTCAGTCTCAAACACATATATATCGATTATCATGACGTAAAACACACTCAAAGTAATAATTTAATCAATAGTTTGGGGAAAACCCAGGTCCACAGAACGTCTAAAATGGCTGCATTTAAAACATTGGTCTACTTCCGGTGCTACTGACAGGGATGGCGCGCGCTGGGAGAATGGCTGAATAGACGGTGTCGGCAGGGTATATGCATTGTACGGTCAGGATCTCCTCTCTAGTCTTCCCACTCCATGGGCAGAAGCCATGGATGTGGGAAACCCTGAGGCTGGGTCTTTGCTTTTCCGGCCGCATTGGAGACACCCTCATACTCAGACGCCGGCACGCCTTGCTTTGAGGCAAAGGAAGGGAACTTCTTCATCAACCCCACACTGGCTCTCCTCAGAGAGCCATCCAGCTCCAAAACCTCGTCTGTTGGCCGCCCACGAATGATGTGTCTGATGGTGGAGAAGTCCAGCTCCGACTTACAGCCCAGGTAGCTCCTGAGGTTGAGGTCAGGGAACACCAGGTCTCGCAGGGTGTGCACCAACTGGGCCTCAGTGTGGGATTGCTTGGCCTGACGGAGGACTTGATGCTCCAGTGAGACGTAGCACAGCGGCTCCTCCGTCAGCCCCATACCTCGGCCGTGGGGGTTCTTGTTGCGGCTCTTCTTTGGAGGACGTAGCAGTTGTTTCTCGGGGCTGGCATGTTGGGTCCAGGGTCTGTGATTCTTGTTGAAGGCTTCCCTCTTCTTGTCAGCGGCCAGCCGCCTCTCTGGGCCACTTGGCAGCAGCTGGTAGAGGCCTTCATCAGCCAGGTCTGCTAGGTCTCCCACCAGCAGCTGTTGAATGATTTGCTTCCTCACGAGTGGAGACGTGACAGTACGAATGCCATGCTGTCCTCTGCCTGCCGCAGACACAGGGTCAACCACAACGCTTGTTAAATAAAGCCCACATGAAGACATTCCAGGTCTTTGGCCTACAGGCCCATCATGCAACAGTGAGGCCAGCGGTGGTAAATAAAAAGAGAAGAAAAGGACTCTAAAGCACACGCCAAATCCCAGAGGAAGCGTGGGCATGCAGGATTGCCCCACTACCCTGTCCAAACCTGCCACTAGCAAAGCCCCGGCGGGAACGTTCACAAGATGATGACAGCGCGCTGATTCCGAAACAGCCAATGAAGGAAACCTTCAGTGACAGCATTATGTTATTGAAAAATGTCGAACAAGCTCATCAAGCCAGTAATCATTAGAAATGATCAGGAATAACAAAGATCTGACAATTGAATCCCAAATATTTTAAATCTCACATGCAGAAAAAAATTAAAATAAAGATTGACAGCCCTCTGCAGGAGAAGAAGTAATCACAAAGCAGCCACACTGACACTCACCCACAGTAACCCACAGTAACCCACAGTAACCCACAGGCCAAGGAGATACAAGCAGAGCATTCCAGCATTCAAGGTGCCCGTAATCAAGGTTCCCCTCGTAAAAATCCAAAGCATAGCCAATGTACAGAACCATGCATCGCTTCTTACCCTCCTGGAAGGACACCAGGACCACTCGGTGATCAGAGAGCTGGGGCGTCCTGTAGTTGTCGTTCAGGGGCACAGAGTTGGACTCCTGGGCATGGGATGAGTACACAGCCGACGCCAGGGACAGGAACTGCCGACAGAAGACGGAAAAGACCGTGTCAAACAAGATGGTTGTCCGTACGCTACGCCATTCACCACAATAAGCGGTGTAATATGTAAATGCAATATTTCCAACAAAAGCTTATTTAGTGTGATTTGGGGCCAGGATAGTGCAAGGCATTCTTGAGCAGCCCCTACCTGCTCCCGATGACATGTACCTCAATTCCCTACACATCTGTTTGTATAAAAGCGTCTGCTAAATGATGGAATAGTGAATAGTATTTGGAGGTGTGGGTTGTGTTGGACCACCTGTTTTTGGGAAATCTGTATGGGACTCCTGAACAGCGTCCACAGCGCGCTGGGGTAGCACGGAGGAGTGGTCAGGGAGCCGTCGTAGCGGTAGTACTCATCCAAACGTGTGGGCAGCAGCGAACGGATGTTGAAACCGGGCACTTTTACTTTCTGACCTGCAAGTTGAGATGCTCACAATAGTCATGTCACTCAGTAGGACCAACAGGAGCAAGTACATGGCATTTGATATGGACATTCTCCGAATATCAGGAGTAGTAAATAATCTCAGAGGTAGCTTGAGATGTTGGGAGTTTCATAAATGGTCAACGGTCAATGGATTGCTTTTATATAGCGCTTTTCTAACCAGTGGCCACTCGTGCTTTACAATTATTGTCTAACATTCACCCATTCATTCACACACTGAAGGCAGTTGTCAACCATGCAAGGCGACAGCCAGCTCGTCGGGAGCAGTTAGGGTGAGGTGTCTTGCTCAGGGACACCTCCACACTCAGCTAGGAGGGCCGGGGGGTCGAAACTAGCAAGTCAACCTGCTCTAACTCCTGAGCCACTGCCGCCCACGAATAAACATTTGATATGTTTCGTGTTTCGTAAACATGTATACGTTGTCAACGTGTCTTCTCAAAAACTGTCCAGCGTCACTTACAACTCACCCCTGTATTTGATACCGTTGATAAACTTCAGAAACTGGTCGAAGGCCGGATTGAACTCGCCCACCTGAGGAGAATAGTGGGACGGGTCAGCGTCACAGGCATTTTACACCACACCCATTTTGTATCACGTAGTTTCGTACCAGAGGTCATGTGAAACGCTTTCATTGTTCTGGCTCTCGGCATCGTGTCTTACCTCGACCAGAACTCCCAGGACAGCGAGGCCATCTGATTTGTCCACAGCCATGGAAACGTTGGCGTACTTGTCAGAGTTGAAGTGCACAATGTGCATCTGTAAACGGCAGAGAGACCTGCGTCTAGACATCAAGAGTTTCAGCAGTTTTTCTTTGGTGTTCTCTTCTGGTCTTCATCTTCCCTCCATTTGAAACCCCTTTTGGAAAACTGCTAGGGCAAGATTTTACTTGATGCCGGCACATTCAGACTCATTCTTCTGAGTAAGAGATTAGGGTATATATTTAATCAAAATAATACACGTTTGTTAAATTACTATCCTAGATTTGGACAGATCTTTTTTATATATGTATATATATAGCTCTGAATATATATTCTAAAATTGTGCTAATGATGTTTCACAGAAGACAAGTCACCGAAGCTACACCTAATGGCAAGCAATTGTGTTCAGTTCAATACATGCAGGCAAGAATTGTACATACATTACTGGCAGCATATAACAGTAGGCAGTCAAATCAGGCACAGACATGTACATGAAGCATGTGCACCACAAGGGCAGCATACAAGAGAGAGAATGTACGGGAATTGTATTTACAGAGAATGCCATGTCTTGGGATAAAAGGGGGTTACAACGTGAACGCTTTCTGGGAAGAATTCATGATCCATCATTCCATCCATCCGTAACAACATGTCATCAAGGGAAAGCATGAGACTGTGGTTTCAGGAGTTTGGAAAAACTTTAAAAGATGCAAGCATGGACGTGTCCACTTACATACTCGGTCCAAACCACAGCACCTTATACAGTATGTGGCCCTTCCGTCACTTGGTATTGGTCCCGTAAAAGGCACAGGTTGTTAAGCACATTATTTCAGTTCCTTCCCACAAGAGAGAACCCAGATACAGACATTTTGAAATCCTTTCATCTATGTGTATATCCAGATGCATTGTAATTCCTTCCCTCTAATATTACAATGAAATAATCAGTCTCTCGGGTGTGCAAGAACTGCTTAGCGCATTCACTGCTTTAAACATCACCACAAACCTTTCTTTGAAAAACATGTTTAAAATTCAAATTGTGTCTCATGATTTATTCTGCTAATTACGTTGTACCGATGTTGACTTTACAGAAATGTTAGTCTTGTGTAACTGAAAATCCATTTTTTATTACTTGTCCTTTACAATTGCATCTTTTAACATTTAGTATTTGTAAATTAGGTCTACAATTATGAAATTATTATTAATACAATTATTATTTTGTGTACTACACTATCTTGACTTCTTCGTCTTACTAACAGGTTAACCTTAAACATAAAACCAAAAAATACTACAAAGAGAAGTATTAAGTTTGTTGCATTGTAAGCATCTTTCAATGTGCATGTGCAGTTTATTCAGCTGCCTCAGTTTAAACAGTCTGCAAGGCTTGAAGGCTTTCCCCGGAGACTAATGAACAACCATGGTCTCTATTCAGCTGCCTCAGTTTAAACAGTCTGCAAGGCTTGAAGGCTTTCCCCGGAGACTAATGAACAACCATGGTCTCTATTCAGCTGCCTCAGTTTAAACAGTCTGCAAGGCTTGAAGGCTTTCCCCGGAGACTAATGAACAACCATGGTCTCTATTCAGCTGCCAAACAGTCTGCAAGGCTTGAAGGCTTTCGCCGGTCCCTCTGACAGATCCTCTGCCAGTCAAACAACGCACGGCTCACTCACACAACATCTATGTATTTGTAGGTTGCACATAGCTTAGTATATTATAATACAGAGACTAATGAACAACCATGGTCTCTATTCAGCTCTCTAACATCACAATCTGTCCATCAATATTTTTAAATCGATTTTTGACTAAATCTTAAAACCTTTTTGGTTTATCTTTCTGCTAATGAAGTAGAATGTAATTTTTCATATATATTTTTTCTTTTAAACTTCATCTTATCTTAAACCGTAACTTTTTGTTCTCGTGTCTCTTCCCTTGTTCAGCGCTCTGTCTTGACGTTTTGCGCGAGAGGCGCTGTACAAATAAAGCTTGATTCACTGATTGCGGGTTATCGACAAAGTGCACCCAGGAGTGTTCTTCTACTGGTTACCTCTGCTGCGAAGCGCTTGCCGTTCACCAGATGCTCGGAGCCGCTGGGCGTGTCGGTGGAGCCCCAGTGAAAGTGGAGCTGAGCTGCAGAGTAGCGGTGAGGCAGGCCCGAGAGGAACATCCTGGGGGGCAGGGACAGCTGCACTGTAGGCCCACCGACAGAAGAGACAACCGACGTTTCACCCATATGAAGGCAAAGCCAGTGTGTTAAAGAGCCAGTGAACCCGAAACCATTTTTTTTTTTTTTATCTCATAGTGTTCGAATTCCAGCTGAAACAGTGGGTTCACTGGCTCTTTAACGTAGCGTCCTTCTCATAAAAGTCTACACAGAGGGCAGGAATAGGCGTAGGAATGACATTTTCAATAAATGTATTGGGCAATCAATAAACAACAATAATGGTAAATCATTTACAAGAGAAGGAAGTACTGCATGTACAGAGATGCAAAGTCCTCAAGAGATCGTCATCGATTTAACATGATCTCACCTTTCCCTACACGTCTAAATCCAAAAGGACAGTATCGGACAACAACATAACAATGGAGTGTAACCGAGCGTAACCAAGCGTCATTTTTTTTAATTCTAGGTCAGCTTCAGTCGTCATAAGAGTTAAGCTGTTGTAAAGCCAGCAGGCCATCCATAGTCTTTCTGAGGCTCTCCAACCCTCTACTTGAGATATGGTATGGCTTTAGATAAGTGGCGTAGAGTAGACACCTTGCTGGACGCTTATCACTTAGTCAGAGATGCTTGGAGACGTATCAGAGGACAGAAACGGCTGTGTATGCTGATAATGTCTCTCTGGTGGCATTATAGGCCAGCGGACAATGCAACCCTAAGCATCTGTCTGGTCTGCGCACTGTGCCAGATGACAGAAGACAGTGGTGTTGTTGTGTGCGTACGTCACCTTGAAGGTATGACGTCAGCGTCAGCATCACGGAGCCGATATTATTTATGTGTAAGAGGCGACAACCACTATCATTTAAAGGCATGCTACGTATAACGTTTTCCTGCGCCGTGCATCATGCTTTGACCTGCCTGAGAGAAAAATACTGTAGAGAAGAAACCAAATAGGATAAGCATTTGGTGTGCTGTGTGGAGCCACGGTTTAGACCACGTTGTCATTAAAGCGACTGTTCATCTCACTTCCAAACAAGAACCAGTCCTTTTGGTGGAACTATTTACCCTGTCGGGACAGAAGCAATCAAAACTAATAAGTATTGTCGTGGGACTTTTACGGTGTCTTGTCATCTACTTTGTTTTCAAAAGCCTGTAATGAGATCCAACAATGAAATGTGAAAGTATACATGCATAACGAACGTAGGTTCTGTGAAATATAATTAGAGGAAATAAAAGCTGTGGTTGCTTCTTTGTGATTCTGGTCCTCCCGAGTCAGTAAGCAGATGAGTAATCTCTCAGTGCTTTCTCAGTTTCCCAGAATAAGCGTGGAGACTTCTACTCTGGGGTGAAAGCAGAGCTGAGCCAGTGAGACAGTGATTATAGAAGATTGCAGGGGTTGATGCAGAAAATGGAGCCTCGTAATTTTCCTTCGATTTAATCCAGAAATTAGGTCAGTAAGATGAGAAGAGAGCTACTCCTCCGACATTAACAGATTTTTGTTCTTTCTTTTTATTACAGGCAAGCTACAGGTAGAATGGTAACAATATGGTTTTGATTTGGTCAGCACTTTTTAACAATGCAGGCCGAAAACATTTAACAATGTATTCCCCTCTTTGTCAGTATATTCACATAGATGCATTTTGTGTAGCTCGTTTATATGAACTATTAAACAAAGCAAATATGAATCCATTGTAAGCGAGAGCTAACAAATGATCCTTTAAAGTGTGCTAGTAGGCCTACTAACGTTTTACCACTGGTGAAGCTGTGATTTCAACTCACCTGAATGCCCATTGTTTCCGAGAGTAAGATGCTCATTGGCTGAGAGGTTGTAGTCGTGGAGCTCGATTGGACGCAGAGTGGGGTCGAACCTCAGCAGGTCAGTCTGGATGTCTATTGGTGACTGAAATGCTCCACCGCAGAAGGGATAGTGTTTGGACCAGTGGTGCTCTCCCTCTGGTCCTGCAACAAGGTCAGCGGAAGGTCACATGCCGTTAATGAGACTGCAGCAATTGCGATGAAAAGAGTACAGACATTTATTAAAGTTTTACTTTTAGACACAATATTCAAAGTGTTCTGGAAATAATTGTGCCAATTGTTTTGTTTTCAGAAATCGTGGAAGAACTAACACGTGGCCTTTTAAATGTGCCGTCTGCAAGATTGAAAAAATAAACAGGAAGAGAAGGAGGAGACCTCAGAAGGGCCAGAGTTTGTCCCTGCTCTGCTGCAAACTTTATTGTATAGTATAGTATGTATGAGTATAGTATAGTATAGTATGTATGAGTATAGTATAGTATGATGCCACTCTATTGAGATTGCATGGCAGCCTGGGAGAGACGTGTGTGTGTGTGTGTGTGTGTGTGTGTGTCTGTGTGTGTGTGTGTGTGTGTGTGTGTGTGTGTGTGTGTGTGTGTGTGTGTGTGTGTGTGTGTGTGTGTGTGTGTGTGTGTGTGTGAGTGTGTGTGAGAGAGAGACAGAAATCCAGACTGTCACTAGCCAGACCAGACACAGAGAGAATGCCGCATCTATCAAAATGAGAGGTTTACTCTAAAGCACAACACCATAAATGACCACTGCTGCATGCAAGTCAAGTCGTTCGCAGACGGCCATCATGTGACCTCAGCCAAGGGACTCTCGGTGGGAAAGCCATGAACTTACGCACATCGGTCACCCACTAAAACTGAAGTGATCGTTCTGTCTGCGTTTCAGGGATATTTCGATTTGGACAGGTGTTGGACAGCGCTTCGCAAGAGTTCACTAGAAGTGCAGAAAACGATTCAACTAGCGGCCATCTTGGTTCTAAACTCCAGCTGGGTGGGGGGAACTGAATGCGGTATTCAGAGGGCTGATGTACCACTGGTGCCCAGTGCCGTCAGAGCTGATGGACCACTGGTGCCCAGTGCCGTCAGAGCTGATGGACCACTGGTGCCCAGTGCCATCAGCTTTGATGTTTCTTTACACATCACAACTTTATTTGTATATTTGTGTTTGTTATAACTCGATTTGTATGATATTGTTATCTAATATCTATATTGGAATAATAATTTATACTGACCGTTTTGTAGAGGGGTTGTAAATTAGCCTTGGCTAAGAAACCCTAGATGCACATGTGTCATGTTTTTTTTTATGCTTAATAATGTTTTCTGCATTGTCCCTGACAAATACGCAAATAAAATAGAACAGAATACCACTGTTGGTTAATCGAAGGAAAGCTTCTCCACTCCCCCCTAGGGAGTGTGAAGGAGTATTACATGACTCAGCTCTGTCTCCATCACAGTGACTGTTGTGACTCCTCTATTGTTTGATTGTAACCAGTTCTGAAATCTACCACGCTGCACTAGGAAGTAACCCTATGATGCTTTGGAATAGCCACCGTTTCAACAAACGTTTAATTTCTGTTCAGTTTAACCTGAACTGAAGTGTGTTGTGATTACAGTGGCATTGTGATTTTTAGAATCATGGATGTTCATTTATTCAGAGGTCCAGGCTGCAAAGCATTCTGGGAAAAATGTGTATCTCACATGTCAAGGTGCTCAACACACAGAACCAAACCTTTTTGGGCCAGGCTGAATAATACCATGTGGTTTAGCACAGTTGGTGGCCAAATATGTACTTTTGGGAAGTTTCCTCACAAAAATAAAACATCAAAAGTAATTTTATCTCATAAAATACAAACCCTACCTCCAACTGCAAGGGTCAGCCACCAAGAGTACCGTGCTTCTGTCCCAATGTATTTTTTATAACCGTAAATTACCGGGTTTAAAAAAAGATAGATCAGCCATTCAAACCTTCCTATTTTGCTTGGTCCTTGATCTGTGCGTGTGGTAAAGGGAAAGTTCAACAGGTGTGCTTGGTCCTTGATCTGTGCGTGTGGTAAAGGGAAAGTTCAACAGGTGTGCTTGTAGATTTCAGAACCGTCTCTGTTTCCTCCTCCTTCTTTCTATCCCCAATTGACACATTATTTAAAATTGGGCGGCCATATGCACAACTGACAGTATTATCATGCTGACGATTTTACCTTTGAAATCATTCAATTACATTGCAATTAATAATAGTTTATTAGAGGATCACAATCATTGGAAACCTGGGCAAGTGGAAGATGCATTATGCTTGCTGTAAGACATACAATTACAATTATAGGCCCACATAACATACAACTATCAAACACTTACCATTGTATTCCCATTTGTCCCCTGAAACAGACCAATAATGCATGTTTAGGTTAGTGAATCACATGATTATCTCAAGGTAAAATAAACAACACCAGTCCAATGAAATCAGTACATCAGGAGCTGTCTCAGTACAAGTCATCAAAAGTAAAATAGCTGAGTAGGATCAGACATCTTTACCACAAAGTATCCTTTGTGGCTGCTATCTGGACACAAGTTTTAAATAAACAGTCTTATTTGTTATATTAAAGTATTTATTTTATTTTAATGAAACGTCGTGTTGTCATGATGCCCACGTTATGCCCTACGCTTATGCTAAATGTAAAAAATAAAAACATCTTACCATGCAAAACTCCAAAGAAAGTCACTTGGAGGACAGCAGCAAGTGTGACGCTTCGGATCTGCATCTTAATGACTCCGGTGGTCTCACAGTCAAATGCAAGCCGCTGAAACAGGGTTTGATTTGCGTGCACACCCGGCTTTTATAGCAATCATGCCAGTTCCACCGCTGCTAAGACTAACGTCACACCAATTACAAACCAGCCTCCAGACTCCATCAAGACTTGGTGGAGTGACAGCTCAACGCTGCGTACCGCATCGTTGCAATAAAAATAATAGTTGCGCGCAGCCTCAAGACCAGCCACTTGGGTGCGCGAAATATTGCGGCCGCGCCGCTCGGATGCCAACTACTAAACGATGGATGAGCACACTAACTAACGGAAGGCTATAGTCCTGACCGCCAGCCCGATCGCTCAACAGATTCATGGGCCCGTGCTGAGTGTTCCTGCCGAACATCACGGACTGGCGTGCGTACGAGGGGGTTGACATTGCTGTGGGCATATGTTTAATGCAGTGACCGGATAGGGTGAAAAGGGGCCTGGCACAAGTCGTTGTATATAGTATGCCAATGGGGTTAGGCAATTGTATTTACTTGACACATGCCCTGTTTTACTATTGAATACAATTTAATTGGCCTACCTTTGACTACCTCGTACTTAATATGTTGCAGGGGTTCTGTATTTAAACGCATTAACTTCCCCCTGGTTTAATAAAGAAGGCGTGCTGCCGAATGCTATTTGTTTGTTTACACCACTATTGTTTACAAGAAAGATAGACCAAAAATATGTAACAAAAACAAAGATCATAAAATAAATATTTTGTTCAGGATTATTACAACGTTGTTTTATTGTCTGCTTAATTATACAATATGAAAACGTATATGTTAGCCTATATTTTTGCCCACTTTTTTGTTTGTTGCATTTGATCACACTAATGGTGTCTGTGCTCAAGAATGAACTTTGCTTGAAATAGGCTTGTCTGACGACAGCGTCCAAAGGTCAATAACTGAAATCCAACTGCCATAGATGCAGTTCTCCATTTCATTCTGCGAGGCGAGCCCAGAGGATCAGCAAGATGGAACTCCTTCTAATTTGTGGAATTCTTTTAGCAACATTCCATACTAGTAATTCAAATACTCCAGGTAAACCCATTTAATCTATTCTTTATTGAATCTGTATTTGTATCTAAAAATACAAACCTTACATAGCCTACTCGATAAAAAATATAAATAAAGCATACTTTGTGGGTTATGTCAGTTAAATAATGCATTCAATGACAGCAGAAAAAACCTAATTCAATTATTAGGAAGGATTTAGAAGTATGGTATTTACTACAATTTTACGTCGAACCTTCAATGGGGATAACACTAAGGATTGTTTTCTGCTTCAAAAATGTTATTTACCCGTTTGTAATAATTATGTAGAACGTATTCCATAATATTTGCCTTCTTAAAACAGATACTGCTGTCTTGTTCTGAGTTGGGTGGGCTCATTGCAAGACTCCTCACTTATTTCATTTGATTTCTTATGACTAATGGAACATTAAAAAACAAAAAACAAACTGTTTAAATGTGGCATTACTGTTAGTTGTATTGAAATATTCAAGTTTATGTTAAGTTTGTAAGCCCTCACTGTTAGAGGAAATGTTTGAAACTCTGAGCCAACGGTTAAATCTATAAAGAGTGGGTGTGCAAAGACATCATAAATTACATATTTTACTGCAGTCATAAATGGGAGTGGACCTCCACCGCGGTTAAATATTACCCTTGCATCGAAGCCAAATCTCACTTCAGTCAGTGTTTGAAAGTGCACAAACACTGAGGACATTTTGAAATATAATTTAAACTACAGACAAATAATTGAATACATTCGCCAACAAAATAACACACATTTATTTCTTTCCACAGAATATTGTAAGCTGGATTTGGACGGAGGTACAGGCTCAGACCCGACCTCAGCTATATACTATGATGCCAAAGATGACAATTGCTACCCTTTCACATACAAAGGCCAAGGCGGGAATCAGAACCGCTTCTCCAACGAGAGGGATTGTATAAGAAACTGTTCTGCCTTGGCAGAGCAGAGATACCCTACGAATGGTAAGAAAGGATAATTGCTCACCAAAAGGTCGCCCATGAAAGGTTTTTAATAAAGATGCTTATGAAGGCTGTTGATTTTAAATACGGACTGAAAAGAGTACACATTCAAGCAGTTAGTGTGGGCCGCCTACTGGGCCCCACGTATCAATCAATGAACGGTCTTTGGATGACAGGGTGATGTGGAGCAGAGGTTAAAATGGTCTTAGCTCCTTTCAGGTGGAGGTGTGACTTGTTGGGCGGATGAATTAGCTGTCAATTATATACTGCATGTCTACACGGCCGTTGTGTTACGCTGTGTAAATAATCAATATGTCCTTTGCTATCGTGATGCAGTTTGGAGCAGCAGTAGCAGTCGTATTTTTAAAATGTGTATTTGATTTGACTCCACAGAAAGGCAAGCCTGCCACATTCCCTTGCTCAAGGGGTCCTTGTGTAAGAACAACATTGTGCGTTTCTTCTATGATTCCATTCATGACAAATGCAAACCGTTCTTATGGAAAGGATGCCTTGGAAATGGCAATCGTTTCCGGAGCCTAAAGATGTGCAATGACACTTGTGATGGTGTCCATGGTGAGTGTACATATTGCATTGTGTTGTATTACATCAACATCGCTACCTTTATGTGTGTTACACTCATGCCTATCGGTAGTTGTAATAGTTGTAATAGTTTCATATCTTATTCCCAAGATGACGGCGATGCTGCTGAGGAGGCCGAATCAGACACCCCAGTTGGTAAGTAGACAGAAGTCAGATAATCCATGACTTTTCCCGCCTCTTATTGTTTGTACTCATATACTGCACTGTATTGTAGTTGACTTCTTTTTTTTCCATTAAATTCAGATCACATTTATTTATAGATCACATTCAAACACAAAGTATTGTACAACACGAAGTGCTGTACACTTTCACGTTGCAGTAAGCGGCAAACAAACAAAAACAGAAACTATCAAACCTGAAAAGGGTCATACAACATACAGTACATACACAGGCAAATACAATTGTAGATGTATTTCTGAGGATTGTTCAAAAGGTTACAAACTGTGCCATTGTTGTACCTTTCCAGCATCGGCCTCTTTTATCATGCGTGAACTTGTTTTCTGATACGAGAACGCATGTTTGTTTGTTTTTTACATTCATTAGCTCTCATTTGCGGAGTTGTGTTTGGCATCCTGGTAGCCATCCTCATCATCGTAGTGGTTGTATTGATGGTCAAGTCAAAGTAAGACATTACCTTACTACATTTGTTCCTATTTTCCTCAAACGGTGAAGCTGAAAACCCATCATTTTCATGAGAACGTATGTGTGTTGAGGTGAACAATATTGAATGTTCTCGATATTTGCGTCCTCAAGGAATGCACACAAGAAGGCACCGAAGAAGCCTAAACGCGAGGAGACCCCTCTTCAAGTGGGCGCTATGGAAATGGAATGAAGACATCGCTGCATCTCCTACAGCAACACCTAGACCATAATATAGGCTTAAAGGTGCTATGATACCGAAAAGGACTATATCAGGGTTATAACTGCAGTTTGTACTAAAGCACGTACGATAATTGGATTTTGTTCATATTACTTTTCTCTTTGATATTTGCATCACTGTTATCGGCTGTGTTTCTGCGTCTGCATAATTCATACTGTGCCATCATCGCAACGCTGAGAACTGCCCCACATTCATGTTTGACTTTAACTCATGCGCATAATTTGGATATTCATCAGGAATCCTTGTACTGTAGGTAAATGTGTTATTGGTAAATGTGACCTTACTTCTGAATTGGATGTCTTTATAAGATTAACTTTATTAAAAAACTTAAGTTGACATAATGAATGAATAATGCATAGTATAATAGTATATTTCATTACTGTCCCCTTTAATATAAACACAGTATGTCAGGGAGAACCTCTCATTCCCAGGAGATCATCTCAGTCGGTGTTTACTTACCATTTGGATTGGTGGGTACATTTGGGCAGTTGGATAACTGCTGTGTAGTAAGGAAAGAGGGCATGTGGGAAACAAAACTGTTGTATGTACAGTAGTCAAATATTTTACAGTCCATGAGTCAAATGCTTCTAGGAATCAAGATGAGCTTGATTGACAGCCAATATATGGTCTTAACAGTCACTCAAACGGGTACATATTAACGTCTCAAAGGAACTCGGAAACACTCAATCGCAGCCACTATTTATCTGAAACAAAACAGAAGTATTTTCGTTGAATGCAAACTTGAAGTTTAACTTGATTTTTGCTGTGGTCAATCAGTGTGTTTATTATGTCCAACAAACATAGAGAAGCAACAAAGTGAGTCTAGATCTAGAAGACCTGTTTTAATTATTTTTGGAAGGTATTGGATCACTGCTTAATAGTAAAAAAAAAAAAAGCTGGATATGTGTGAATTAATTATGTAAGCAATATCAATTAATTATGAATATTTTCACGAAAACAGCTACATTTAGTGGTAGGAAGGCAGCTGACACAAGTGTTTCTGTGTTACACCGTGATTCCTTAGGAATTGACATTAGACAATGATGAAAAACTAAAATCGAATCCTTTGTGGTGTCGTCGTTACAGGCTAGGTATGACTCGGAGAGTGCTAAATGTTCAACACTTGGTTTATTGGCAAAGATGCAAGGTAAACGAGCTTGTACTCTGGAGGTGGTTCACGAAGCGTCTGTCGCATGCAGGTAACAATTCAGTTTATATTGATCAGGGTTGGAATGGTAAATAAGCCACGCCTACAGGTTCTAATTTACACAGGTAAACCTTAAGGTCTGTCTTGGCCTGGGCCGAAGTTCAAGGAGGCCATGCTTGTAGTGTCTGACTGGTGTTAGCACTACAAATTTGGTCCAATGAGGTACTGGTGTTATCGTGAATATCACGTGGTCTAAATAAAGCTTAGAATAAATGATTTACATCAACAATTAAATCACAAAGTACATTTAAAGTATGCCTCTTCCTTCTTCTACACCTTGTGATATCTCGCTGAGGGCAAGACGTTTGGGGGCGTCCTGGAAGTGGAGAGAGGGACAGAGCAGTAGAGGGTTAAATAAATGTTTTTCATAATATTGGGAGGATATAATCCTGCTCTCATGAATGGTGGTGGAAAGAGTGTATAATTGAGTGAGAGGGAATTGAGCGTGAGGGAGCGCAGTCAGATAGCCGTTTTATTAATAATTATTGTTTCACACATTTTATTGAGCCGATCAAGGAAAATACAGACAGAACCTTGCTGATTGTGACACCTAACGTGACATGCCTATATTGAGTTCACGTTTGTCCAAAACACATATTCGTACCTTTCCATAAATACAAACTCACACAAACAAAACTTCAGACGAACACCAGGCCATCTTTTTCGTTCAAGACAATAACACGGTACATATTTAGCAGTGAAAGGGCAACAGCCGTTACACAGATGAACCCCAGAACACTTTCCCAGCTTGTAACACAGTCGGTAGAAACGGAAGGGGCTTTTGTTGTGTAGTTTGAATCTCGCTGTTACAACGTCATTTCCTCATTGTGATTTCATTTCCCTATGGTACGGTTGGCTACGCCGGATGCGGTAGCTAGTTACCGACGTATATCTTAATTTCATTAAAAAAAAGACGAACAGTGCCATCTATGTTGGAATGCCATACATCACGTTACTCCTCGACATGTTGGCTGTGTAATTAACCATTTAGTATGCTGAAATCCGGCAGTGCAAACGTGTTCGCTACCCCGAGGTTTGTTAGCTGGGAAACAAATAGCCCCCTATACGCCTCGGCGAAATTGTTATAGAGTTGACAACTAAACATTAATGGAGTGCCCTCACATACACTCTAATGTGTGCCTAACGGTCGACCCGTCCAGGTTCCCCAACGGTCTCCCGTCATCTTGGTGCTGCAACGGTAGGATTTAAACGGGTCCTTACGGTTGAATTGAAAAGCTCGATTGAAACGGTTTGCGGTGCAGTAACGGTAGTCCTGTTCGGGGACGCTGCGGCTAATGGCTCGAGCGCGGAGCGACGTGTTCGAAACGAGTGGTGCGCACGAGAGTTGATGCTGGATATATTTAACGTGTCGAATTCTTTTCAGTCTGCAGATCTAACAAAAGCCCCTGGGTCTGCCTCACCTGTCTGCAAGTGCATTGTGGAAGGCAAGTACACCCAAACCTTGGGATCGAGCTAACCCAAGATCCTCACCAAACACACCGGAGCCTGTGGTCATGTTTCTCCAACCATTTTCATAATGGGATATGCCCAAACTTGACGTTTTCTCAAGTTGTATCGCATTGCAACTTTATTTACAAGATGCACAGCCGACATTTGCAGACCAACCCGATCTGTCTGCTGCATCACTGCTGTCTATCGCCATGGCCTGCTTAGGTTTAAAGTTGCATAATAGATAACAACAGCAACAAGCATTGGCGTTGGAAATGGTTTGGATCACCAGTAGTCGGCAGCATTTCTGAAAACCTTATTTATCCTGCCTTCCGATTTTCTAGTTGCACATGACTACATCATTTGTTTTGATGCACAGCGTTGCTACTTTCGGTCGGCCTTTACCTTTTGATAATGTAAGATAAAGCATTATTTTAGTTGGAAATGTTATACATTTGTTAATTTGTATCCATTTTAAATAGCATGACAACCGTCTAAAATCTTAAAATTGGGTCTTAATTTTTTTTTCTTTTCACTAATTGAATGCATGTGTAAAAGTTACATATATCTATTTGAACGATTCAAACACGAATGTGATTAGTAGATGTGTTTTCCCCATGAAGATATGTCAGTGGACATGCAAAGAAACACTTTGAGGAGAACCAAGTCCCGTGCAATAGCCAGAGGACCTGTGAGAAGCAGGAGAAGGTCCAGCACTCCGTCTGTATGGACTGCAGCAACTACAGCTTATACTGGTGAGACCTCTTCCCTACGACCGACCGCTGGTAACCAGTGTGCAATGTGTCACTGTACGGGGCCCTCAGGGAATAGTATAATACAACATGATGGCAGGTGTATGGTCATGGTTACAAGTACAATACTCAATACAATACTCAGTATAATATTCACCATGCCAGTTTCTACTTGGGAGCTTTCAAGCTTCTCACATGTGTAAAATATTCCCCAGGCATTTCAAACTCAACCCCAAAACAGACAACCGGTGTGGAGTGTGATTTCAAAACCCTAGTTTATATTTTGCTAATGGTCGTTTTTTCATCGTTGAAGTTATGTAAACAGCATACTCATTTTTAGCATGCTAATGTGCGTCATGCTCTATATACTAGTATTAGTTAGGGGATCGTCATTTAGTGTTTGGATTTGTTTGTTTAGCTGACGCTTGTTTTGCAGTTACAGATGTGATGATTTTGTGGTTAATGACACCAAACTTGGGCAAGTGCAAAAAGTCAGGGAGCATCTTCAAAGTTTGGAAAAGTAAGTATGGAATAAGAAGTCAAACTTGTATATCCATATTGTTTACCATACTGGTAGTACTGTTCAGAGGATGATGTTTATTTGGGTTTAAAAGTGAACATTGTTCTTCTCATAGGTCATCACTGATTGGTGACAGACAAAGGAAAAGAAAGACTTTGGAAAACCTAGCCTTCCCCAGCAAGGTGTTCAAAGATGATGTATGCATCTCAAGTGACATAAATCATTAATTTCAACAGCATCTGTGCATCTTGTGCTTTTAAATAGCTTATCGTCTTATCACACACACACACACACACACACACACACACACACACACACACACACACACACACACACTGCTAACTGTTACTATATTCCGACAGGGTGTCTCCTTGGCTCTGTGTGCCACTGGCCTGCGTAACCTTGGCAACACATGTTTCATGAATGCCATTCTGCAGTCTCTCAGGTAAGCTAGCAGCATGTCCTGTAGATGCGATATATTGCAGTAAGGCAATCATGATTTTGATAAAGCATATTTATTAACAAACCCGCTTATTTAGTTTCCAGAGGTGTGGCATAGAGGCAGGATATTTGACTTTTGATCAAACTATTTGTAATCGATGCTCTAGGGAGTCTGTCAATGACAATTATTATTATTATGAACTTTGACCTCTAAAGTTCAAATAAATAAAGTGCAGCCTACATATGTTGAAATACAAGATATATCTACTTAATGTACTTCATTTGTAATTATCTGCATGATAAACTATAAGCATTTTCTAATGTTTTTTATTTATATTTTGTGTGGATTAAAGATGGTATAGTTGTGGTACCAATTGAATATATTGTGATATATTCAATATCATGTATTCAACAGTACAGATAATGATATTTATTCATAACACGTTATTTTCCCAAAAGCAACATCCAGCAGTTCAGCCGTTACTTCAAAGAGCTGCCAGCGGTGGCGCTGCGCAGCGGCAAGACGGCAGGGAGGAGGATGTACCACACCCGCAGCCAGGGGGACACCAGTGTGTAAGCTCCCTCCTCCACCTTGCATGTATCTAAAGCCCATCGAGCCTGCTTACCATTGTTCCTGAGCCTGCTCACAACTCCCATGTTCAATGTGTACCGTGGCCCAAATGCTTACCACTGTTTTGTTGTTTATCTATTGAGGACACCAAAAAAAACACTTGATGGGAATTCATTGTTTATTTTAGTTTCATTCAGTTACTTGACTTAAAAGGGTTATTCCATGACACACTCAAGCCTAGTCCTACGTCTTTTCATATCCACGTATTGCCCAGCTGTAACCGATACCTGGTTGTATCTGTAGTGGCATTTGTTTCATATCGGATACTAGGATCTGCCTCTGTGATAGGTACTGCATCTGTACCATGCATCATGTGTGCTGTTAACGGTGAGAAGAGAGACACCAAGACGTCTCTGTGTGGTTAAACAGGTCCCTGGTGGAGGAGCTGAGGAAGACGCTGTGCTCTCTGTGGCAGGGCAACCAGACCGCCTTCAGTCCCGACTCCCTGTTTTACGCCATATGGAAGATCATGCCGAGTTTCAGGTACTCGCACGCTGACGAGGTGCACCGTGATGTGCAGGCGAAAAGTGATTGTCTCTGCTGCCACCTAGAGGCTAAAGCCCACCACAGCACACACTGGCAAAGTGCTGCTCTTGATTTCAGTTGTCTGTTATTGTCCCCATATGTGTAAACCATGTTATATTTTATATTATATTATTTTATATTATATTTATATTTCCCTGGATCCATACAATAATCCTTAATGTACTGTTCATATATTTCATCATGTAGACTGAAACTCGCTCTTTGTTATGCTCACCACACAGAGTACCACGGTTAGCTTAACATGTTTGGAACCCTGACCAGCAAACTAGTGTGCAGTTAAAGGAAAACTTCTGAATTTATTTCAACCAGGAAACCCTATTTTCCGATCGTTGTGGCTGTAAGGGACTGATGAGGGCAACATTCTTTGAGATCGTTCCGGTACTGAGTGAGAACGATGCAGCCATAATCTGCGAAAACGGGCTGCAACGTCCTCTTAAAGTGCTTGTTTTTGCCACTGACCGGCTCAGATTATATGATCACATTATTGAAAGGATCCCTACAGACAAATACAACTTGGTTCTTTACCTGTAGCTTGATCTGGCCTGTTTGCTATTGTGTCCAACCAAGTCTCGCTCAAGGACAAGTCTCGCTCTGAAATCACGCTGTTGCAGGATATTGGCCTATATTCGTTACAATCTCTCCTTTACCCAAATCTTTTTAGATAACACAAGTGCTATGTTTTCTGTAGTCCAACACAACAAACTCTGCTCTCACTCACGCTTCCGCTGTTCGCTTCCTGCAACAACTCAACTCTCGCGAGACTTCTCTCTGAGCGAGACTTGGTTAGGCACAACAACAATTAGACGTGTTGAAGACAATTAAGACAGCGTTCTCGCTCAATACCGGACCGATCTCAAAAAGCGTTTATTCCGTCAGGCCTAAAGTGATCGGAAAACCGGGTCCAGGTTGAAAAGTTTTCCTTCTAACTCTTGAATGATCTTGCATATAATATCGGTTCTCAGGAAATCGTATTGGTTGACGTCTTGGCAACAAACGGCCGTATTTATTTGAATGACTATTAAACGCTCCCCTTCATATATGCTTTGTTACGTCCAGGGGCTACCAGCAGCAGGATGCCCATGAGTTCATGCGGTACCTCTTGGACCACCTCCACCGGGAACTTCAGGGAAATCATAACGGTGTTCCTTCATCAGCATCGAGTCCAGACCTTGTCAGGCTGCCCCCCACAGCAGGCAAATGCTGCATGTACGACATTTGTTTGTTCTTTGTTTTTGATTCAAAGCCATTCATTGTCAGCGACTCCGTTCGGCCCGGACTAGTTCCTGCTTTCATCTAGGACACCTGGAGTCTTTTTGTTGATACCCTTCAGTCCAGTCACGTCCTTTTAGTGGAAAGTGCATCCAATTACTCGTTAGAAGTAGAATGAGCCACGTGACGTTCAGATCAGGTCATCGGCGGATAGCGGCATAGATGGCTGCATGTCACGTGCGCTGTTGCATAGGGCGTGGTTGTTCAATCGTTGTTGTTCTCTCGATTGTCAAAGAGCAGTTCTAATCTCGCGGCACGGATCTTGCTCCCTGTGCCTGCAAGTTGAGCCTCCTTATTTAAATGGTTCAGCAGGATGTGTAAATACCTATTTTGTGTCTCCTATTGCAGAAATGGAATAACCACTGTTGTGACATCCATCTTTGGGGGCATACTTCAGAATGAAGTCAACTGTCTCATTTGTGGGACAGAATCCCGGAAGTTTGACCCGTTCCTGGGTAAGAGCTTTTCTTTTTAATCTTTCCTAAATACTCTTATAAGTGATCCCTTTTTAAAAGCAGACTTCGGTTCTGTTATTTCTAGACCTGTCATTGGACATCCCGAGTCAGTTCCGACAGAAGAAAAGCAAGGACCAGGAACCAGGGCCTGCGTGCACTTTAAGTGGTGAGCGTCACCACCTCACGGCACCTCAGCGTGGGCTTTGTGATTGTGCGCCAGCCAACCGAGGAGTCCCCTCAGGCTTGATTTAGCTCCAGCTATAGTGCGATATGCGCTGGGATTCTGTGGGCTAACGTGTGTGTGTGTGGTTCCATTCTCAGATTGCCTGCGTAGCTTCACAGACCTTGAGGAGCTAGACGACGCAGAGCTCTACATGTGTCATAAGTGTATAAAGAGACAGAAATCCACAAAGAAGTTCTGGATCCAGAAGCTGCCAAAGGTCTGATTTATTATTCTACAAGCGTGTTCATTTGGCAACATTTAGCCTATCGGTGATTGTATTGTCATGATACTATATAGGGCACAAACGACTTACCATTTTTAGGAGCGTCATTCCCTTTGTTTTCAATTAATATCTCTTGCACGGCTTCACTTTAGTCTTGAGTTGACGCCTTTTCTCATGTGTGCGTTTGCTTCAGGTTTTGTGTCTCCATCTAAAAAGATTCCACTGGACGGCCTTTCTGAGGAACAAGGTGGACACCTACGTGGAGTTCCCCCTACACAGCCTGGACATGAGGGCCTTCCTGCTGGAGGTACGAATGACCCTGAAATGACCCACCAAGCCATGCCGTGATTTGAGTGGGAGGCAACCAGATTACTGGTTAGTTGGTTACCGTGCGTTCACACTATAAGCGAAGGCGCTGCGCGACTACATGCAATACAGTCAATGCAAAGACGCGAATAGGAGCACAAACAACGCGGTTTGCTGTAATTCTACCCGCGCGAAGGACCCAAATCTGCGTGGTCGCGTGAGTTGAAGTAGTTGAACGTCGGCGCCAATTTCGCCTGATTGCTGAATCGCTCTTGCGAGAAAGGTCTGCGGGTCGAACAGTCGCTTCGCTTTTGGCGCCAACGCACCCTTTAGGCTGCGAGTGTCAGAATGCGTTCAGACCCGGTCTCGTTTGCGTGCCGTGAACCCAGTGTCTTTCTCGACCGCACGTGCCTGGGCTCTTTGGGCTCTTTGGGCTCGAGCCAGGCTCAATACAAGCGCTGCAGGTACGATTCGAGCGATGCAAAGAGAGGGTGAGCAGAAAAGCGCAGACGATTTTGAAGTCAAACCACGACAAGAAAAGTCCCTTCCCTCTGCCCTGTGGCTACATTTCTCTCTGCCACTGAGAAGTGTTTCATTACACACACCTGTGATGGACAGGCGGTCTAAAACATCGTATTTGTCTCGTACAGAGTCAGGCACAGTCAACTTTAAGCAGATATTCTCACAGCGCATCTCACTGACCGATAGCCGATGGATGGCTAGGCCTTTTCTTACAGATTACGCTCAAATACTAGCTTTTATATCTTACTAACAGCAACTTTTAATTGTATTAATCAATTAAAGTCTCAAGTGGTCAAAGTAATGGCTGTTTGATTCAGGCTTGACTTCAACCACCTCTGAACACAACCAATAAAAAGAAAAAAGGCTAAAACAGTTTTCATGAGTGCTAATCAGTCTGACGTTATTAAAGATCTCTCCAGTACTTGAAATGTCATATACCTCATTTACCTAGTATAAAATGTAGGCAGCTTATCATTATGACAACACAAAATGTTAGTGTTGCATTTACGTACAGCACAGAGGATTAGTGGTACATACTTAATGAATCGCTTTAGTCTGAAAGAAATTGGGTTTGAAAGCTGTAATGCGCTTTGCAGTTTTGATCAGTTACCCCCCAAAAAATGCTGAATGATAAGCGGCAACAGAAGGACCGTTAGGCAGCAGTCCAAGTCCTCTGTGTCCGTAGCGGTCTGGTTGAATGTGTGTCATGCATGTAAGAAGGCCAAGGTCTGCTTCAGTTGTGGATCAGGAAACCTTCTAGTGAGTAACCAGTCACCTTCACTAAGGTTCAACCAATGCTCCCATTTCTATATGCCTTTTGCCTTTTAGCATGTAGGAACGTTTTTCAAAATATATATATAAATAAAAAACAACTCAAACCTTAATTGCGGATCAAAGACAAGTGTTCCTCTTCCCCGACAGACAGACGAGACACACACACACACACTGTGATAATGAATAATGCAGTCTTCCACTTTATTGTAGTGATTCATGCCCTGGACTTTGTATTTTAGCCAGATAAATCTTTGCCTGGGAGTTGCCTCTATGACCTGGTTGCTGTTGTGGTCCACCATGGATCTGGGTAAGCTATAGTTGTAAATTAACCATTTTTATGACTAATCTATTTTAATGAGCTTTAGTGAACAGTCAGCAATTTCACACCACGTAATTTCACACGATGAAATGTATATCTAATCTCACGGACCATATTACAGGTAATCATTAACTTGTGTTAAATCGTTGACCACTAGGTGGCGGTGTTGCGCTGCCACTGTGCCACTCTTCAGGACTTAAGGGAAGTAACCGTTTGGTGCTGTTTCCAGGGTTGGATCGGGCCACTACACGGCATACGGATGCCACGAGGGCCGCTGGTACCACTTCAACGACAGCACGGTGACGGTGAGCAGCGAGGACACGGTGAGGAAAGCCAAGGCCTACATCCTCTTCTACGTGGAGCGCCCCGCCAAGGCGGCCCCCGCAAACGCTGGCCCCGCGGACGCCGTCGCCGCGGACACCGCGTCAGCCTCTGCAGATGAGGCGGGCGAGATGAAGGAGGAGGAGGAGGATGTAGCAAGCACCGCCGGCGCGCCGTCTGACCCGGTCACCTCACCCCGCGAGGTCACCTCATCCCGCGAGGTCACCTCACCCCGCGAGGTCACCTCACCCCGCGAGGTCACCTCACCCCGCGAGGTCACCTCACCCCGCGAGGTCACCTCACCCCGCGAGGTCACCTCACCCCGCGGGGTCACCGCCGGCGCGCCGTCTGTCCCGGTCACCTCACCCCGCGAGGTCACCTCACCCCACGGGGTCACCGCCGGCGCGCCGTCTGACCCGGTCACCTCACCCCGCGAGGTCACCGCCGGCGCGCCGTCTGACCCGGTCACCTCACCCCACGAGGTCACCTCACCCCACGGGGTCACCGCCAGCGCGGCGTCTGACCCGGTCACCTCACCCCGCGGGGTCACCGCCGGCGCGGTGACGGGTACGGCCGCGACGGACGGCTGGAGGCCAGCTGGCCGGTGCTGACTGCGAGCAGGAGGGATTAGACGGGGACCTCAGACATGGCTGCTGCACACAGCCCAGCTTCACCATCTAATGCTGCTCAATAAAGGGCCCCCGCAGCCCGCAGATACAGGCTTCAACATCCAGCTGTGGACTTCATTCTTTTATTTTATTTTTTTACCTACGCTGTATGAATTTATGTAATTTTTTTTCATGGCAAATATTGGATCATTATTATTGTCTGTTTTTTTTTACAATGTGCTGCTTGATTATTTTTGTCTGTTATGTTTTAATTAGATTTTTGTAATAGCGGTGAGTCACACGTTGAGTAATTACCTCCAGACTGCTAAGGTCCAGATTAAGACTGAGCATAACTATCTTGTATCATTCTTTTGTTTTTTTGCTAGATCAATTTTAGATTGTACCAGAGAATGGCTGCATTAGCATTCCACCAATACATGACTGAATAGCCTTAACTAGAGCAATATGAAGTTAATGTGACTCCATAACTAGAACAAATGAGAATGGTTTATAAAAAGAAAACCTTTTTAACCCTATGTATTAGTCTATTGACCATCATGGCGTAACTTGATAAACTGGCCCTTGAAATATGACTGTTGTTGTACTAGAAATGTAAATTGACAAAATCATGTTTTAAAATCATGGCTTGTTAAACCTAATGGCCCGTACTTCTTTACATCTTCAACTTCCAATCCTAAATCCTTTCTGGCAGATCGTCACAGCTAAGCGCAATGGCCAGCTACCCATTCATATCTATATTCATGTATGCATATACATGTAGTTATGAACAATGAACAAAGAATAAGTTATCTTCATTTAATGTCACGGTTCTGTAGCCCAGAAGCAGCCTGCTAGTTTGATCAGTAGGCCACAGTGTAGTAACCTGTTAATAGTAGAAACCTAGTAACCTTAACTGTGTTGTTACATTCAACACCGTGAAGTTAACCAATGTTTACCTCAATGGGTAACAATAGGCTCTTGGCATACATTAATAGCATGCATATAATACCAATATTAATTCAAGCCATATTGAAATTGTTTAAATGCAAAGTGCAAATAGCTTGGAACATGATTCACTGTTCAACTGGGATGATATTGTGCATTCCATCTCCCATATAAGTACAATCACAGTTGGACTTAAGATTCTTCTTAGAAACTAAATGGTTACTAACTGGTCACAATGTTTTCACATTGCGGCTGAGGATGACACGGCCCTTCCTTGCACTGGCTGGTGGTGAAGGTGAGAGATGTACATCGTTGCACCTTCCCCACAAAGGGGATGCTTTTATCTGATGAACTTAGTTTTTCTGCTTGCTTTAGCCCATCGTACAATATACACGGGAGCCCCCCCCCCCCCCCCCCCCCCCCCCCCCCCCCCCCCAGGACACGTGCCAGGCCTCTCACCCTCTGCTCGGCAGGAAAAAAGCACTCCTGTATGCTAAGCAGGAGCAGCTGCTCACGGTAGGCTGCCCAGGTGGCTGGCGGTGGACACGCTACTCTGTTCTCATTAAAGAAACAAGTGGCCTAATCTTATCGTGTGTGTGTGTGTGTGTGTGTGTGTGTGTGTGTGTGTGTGTGTGTGTGTGTGTGTGCGTGTGCGCGCAGGGTTCTTTATTTCCTTTCAGTTGAGCCGCAGCTGGCAATGAGATCACGTTGACTTGTGTTCGTAATACAAGAGAGTTAAAGGAAAGGGGGACGTCATCATTAATTCTGCTGGTGAGGCGCGGTAGACAAACGGTAACTTGCATTCTGTACTTCAGCGTTAGTTCGTTGGTTGTGCTTGACTGAAGTCGGTGTATCTGCGCTTAGGCAATTTCTTTTGCAGTTTTTTTTGTACAGAAACAATAACCCTTCTGTAATACCATGTTTTAACATACATACAAATACACAGCAACAGCATTGTCTAACAACCAAATAACCACAGCAGTTAAACCAGAAACACCCTTTCAGTAGCATAGTCTTGTACATCTATTGGAAAGATATAAAGAAGTATAATGAACGGCATTACTTAAGTTGTATGTGCATACATGTAAGTAGGCCAGGCCCAGCCTAAACATATGTCAGTCTGCTGACCTCCTTGCTGCCTTGTGAGAGGCCGATGACAGCTGGACAGGGAGTGTCTGGCTCCCATCTTTTGACGGTACCGGCAGTTGCCTTCCTAAAATAGCCCCCCTCTCCAGCACCTTATATGTGCAAGGCTCCAGTGTGTGGCTAAAGAGGTATTGTGTATCCAGGCCACACAATATTTCGACCGCAGGCACGTTGTAGCTCCGTAACACCGGGGCCCTGCCACAAACCTGGAGGCCCTCTCCTTCTCCGGGCCCTGCTCACGACCACCGCCATGCACCTCACCCAGCTGAACCGCGAGTGTCTGCTGCACCTCTTCTCCTTCCTGGACAAGGACAGCCGTCGGAGCCTCTCTCTGACCTGCCAGCAGCTTCGCCAGGTCTTCCTGGATCCCCGTCTGTGGACGCTGCTGAGCTTCTGCTCCCCCAGCCAGCTGAGGTGGGACAACTTTGTCCTGGGCTCCTCTCTGCGCTCCCTGTCCGTCTGCTGGCACTCCAGCCGGGTCCTGACAGTGTGTAACATCGAGGACTGGATGAAGACCCCCTTCCAGAGGGACATCTGCGGTAAACACCAAGACCTGGTCAGCGACTTCTTGGCCCGCGTCTGCCTCACGTGAGTGTGTCGGTTCTCCGTGTGTTTGATTGTGGTGGCTTGATCGTGTGACTTTGTCGGCAGCAGGGGAAATCAAGGCAGGTTTGGGATTCATACGATACAGATACGATACAGATCACATGGCTGGACCCCCAACCACAACCTCACGCTGAGAGGGAGGGACTTTCTTTAAACATGCGACCACATCATAGCCCTGCCCTGGACAATGATAGCGTTGAGGAATGTAGCGTTGGAGCGAGTGGGGAGCCAAGAGTGAGTCAGCGTCACGGCCTTCATGACACAAACACATAAAGCCCAGGAAATGTTGTGCAATCTGTGACTCAATAATGCATCAAGAAGGGTATGCATTAGAAACCGGTCACAAACATTGTAGGACATCTGGGAAAGTGAGCATAGCTTAATCCTGACATAAAAAAAGACATCTGGGGTCAATAAGGCACAACTGTTTTCGTCAAGTCCCTATTGTGGGGATGTCAAACAAAGTTGGTCAGGCCTATGTTTGGTTCTGTTCAAATGTAAAATCTGTCAATTCATTAGAATTTGACCACCTTCTTTGCATGCAGTGCAGCAGAGAAAAAAAGGACAGGATTCTGGGTATTGGGCAGCCAGTAACGCCTAGGCCTGGCCACCACAGCTGTCTGGGACAGTTTGCTGGCTAGCTGGCTTCTCATTGAAAGAGATCTGTGTATAACTCTCAGCCCCGCCTCCTTCCTCCCTCCAGCCCTGTAGAGGAGCCCCTGTACTGAGCGAGTAAGACAAGAAAAACCTCAACCTCCCTGTTTAGTCTGTATCGCATACCTTGCAGCCACCGTGAAATGGCTAAGATAAGGGGCCTCTGTAGTTCTTTGATGGCAGAGAGAATGAGAACACGTGACGCATGGGGACAGGGGGGGTGGTGGTGGTGGTAGCTGTGGGAGAGATAAAGGCGGTGATTCGACCACAGACCCTCCCAGTCTACTTTCAGACTGGTAATTTATACAGGCAGGTGGGGACCACAATCAGCTCTTTGTTGCTGCCAGGAATGAACATGTGCATCTGTCTGGGCCCGCCTCCCCAACGGATGAGACTTCACCCAGCCATTTGATGCCCAGCTCAGATGTTTGTTTGTGTTATTTATTTATTCATTCATTCATTCATTCATCCATTGATTCACTGTGAGAAAACGGACTCCGGTTTCTATGGATCAGTTTAAGTTGCTTGGTATTAGGTCATTGTTCTGGTGGCTGTAGATTAAGCTATATATATATATATACAATTTCAGTTCATCATGCAACATCATTAAAAAGAAAAAGAAAACGTGATACTAAAAGTATTTTGAAGTGAGCTTTTGGAACCACATTTAGTATATTAGTATATTCGTTCGCTTTCGATAAATCCCCCCTCTTATGCACACAGAGGGGAACGTAAAGCAAACAACCGCCTAATGTTTAGTCAACGTGATGCAGGTCGAGCTTTGAAAGACATAACTTTTGGTCAATATTGGATGCCTTTCAACCAACTGATGGACCGTGTTCGCTGTTGGACCTGCGTGTCGGGCGTGAGATCAGTGTATCAAAGCAAACTCATTCGCTTGTTGGTGTGTTGCGCTGTGGGTGTAGCTCGTCTAGATGTTAATGCCACACATGCAAAGGGGGGCAGGCACGCCAGGACAAGCGAGAGACGCTGCGTTCGCGTAGCACAGCGATTAAGCCGTTGATTCCCTCCGTTTGCAATAGTGTGCCAGCCTTTCAGCCCAATCATGACAGCTGACAGTCGCCAGAGGGGAACTAATCAGGAGAATACCACAATGTTAATCCCATCAGTGCAAAATAAAAAAAAAACAATGCCCTTCTTCTAAAATGTCAACGCTGTGCAATCACATGCGCTGATCACCCCCTCCCCACCGACCCGAAAGCGGCTGCTCTGTGCGGCGGTGTGTGCACGTGTGCCGACGGCTGTGTCCCATGTACCAGAGGTTCTTGGGACGCTGCCCGTAACACTCCCGTAGCACTGGAATGTGTTTGGCTCACATGTGGCCGAGCGGTACGATTATGTAAGTCTTTACGTAATCAGTGAACAGCAATGACCCCGCTTCCCTCTCCTCTCCTCCCACCGCCCACCGCCCACCGCCCACCGCCCCAGCCACTGCTGCCATCAGCTGTATATCTGTCCATAGGGCCGCGTGGGTTCTGCTAGGAGTGGCTTGGAGGAGCCTGGAAGAGCAGTGGTGAACACAGAGAGAGAGAGCAGTGGTGAACACAGAGAGAGAGAGCAGTGGTGAACACACAGAGAGAGCGGTGGTGAACACACAGAGAGAGCAGTGGTGAACACAGAGAGAGAGAGCAGTGGTGAACACACAGAGAGAGCAGTGGTGAACACAGAGAGAGAGAGCAGTGGTGAACACAGAGAGAGAGAGCAGTGGTGAACACAGAGAGAGAGAGCAGTGGTGAACACAGAGAGAGAGCAGTGGTGAACACAGAGAGAGAGAGCAGTGGTGAACACAGAGAGAGAGAGCAGTGGTGAACACAGAGAGAGAGAGCAGTGGTGAACACAGAGAGAGAGAGCAGTGGTGAACACAGAGAGACAGCAGTGGTAAGCACGGAGAGAGAGCAGTGGTAAGCACGGAGAGAGAGCAGTGGTGGACACAGAGAGAGAGCAGTGGTGAACACAGAGAGAGAGCAGTGGTAAGCACGGAGAGAGAGCAGTGGTGGACACAGAGAGACAGCAGTGGTGAGCACGGAGAGAACAGTGGTGAACACAGAGAGAGAGCAGTGGTGAACACAGAGAGAGAGCAGTGGTGAACACACAGACAAGAATGTTGCTCGCGGTGCCGTGCTCCGACTCATCCTGCCGTTGTTCTCCTGAAGTCTGAATCCTTCTTTTGTTCGCCTTGACGTTCAAACGTAGCTGCTCGGCCATAAGGGAGAGGGTGTGCAGCGGGTGGATACGCTGGCCTGTGGAATAGCCTGCTGTACCTGTGAGGAACCATCAAATGGCTGCCTCTGAACATATGGCACCAGGCAGGAATGCATTGGTTCTCCGATTCTATACAACGTAGATTGTGCATGGCACATCACACACACACACACACACACACACACACGCACACACACACACATCACACACACAGACACACACACACACACACACACACACACAGACAGACAGACAGACAGACAGACAGACAGACAGACAGACAGACAGACAGACAGACAGACAGACAGACAGACAGACAGACAGACAGACAGACAGACAGACAGACAGACAGACAGACAGACAGACAGACACACAGACACACACACACACACACACACACACACACACACGGTGCACCAGACAGCATGGCGTACTCAAGCACCTCTCCAAACGCACATCATCTCTGACTGTATCGGCCCACGTTCAACCCATTACTGTCCCGTCCCGTCCCCCCCCCCGTCCCCCCCCCGCTCTGCTGCAGGTGCCCCAACCTGCGCTCCCTGACGCTGTCGGGCTGCGCGCACGTCACCGACGGCGACGTGGCCGACGTGCTGCGGCGCTGCGCCGGCCTGCGGCGCCTGCGCCTGGAGAACTGCGTGCGCGTCACGGACGCCGTGCCGCGCGCCGTGGTGGCGCACGGCGCGCGGCTGGCCGAGCTGCGGCTGGACTTCTGCCGCAACGTGACGCGGGCGGGGCTGCAGCTGGTGCGGGAGCGCCGGCCCGGCGTGTCGCTGGGCGCCGACCGCGGCGGCCGCATGATCCCCGACAGCACGCCGGAGGGGAGCCTGCCGACCGCCCCCATCACGCTGCAGAAGCTGCTGCAGTTCTCCTGACCGCCACCAGGAGGACCTCCACCAGGAGGACCGCCACCAGGACGACCGCCACCAGGAGGACCTCCACCAGGAGGACCTCCACCAGGAGGACCGCCACCAGGAGGACCTCCACCAGGAGGACCTCCACCAGGAGGACCGCCACCAGGAGGACCTCCACCAGGAGGACCTCCACCAGGACGACCGCCACCAGGAGGACCTCCACCAGGAGGACCGCCACCAGGAGGACCGCCACCAGGAGGACCTCCACCAGGAGGACCGCCACCAGGAGGACCTCCACCAGGAGGACCTCCACCAGGAGGACCTCCACCAGGAGGACCTCCACCAGGAGGACCTCCAGTTGCCCTCTGACCCCCACACACAAGGGTCGGAGGACCTCCAGTTGCCCTCTGACCCTTGTGGGGTCAGAGGGCAACTGGAGGTCCAACTTGCAGGTCCGAGAGCAACTTGCAGGTCCGACCCCAATTGTGGGGAGGGGCCTGCCTCTGTATGAGCCATTATAGGTTTTAGACTGTTCCAAGCTTATTTCTGAGCAATTAGGATATCTCTTCCTTGATTGGTTGGGGAGAAATGTGGGGCGGGAGGGAGCGTAGAGAGGGTAGGGACATCTTTTGGGTTGTTCAGTTAAAACATCTTGCTGTCGTCTGCTCTTTACTGTTTTCTCTCTTTTACAACTCTAGACTTTACCTTGTAGCAGTTTTAATGTGTGGGGGCTTTGTGCTACTTTCTGTAGACTGACAGCAGTACAGCTGGACTCGTTTTTGTAATGCAACGTGCGTGTACAGAACAAAAGGCAAGAAACAAGAACATAGGTTTAAAATCAATCTACTACATACTTTCCCCACATCAATTTACTGGGGATACCAACGCGCAAGTTGCTCCTTCAGTTTCTTGATGGTTGTTTTTTTGAATACGAATGCTTCTTGTAATGTATTTTCTTTTCATATCTTATTGTACTGTAGTAACTTTGTATTTGTACACATGATTTTGACACTTTTTGCACATAAAAGTTTTTTTCCAAGAATTTCCGAGATGTTTAATTTATATTTGACTTCACGAGGCTTTGGTGTAAACAAGTACACTGGAGCCTATTCATTTTTGGTAACTGAATGAAACCAAACTACTTAATGGCTGCCATTAAAATAATGGAGGAGCAGATTTGAGTAAGTCAAGTCCTATCTGTACCAGGGAAGGGTGGGGGCCGATGGAACACTGCCCAGGTTATGTAAGACTGCAGAACATCGCAAAGTAGGTTGGGATTGGCAGGCGTCTGTCTGTCTGTCTGTCTGCATGTCTGTGTTCCATGTGACAGAGTCCTATAGAAGCATTCCAGAATGTTCTGTTCGGAATAGGGCCCACACTATTTCCTGTCTGTGTATTATTCTGTTACCCAAGGTCGTTCTGATTGAATAAGAGCATTTGAATCATCCTTCACAAGCACGATTTTGGCCCTTTAGAAACCGCTAAATACCAGGGCTAACCTATCAAACCCGTGACTGACGAGTCACTATGTGTATTTCTAAAACATACAACACCCCTAAATTCAAACATGTGAGTGTGTTGTTGGACAGGCAAAAGGAAAACACTTGTTTTTATAACTAACCAAGTGTACAATTACTGCGTGACAGAGGAGAGGGATGTGTCCTTAGGGGAAAGCAGAAGCCATGTCACGCCTACACCCCCATTGTATAACACCACAACACTATAATCAACACATGCTTTTAATGTTAACCTTTGACCAAGTCTTACTCCTTCCAACATAGACTCGACCCACTTGGATAAATGACCTTAAAGTGAAATCAAGCACTAAAAAACAAACCCTGGCACCAATCACATTCTCTGTTCCAGGAGCAAAAAATAAATAAATGTCGGTTGAATCTGTAGAATAAAATGTACTTTTCTTAATGTTTTTTTCATTATGGGGAATGATTAATGTTATGCTATAACAACATGTTACAGCTTTCGCTACAGCTATCAAAACACGCG
>JACYXH010000271.1:180000-232500 GCA_026745465.1 Lota lota | reverse complement strand
GTGACTCACGTGTTTCGGTGTATGTTTACGTTCTCTGGAGTGACAAACACTGGCTGTTCTTACATGCCTTCCAGTACATTCCATAGCTGATTTAAATTCACATCGGCAAGTGCAGTACAAACCCAACAGATTCACATGCCCACACACACACTCTCACACGCATGCACACACATGCACGCACGCACGCATGCACGCACACACACACGTGCACGCGTGCGCACACACACACACACACACACATATCCTCCTCATTATCCTGGGGCCCAGGGAAGACTGTATAAAACTGAGTTGACTCAAAACGTGCAAATTAATGCTGTTAAATAAACAACACACACACACACACGCACACACGCACACACAGACACACACATACAAAAACACATTTCATGCATTTCATGCTCACACACACACGTACATTGTAGCACACCTGCGCTATGAAGGCGTGGTATCTATGGCTCAGTGTAACCTTGTGCAGGTGGAGCCACTGGGTCGTTTAAGGCCGCTGTCTTTAAATGACCCCCCCCCCCCCCCCCCCCCCCCCCACCCACATCAACATGAGCTGCTCTTTCCTAAATGGAGTGAATACAAACAGTGGATTCAGCCCATCCAATGCTACAGTGGCTGTGTGTTGATCTCTCACAAGGTCTTTGTGCCGATTCCGAAGGAATGAGTTGGAATCCTGCAATGGCTGCTTCGAGTCAGCCTGTCTGACTGACTGTAGATCAGTTTGGTGTGCATGACTCTACTACAGGCCCAGATTTAAGAATGCATTCATTAAATAAACTGGGCCTGTGTCATGTGTTTAGGGTAAAAAAGATTGTCTCTCTCTCTCGCTCTCTTCTGTGGGGACGTCTTAAATGCTTCAATAAAAAAATAAAACAGTTTAAGCAGAATGGAGCGTAAATCTTAACTGGGTTAATCACACAAAAAATGTACAGAACAGAAACCAATGCATTCATTCTCAACACGAGCAAAACCTAAATCAAGAATGCATTATAGCCTATATTTTGTTGATATCTTATTAGAACTATAAAATAAAAAAATAAAATAAAAGAATTCCTTCCCGCTTATTAATGAAGTGCTTTGTCTAGCATTGTTGGTGTTGCGCAAATATGTCATTGATAGAACAAAGTAATGAAACCTTTCTCAGGCTTTGATGTGATTTGCTCATCCCTGGTGACAGTTATTGCTTTGGTACAAAAGAAAGGGGAAATGAGGAAGTCCAGGCTGTAGGATGTGCAGTCGTCAGCTGGAGTCACACAGAGGATGTGGCTGTGAGGGTGGGGGGGAGGGGGGGGGGGGGGGCGGGGCCTTGCTTGTGTCTCTCACCTCAGCTGACTTCATGGAAGAAGTTAAAGTGTGTGTTGTGGTGCGTTTGGATCTAGGCGACTGAGCCAACTTGCAATGACGTCATATATACATTGAATGACACATGCTCGTTATGGCGGCTATTTAGGACGCTTCAAAAGAAGCCTCTCTGTGTTAAAAATGTAAAGCCAGACAGATTTGCATTGCATCACGTTGTTTTTCATTCTGTTTGACTTGGCTAATTTTAATTGTCAACGGAGGGAGGAGAGTAGAGAAGAGGCTGACATTTTTGGAGTGGGTGGCTCCTAAATGCACGTGATCACGTTTACTGCGAACAGGGTTTGTGACTCACTGCTGGCTCTCCGTATCGTCTGGGTCTCACGCACCAGAACCCTCGCGCCTCACGACCTCTCGAGCTGGCAGGCAGTGCGTGCATGTGCGTCATGGCTTTACAATGACTTACACAGGCTAAGAATAATGGTGTGTTTGGTGATAGTATAAAAAGATCCACCATATGATATTAGGTGTTACTTAACGGAACTTTACCTAACCCAATTTCCAAAAGAAAAACAATATGTATTTGTATTTCTCTTTTATACTGAATGAATAGCTTACATATGTGTGTATGGACGTTCATGTATGAACACTGCCGACTGTACTAAGCCATTTATGACGTAAAACATGAAACATGACGTTTTTCTTAGGACATATTCATGTTATAAAGTCAAACTGTGTTTTACTGTTGAAATGGGCTAACTATAATTTATTACTGTCATTACAAAATAGACTCCTTGTTGGAATTATACAGACAAGGCATCATCCAGATAACGGAACAAAGCAAATGCCTTTACACTGACCGAAAACTGCCCTAAATCCATCCGTTGGAAAGAAACCGATCCGCGTGTCCACGTGTTTGTGTCATTTCCATCCCATTTCAATATGTAAGAATATCTCCCCTATCGGCCGACGCTGGTTCGAAGCGCACGCTCTATTTGTCAGCCCGCAGCTCGGAGGACCAATTGGAAACGCCGTCGCCTTTGCGGCCCGCCCACCCCACCCCAGACACGTTGCTTTGGGAGAAGCAACACGCGCCGCTCAATCGCAGTGCTGCTTCTCTCGTGCACGTACTGCACATCAGCTGCTCCGCATTCAAGTGGCCTGGATATACCGCCGAACAAAGAAGGCTGCCGTCCGCTCCATCCTGGGAAGGTGTGTACCTGGACCCAATATCAGATATCGGTAGCCCATCGTTTGTCTTTCGTGGCGATCGTAACGGAGTTTTGTTGTTGTTGTTGTTGTTGTAAATGGAATAGTAATGTTCTGGAAGAAAGAAAAAAATCGATTGCTATTTATTTGATATAAGGTGCAGTTTAATACCAGGAAGCCGATTCGATTGTGTGGGTCGTGATAGCATGCCATCAAACTACAGATCCCTTTATTAGACAGGACAGCACGTACACACGGCGTCTATTTTCTATGTTTGAGGATGTCACCTTTTATATTGACTTTTGACTTGTAGAGAAGGGATTGGATTCTGCAGATAGCCCACACAACTTCTGAATGTGGACATTGTGATGGACTGATGTTTCTATGTAGGCTACTCTACCATTTGTAATAGTAATAATAATAATAATAATAATAATAATAATAATAATAATAATAATAATAATAATAATCTGTTAGTCATACGCTGTGCTATGTATTTAAATCGATCATCTTTATTTGAACTAAAAAACTGCTTCTGGCCCCATTCACTATGTCAGATAATGTAACGATAAATACTATAGTTCAGGAGGCTGGAGACATTGTTTCATCTTTCAGTGGAAGATCCCGTTCCTGCAGTAAGGAAACGTTTAATTTCTAAAGCAGACGTGTGATCGGAATCTTAAATGTCTTCTGATATCACTTCACCACATCAGAATATACGGGCTGTTTAACCTTCGAAATGATACAGTGTTTGAAATTGATATTATATTAGGAGTGTGCGTGCGTGTGTGTGTGTGTCGTTTCCTCTTGTTTATATAGTTAAAATACCATTGAAATACTCGGAATTGAGGCATGTGAAATTATTCACAAAATGTAAAAGCTATATAGGCCTACCTTGGGAATGGTTTGTTTAAACACCTTCAATAACCTATTAAAGGTATGTCTCTGTTATAATCCACACACATTACAGGGACACACATCAGGCTATTTGTAATGCTGTTGTTTTTAAGGTCAACGACAACAACTGCGAGTCCAATGCCCTTCACTGTAATGTCAAGCCACGATGGCACTTCTTAGACAAAGAACAGCAAATGGTTTCATCATCTTCTATCACTACTATAAACAGACCCGGGTCCTTCTTTGCAATGCAAACATGTGTGCCAAAGAAATTCGGCAGGGCCACTAATAATTTCTTGAATGAACACCACCTCGTGTTTTCATAATCAAGGGCTATGCAATCTGGAGTCAATGGTTAATTCTTATCTTTATTTCATTTTGAGAACAATTCAAGGCAGCCATTGTACGACCCTGTTAACAGCTGCATATAAAGGAGGCAGCTAGCCCTGCACACACACACAAGTACAGCTAGCCCTGCACACACACACAAGTACGCCGTAATGCTGGACAATCTGTCGCTTTCTAAATGGCGTGGCGGGGCGAACACGCCTTTTACCTTATCCCTGTAACACTTCGTCGATAGATGATGCATTAGGACAATCCAGCATTCCTCGTTCAGGTTGAGATTGTACGGTTGTTACCAGGGGCAACAACAGAGCATTGCCGTTGGCGTGTGGAGGGCGTCTTTGAGTGTTTGCTTTTGACGACTGGCCCGCGGTGTGTGTTTACTGTCTCCCACGGCTCTCCTCTGTTGTGGTTGGGAGGCCTGCGGGTCATGGGCTATCCCAACGATTGGGTTTCTCTGGCACCACCTGCTTCCCCCGGCACACTTTCCAGACGGTGCTACGGTGCTCTTCGAGAGCAGGGTCATGCAGCGAAGACTTCTTCTCACAACTCGAATGGCTTAGCGGGTGGCTTTAGCCCTCAGCCAGCTGACCCGGCGATGGCAGGGGACGGTTCGACCGGCCGTTCGGACCCGGTACATTGTAGACACGGAGCGGTGTCCTACTACTACTGCTGCTGCTGCTGCTGCTGCTACTGCAGGGTGTGTGGAACGTGTTGCTTGGGGACGTTGTGGTTGTGTTTAACACTCTGTTGTCCTGCCCGTCAGGTCGGTGATGGTCAGCGCTGCTTAGAGTCTCCCTCCCGAGGATGTCTGCTACCGATTCGGAGAGCTCCATCGATTGGCTGGCAACAGACAACGAGGAGGACGAGGGCAACGAGGAGGACTGTGCGGCGCGGAGACCCGGGAGCCCGGCCTCGCGCCGGGCCCCGCCCGAGGGCGACGGCAGCGGGGGCCTCCACCACGGCAGGAGGAGTGAGGCGGGGAAGAGGGCCCGCTCCGGCGCCTGGAGCGCGGCCGCCGACGGCGACGCCAGGAGACCGTGTCAGACGCCGGCGGGAGGAGAGGCGAGAAGCCCCAGGAACCCCCTGAAGAGGCCCCATGGCCTCATCGAGGGCCAGCCGCCACAGCCCCTCTCCAACCAGGAAGGGAGAGAGCAGGTCTTCACCAGTAAGGTGAGCACCTGGCAGCACTGGCTCTGAAAACACCTTTCGCTCGTTTCGTTTTTCCACTGGAGCTCCTGAACATCGCTGAGAACAGCCGCCGTACGACCACCTAAGCAACCCCAGCCTCTCCCCAGCTCTGGCTGTTGCACATGTAGTGATATTCCAGGAAAGAATACAGCCCTCCCACGGGACTTTGTGGGTGACCTGAAGCGTGTTATGCAAGCTACTTGATTGGGAAAGAGAAAGAGAAACGCTACATTAACTACAAAGAAAGAACGGGGTTTTACTGCATATATGCTCTATTACAATCAATTATTTCTTTCTTTTTTTCAGTGTATGGCATTACAATGCTACATTCATCCATTATCGTCCATCTTGAATGGCCTTCGTTCTGGGAGATACAGAGAACGTAAGTCAGACGTTTGCATTTTTTTCCCTTCCTGTTCTCCTCATATGCCCTTTCACATCGGGTCTGGTGTAGGATTGAGATGCCGCCATTTTTGGATTGAAACCAGATCTGTCAAGCAGCTTTCTACTCTCGTTCTCTCTCGTTTTCCTCTCGCTCTAGCTGTCTCTTTCTTACTTTCTTTCTTTCTTCCGCCCTCTCTCGCTCTTAATCTCTATTTCTTACTATCTCCCTCTGTTTCTCTTTCTCTCTTGAACTCTCCAAAACGAAAACAAAACACTGATATGTGGTCCACAGTTCTTGGAGGAATAGCTTAAGAATTTGAGAGAGAGATGTCTAAAACATGCACCATATTGTTTGGTTTAAAAATATCAAGTAACCACAACTATTTGCCTTGTGCGAACTCTTGGTTTGTTTTATTAAGGAGACCGTTTCTGGAGGTGTGTGTGTGTGTGTGTGTGTGTGTGTGTGTGTGTGTGTGTGTGTGTGTTTTTATACAGGTCACAGGTGTCCAAATGAAATTCAGCACCTTTTTGAACTTTTCAATAATTTCACACAAATTGGCAGAGGAACTGATGTCACATTAATCATAACAGCCATTATTTATGAAGCGCCAATTTTCATGCGAGCCAGGATGCTGCAGCCAGAACACCAGTGTAAAACGTTTAGCATGGCTGGTCCGAGCTAGCCGCGCTGCATTCCCGCTGGGCCCTGTTAGTACTATGCTTGGGAAATCCGTCCAACCAAAGGCCTTGAATGACCCCCCCACACTTCCTGCCCATAGAGACAGACCGTATCCTCCCTCGCATACACATTTACCAAATGGCCCATCTGCTGCGCAGCCCCGGCTCCTTTGCAGAGACACTGTGACTCACGGCAGACCCCCCCCCCCCCCCCCCCCCCCCCCCCCCTCTTCCTCTGTTCACAGGACTCAGCAGTTTCCAGGAGAGCGTCGCCATAGACAGGATTCAGAGGATCATGGGAGTGCTGCAGAATCCCTGCATGGGGTGTGTGTCTTCATCGCTCCTCCACACATCATCATCATCATCAGTGAAAAGCATAGATCCTATGACCTCTTCAATGTTCTGTAATTTAGTTCTTTGTATTTCAATACTATTCCATACTATTGTATGGTCATACACACTATTGGCGTGTTTATCATAACAATTTGCAGTTTGCATTTATAGTTGCAAAACTATACTCTTCAAAGTTCTCTCTTAGAGCTGCCCAGTGTCGCATTCAAGTCAAAGTGCTGCTATAGCTGCTAGGCATTGTGCAGTGTGCAGTCTAAATGCTCTGTTACAGCTGCTAGACATTGTGCAGTGTGCAGTCTAAATGCTCTGTTATAGCTGCTAGACATTGCAGTGTGCAGAGTCTAAATGCTCTGTTACAGCTGCTAGACATTGCAGTGTGCAGACTCTAAATGCTCTGTTACAGCTGCTAGACATTGTGCAGTGTGCAGTCTAAATGCTCTGTTACAGCCGCTAGACATTGCAGTGTGCAGAGTCTAAATGCTCTGTTACAGCCGCTAGACATTGCAGTGTGCAGAGTCTAAATGCTCTGTTACAGCTGCTAGACATTGTGCAGTGTGCAGACTCTAAATGCTCTGTTACAGCCGCTAGACATTGCAGTGTGCAGACTCTAAATGCTCTGTTACAGCCGCTAGACATTGCAGTGTGCAGACTCTAAATGCTCTGTTACAGCCGCTAGACATTGCAGTGTGCAGTCTAAATGCTCTGTTACAGCTGCTAGACATTGTGCAGTGTGCAGACTCTAAATGCTCTGTTACAGCCGCTAGACATTGTGCAGTGTGCAGTCTAAATGCTCTGTTACAGCTGCTAGACATTGTGCAGTGTGCAGACTCTAAATGCTCTGTTACAGCTGCTAGACATTGTGTAGTGGGCAGTCTAAATGCTCTGTTACAGCCGCTAGACATTGCAGTGTGCAGAGTCTAAATGCTCTGTTACAGCCGCTAGACATTGTGCAGTGTGCAGTCTAAATGCTCTGTTACAGCTGCTAGACATTGTGCAGTGTGCAGACTCTAAATGCTCTGTTACAGCCGCTAGACATTGCAGTGTGCAGACTCTAAATGCTCTGTTACTGCTGCTTACAAGTGTGCTGAGTCTAAATGGGTTGGACGTTTATCCAAGACGCATTGCTCACAGCATGGTGCGGAGGCCCTACCCTACATACTGCCCAGTCCGCTTACTCACTCTGGGCTTGTTAAAGATAATACCATCAACCTTAACACTTGCAGCAGCCCACTTGCACCTGGTTAATTAGCTGTCCCTTGGCCAAGGCGGGGGGATGAGCTTACCCCATCAGAGCCTCAGCCTGGTCCCGGGCATGTTCAATTACCCAATTCAATTATCTTTTTTTATAGTCGTCATTAAAGTGCCGAGCAAATGCCCCTCTGTGGCGCCATTTTTGCATTGAAAAAAGAAGGCAGAGGAAGGTCCTGATCAAATGACGTGCATAATCCCCATCAACCATCTGGTTTGGAAGCAGGGGGGGTGCTGGTCTGCCCCCCTCTATAGGATGCTGTGTCACTTCTGACGTTTGTGGCTTTGGGTGTTTATTTTTAGAGGTGGGGAGGGTTTTGGAGGCCCAGTATATGTCTCTCTGTCTCTCTCTCTGTCTCTCTCTCTCTCTGTGTCTCTCTCTCTCTCTCTCTCTCTCTCTCTCTCTCTCTCTCTCTCTCTCTCTCTCTCTCTCTCTCTCTCTCTCTCTCTCTCTCTCTCTCTCTCTCTCTCTCTCCCCGTACATACATACATACATACATCATTCACAGCAATAGTCCCTCAACACAGCTGTTGCTAAGTGATCAGGCATCTTGAGTGTGCTTTGCTTCATGCTTAACATGCTAACTGTTGAACCCTTTCTTTTGGTGTTTTTCAGGGAGAAGTATGTCAACATCATTCTTAAAATGGAGGACATGCTAAAGAGTTGGTTTCCCAATGTAAAGCCCCAAGACCAACAGACAGTCGCTCAGACAGAGCATGAAGCTCCCAACAAAAAACTCAAGGTAACATATTTCCACATTTACAATTATAAGGTGTAAGCAGGTGAAGGATAACGTGATTTGAGGTTTTTCTTGTGCTTTAATCACGTAAGGCAGAGGCGTGGGACTGGGAAGGGAGGGCCACAACGTAATATATACTGTTGTGAGGGATTCCATGGAATGCCATTTAAGTCAATAGTAAATACATGAATAAACGTGGCTATGAAATAAAGAAATATGGCTATGAAAAAAATCCTGAAATAAATAATTGAGGCAATAAATATAGTCAACATAATCCAATAAATAAATAAATATTTATTATAAAAATAAAAGTATGTTTTTCAGGGGACTTTTATTCGGGACTGAAGTCTGCACTGATTGCCGTGTAGTGAGGGGGTCTCAAGACACACGTTTTCTCCGCCCACCGTAGAGATGGGGAGGGCAATGATTTTTTTCAAACTTCCTTGTAATTTTAAATGGCTCAAATTGCTGCTTTACTACTTTACTACTGCTGCAAAAACAACGGCTCAAATGTTTGTTTCAGTTAAAAATGGCCGCACCTTTCATTAGAGAGATGTCAATAGATCCAGCAGCTATTATACAAATGTACTTCGCAGACCTCATTCACGTGGACGGGAATGAGGTCAGTAGGCTAGACGGTTCGTACTAGTCATGCACTACTCATGCACTACTCATGCACTACTCATGCACTACTCATGCACTACTCATGCACTACTCATGCTTTGGTCTGATCTGTGGGATAACCACACCCCGTTCATTAGAATTGAACAGAAAACATTCAATATTGACTTAAATGGCATTCCATTGGATTACAGCATTCATGTTCACTGAGAACGATAACCGCAGAGAAAAGGTCACCTCAAAAGGTGAGGCAGTGTGGGTGCAGAGAAATGAAAGATGTGTTGAGCCTTTGATTCCTCTGCTTTAAGTTAGGAAGGATTCCCTCCCCTCGGTAATCCAGACACACCCTAGAACGCCATTTAACACGCAGCGTTGCCATCACCAATAGCGGCCTACCCTGTCCTGGAGTCAACCAAACCGTCATCAAACAAACCATGATGTTGTTTTGACCGCGGGCGTTAAGCAAACGTTTCTGTTCTCTCCGTAGCTCTCTTCCCCAGTGACCACGGACCTGACCGGCTCCCCGTCTCTAGCCAGTCCCAGCGCTCCCAGCGCTCCCACGGCACACGGCCCCACGGCCCTGCGAGTCCCAGACCACAGCCCACCCGGGGCCCACTCAGCCGGCAGCAGACTGACGTGGCTCCACGCCTCCCCCATCTGCTCGCCCAGCGCCGGGCAGCCACCCCCACCCCCACCGCCGCCCCCACCCCCACCGCCGCCCCCGCCGCAGCAGCAGCAGCAGGCGTGGCCGCCCCAGGCCCCGGACGGCCCCGGGCCCCCGCCTCCGGCGCCCAGAGACAAAGCGCTAACGCAGGACAGCGCCGTGTCCTCCAGCACGGACCGCCACGCGAAAACAGACGCTGCCGCGCCCCTGAAACCGCCCCCGCTGGGCAAGAAAATCAACGCGCCGTGTCTGGAGAGGCTCCTCAAGTCCACCGAGAGCATCGTTAGCCACAAGGCATCGGGGCGCGCAGTGGGCGACAGTTAGTCCTAGCCCAGGAAGGTGGGTGCGCCTAGCCTAGCCTAGCCTAGCCTTGCATGCCCTACTGGGAGCCAGACAGCTCACTCAGTCCATTCCAGCCTTCAGGAGAAGAGAGAGCTTCCACGGAGCACGCCGTGGACTGGGTTTGAAGAGCATGAACAGTGTGTTGAGTGAACTGTGTCCTCTACCCGGGAACGCGCCCTCCCTTAACAGAAACAGCTTCAGTTTAGATCCCTTCGGTGACCTCTTTTCTTATTTTCGGAAGTGTGTGCGTGTGTGTGTGTGTACTGCGGTGTACTGCGTGTGTACTGCGTGTGTACTGCGTGTGTACTGCGTGTGTACTGCGTGTGTACTGCGTGTGTATTGCGTGTGTATTGCGTGTGTGTGAGAGAGAGAGAAGGACGAAAATGTAATTGCTAAGATCCACAGCGTTGCTTTGTCAGCAATTGTAGAATTGTTGAATTTCCGAGCTTATAGATGCAATAATATCCCTTCAAAACGTCAGCCACCATGCTCGTAAAAAGGGAAAACGGTTAAAAAGTAATGAGAGGGAACCTTTCAGTTATACAGACATGTAACTGTTCTCAATTCAAATCTCTATCTCTCTCTATCACTCTCCCTCTCACTCTCTCACTCTCACATGCCTCCACTCCGTTTTTTTTTTGTTTTTTTCATGTGACCCATTTGTATACTTAGAATCAAAGTTGTTCTTGTACAACTGTTCTACCTCAACGGGGAACCACATCCATGTTGGTGGGTAGGACTGTGAGCATGACATTCTAGTGGCCTGGACCTCCACCACCACGCACCAACCCCTCGCTAGATCTGCAGTGAGCCACCCAGGCCGGCGAGGGGGTGAGGTCTAGATGGCGCGTTTCTTCAGCTCGTTCCAGTGGCAGATGCTCTCTCTCTCTCTCGCTCTCTTGTATCGCTCTCTCTGTGGGGATACTCGTTCGACCTCACTGGTGCCATTGTTAAGAATGTGAACTACAGTTTTCTCCCTCTCTCTCTGTCTCTCTGTCTGTCTGTCTGTCTCTCTCTCTTTCTCTTTTTCTCTCTTTCTCTCTCCCCCCCCCCCCCCCCCCCCCCCCAGTAGAAGGTAAAACGTGCCTGTAAAGTCGAGCTGTGCCTGCAAGCTGGTTTTAACACGGAAACAGAAAATAACAAAACAACGAAACAACATTCAAAATACCGGATTCTCCTGACGGATGTCTTCAACTCCTGCCATTTCCAGTCTCATTTAAATTATTCAAGCCTTGCCAACTACTACTTGTGGGGAAGATGGATGGTCATTCCATAGCCACAGAACTGGATAGTGCGTGTTAGACCAGCACAGAGTGACAAGGTTTTTTCTCTGTATAAATGTTTCTAAAAGATGGTTGATTTACCCTGAAAAGTGGCCTTGATCGTGTGATATTTTATACTTTCGAAATAAACGTGGTTATATTTGTTTGGTGCAGAATGACTTACGTTTTGTTTTTGTCTGTTTTTTTGCAGTAACCTTTGCACACAAACTTAATCGCCATACACTCCATTCAAACACGGGGCACTGTTCACCTGGTAATTTCACTTTGTTTAACTGAACATAACGCACAGATCTTTACCAGCAGCTAATGCTATTGTAGCTAATACATTCAAATATAGATGTCGGCTGATTTGAAAACGAAAACGAGTCTTGTGCGTCTGAGATTGAACAACTCCTCTGTTAAATGTAGGGCCTTGAGCAGGGCCTACAGCAGCGGACCAGTTGACCATGCAGGGCGACCGCCAGCTCGTCCGGAGCGGTAAGGGTTGGGTGTCTTGCTCAGGTACACCTCGACACTCCGCTCAGGAGGAGTTGGGGACCGAACTAGCAACCTTCCGGTTACAAGTCTACCCGCTCCACCTCCTGAGCTAAACCGACCCCCAGATTAACCCCGGATGGAAGACCGCTCCCCAGTGGCTCTCTACTGTTCAACAGCAGCTCACTTGGTGGTTGACACTGCATCGTCCATAATCACACCGCCTGCTTTAAGAGGGAACGCCACTGTTTAATGGCACATCCGTTACATGTATTCCCTAGTAGTCTCAATGCTTCCTTGTGTACATGACTGAAACGTTCTCCGTGGAGTTTGCATGCAAGTGCATGGATGCATGGGTTCTTTGGTTCTTACAGAGAGTCCAGTTTCAGGCATACAGGAGACTCTGGTCTAGAGAGTGCCACGTGTCCATGACCCTAGATATGACTGATACAGTGATGTTAGAAGTATGACATGCTAATAAATGTCCATTTAAATCGGGCTAAAACTTCGATGCATACAGCACCGATTCTAAAGAGAACACCGCCACCTATAGGTGACCAGTAGGTGACCTTCCCCAGGGTACACGAAATTGATAAGTAATTAGAACCAAATAATCGATTTCACCCATTTATTTAATCAATCTGTGAGAGCAGAGTAAATGTTTCTTAAAGAGATGGTTTTAGGTCAAATCATTATGTTCTCTCGTAACATTCAGAATTAATCCACCTTTGAGCTTTTTGTGATTGGCTGGAATTAGTGGCAGTAGGTAATGTCCCAGGTGCGCTGCAGATTGGTTTCAGGTTTTGTTTCCTTTAATCACTTTAATGAGGAGGTGACTATTGCTTCAGAATTGCTCTTTCTTAATAACACCTCAGCCATATTTATGTTGTCCACGTTTCAGAACAGAGGAAGTTGTCGCTCAGAAGCCAAGGCATCACATTACCATGACCCGCCTCCCCCTGCCTTCTCAAAATTAATTTTCCTGTGGGAAAATGTCCTGCCAGCCCCTACCTGCACTTAGCAATGGAGGTCTGGTGAAAGCTTTGTGGGCCTACGTCGAAAGGTAACTGGCCCTTCCCGTTTTCCACTGACCCTCGAACACGTGAGAACTGGCCGGTGGGATGGGAAAGCAGGCGATGAAGCACTTTTATTGGAAGGTTGTTTTGATGCACACCAATTCGTCGGTGTGCTCTTCGGATCCCGTTAAAAAACAAGATGGTCCGTTCTTCTGTGAAGCAGTTGTCCTTCAATACATGTCCAACTATAAAGTATTACCAAAGTCGAAGGTGACGGTCCTTATCATGCAATGTAAAGCACACCTGAGGAGCAGCTAATTGCAGATTGCACTTTTGTGGGTCAGATGCATAATAATGTTAAATTAAAGTGCAGGTTTAGGAGCAGACACAATGTGCATATTATTCATGCGTGCACGTTTTTATTCCCTGGCCAGTGACAAAATACGCCACCAGCTTACCCCCTTTCCTTATTGGAACATCAACTACATTTGAAAAAGGAAAAATATTTCTCCATGAAGACAAGAGAGTTGAACTCCTATCTCAGACAACAGGTAAGGTAGACAAAAGCCCAATGACCAAAGGTGGCCGAAAACGCCATTTCCATTTGAAAAGGTTACTGGTTGTTCATTGGAGCTTATGCTTCACACAAAGGCCCGATGTCGGGGTTCTTTATGTGGAGAATAATACGAAGATGAATCACCCCTGGAAGACCGTGAATGGGAGCTTGAAGCAGTCAAAGGAATGACGCTGGTGGTGGTGAAGGGGAGGGAGAGGGAAGGGTACCACACTGACGTTGGAAGGGGGGATGCAGGAATAACAAATAGAGCCTCATTCTCCCTAACTCCACTTTCACTGGAAATTGTCCTTGATTTGATCTCCAGCTGAGCCTGAATTGACAAGGGCTGAATAGGAACCAGGCAGGCAGTCTCTTTACAGAGAGAGAGAGAGAGAGAGAGAGAGAGAGAGAGAGAGAGAGAGAGAGAGAGAGAGAGAGAGGTCTGAATAACTGAAAGGTTCTCTTGTTACTTTTAAACCATTTTCTTATTTTACGCAGACATGGCGGACATTTCTGAGGATATTATTGCGTCCACAAGCTACGTAATACAACTGTGTTATTGCTGACAAAGCAAAGTTGTGGATCTGTAGATAGATAAATAACCAGATAATAGATGGAAAAGAGGTTGTGAGGCAGAAGGGACAATAGTTTAATGGTTTTAAGAGGATGAGTTTCTTCTCATCTAGGATGACGAATGCTCTTGTTTGTTTTTTTGTTCCGAGTCCTCCCACAAACATCTGCTCATTATATTGTTGAGAATTCAACCGTTTACTCATTTATTCCCCATCATACAGAGAGATAATAGTCCCATTAGTCAGAAGGGGGATGAGACGGTGTAATTGAGGATCCTGGGGAACCAAAATAGCCCCTGTCCAATTAACTAGCAAGTCATGTTCCGAAATCAGCCCCAACCGCAGCAGGTGAACTCTTCAGAGCAGTAGAGAGATCGCAATCTTTCCAAAGAACTGTGCATCCATACAAAAATACAGGCCAGACAATGTCCTCCTGGAAGCTGTGTTTGGAGCATGGGCTTTCATGGCAGAGTAGGCCGAGACCATCCATCATCGGTATGGAGGGATTTCGGTAAATTTGCACGTTTTCTGTAATGATTCCACGGTAATATGGCTGATTCAATATCTGCTCCCCTGTCGGGCGGTATTGATTTCTCTATATCAAATAGGTTATCCTGAGCACTTTGAGGCAAAGAGAACGCTGTTCAAAGTGCATTCGGTTCCTTCTTTTATAAATCCATATTGATTTAGAATAGTTCTGCACATGTTGGAGCTCAAAACGCCTGTAAATTGTGAGTAGATCATTCATGATGATGCCTTGAATACTGTATTGAGAATAACAAAACCTTGGTGTACAATGTTCTGTGTTCAGTGTACTGATGGGTCATGTACAGTGCTAACTGACAGTATTATGCAGTATTGTTATTATGCAGTTCGCTCACAGTAGAAATGTCATCACAGGTCATCACACAAGATGAAATAAACATCTTCAACATATGCATGGATTAACAAGAAATAAACATCTTCAACATCTGCATGGATTAACAAGAAATAAACATCTTCAACATCTGCATGAATTAACATAATAGCTATTTAATTATATGAATTAAAGAACAATTTCCAAACTATTTCATTCAACAATACTACAAAATCTAGGAGTTTGATCTTCATTGTAATAATTCTGTCAGTATTGGTTGTATTCAGAGCCACTTAAAGCTGCAGGTTGATTCCCGGGAGACCAATTATGAGAGGAAAGCATCCGAAGTTGTTCTAGGAGCAGTCTGGCTGTTGTCGTCTCATTACCTCCAGACTGCTGTAGCAGTGGAACCGGACCAATACCCTGAGGTCTCCCTTCTCTCTGCAACAAACACACTGCTTAACCGAGGGGGAACCAGCGGAGCAGTTCCCCCTTCACTAAGCTGGGCCTTATGGAAATTGACATGATATCACAATATCATAGATCCAAAGAGGTTTTATTAGGCTACAAGAACAATGTGAAGAAGTGAATGGCCTCCGAGTTAAAAACAGATCATTGCTATAAATCAACCATGCATTCTCTCATCTCTCTCAATTTACTGTTAACGACATAGTCAATAAAAAAACTGGAGATTGTGTTTTTCCCTGCAGTGTGAAAATGATTAGTGTGTGTGTGTGTGTGTGTGTGTGTGTGTGTGTGTGTGTGTACTGTATATGTTTATGTATATGACTATCACTAAATGAGCAATTTCTATAGAAACCTTTTGGGGTCTAATTGTATAAAAGGCGCAGAAGAAGGAGAGGAGGTTGGGTTGGGTGGACTGAGGGACCAGAGGAGAGCCGGCCTCATCGCGTGGCTTACAGTGGCGGTGAGGAGGTGACAGATTAAGCACACGGGGTGCTAAATATGACCACCCTTCATTAAAGGCTCCCTGCTAAGAATAGGGGAGCCTACGCTGCTGCAGGTATGAATAATGCAGACGGCTCATTTCAAGAGAGGGATCATTGAGCTCCAGCATGCCCTAATGATCACACACATAAAGGTGTGCGTGTGTGTCTGTCGCTGAGGGCTGCTCTCCTGAGGTTTCACCATAGTGTGCCGCCCTATAAAGGTCTCATGCACACACGCACGGGCCCCCTGACACACGCATGGTCACGCACACACGCATGGTCACACACACACGCATGGTCATGCACACATGCATGGTCACGGACACACGCATGGTCACGCACACACGCATGGTCACGCACGCACACACACACACACACCATGCTCTGACCACTGTGGCCATTGTCGTTGTAGCTAGGGTCACTAATCTATTGCAGTTTGCTGCCATGCATTGAGTGTCAGAATGCAATGACAATTATTACTAGACGGACTGGGAGGAAGGCCTAATCCTGGAATACACATTTTGTGATAAACATATTAAATAAACACATTGGATATGTTGTTAGTATGACCCCCTTGAAAACAAGATGAGCGATCTCAAGGGGTAAGCCTCAAATAAACATTTTTAATAAATAAATATATCACTTGACAAGAGGTGTTTTACATGGTCTGCATATACATAAAGTTTGTGTCTTTACGTCACATAGAGACTATTGTGGTCCATCCACTAGAGGGCGCCATGTTCACGACCAAAGCAATTTAAACTGCCTGCGCGAAGAGTGCTGAGCTTTTTTTTACAAGGTACAGCTTTTTACAATGGCATATATGGTACAGAATGACTTTTGCAATCACACACACACACACACACACACACACACACACACACACACACACACACACACACACACACACACACACACACACACACACACACACACACACACACACACACACACACACACACACACACACACACACACACACACACACACACACACACACACACAGCTCAGCTTCCCAGTACTTTATGTGTGTGATCATTATGGCATGTGACACCTGTGTTGTCAGTTTGTTTGACTACTAGTCAGTTATTTTCTAACGACAGGGAAGCCTGATACGTTCTGGCAGAGTGTGACCTTCATGTGGACTCGTCGGTTCTCTACATTTTCAGGTAATGACACATCGCTTCGGCCACATGCCTTGTTTGTCCGTGGGACATTGTGTCATCAGTAAACATCCCATCTTAAATCCACTGGAATTGTTGTAATGCCAGTAACCCGCCGCCAGACTGAGCAGAGAACTGAGCCGCCGGGCAGCGACGGGCTTTGAAGAGTGGATACATGATCTGCTCTCTGATAACTTCCTGTAACTGTAACAGATGACTGAACGGCTGTCCATTTCACACAGAGCACACATATAGATCACGGAGATAGACGCAGATCATGTTGCAGTGATACACGGCCAAAACATTTCCTCATTGACAGGCTGGCAAGAGAAAGTCATTCGTGGATGAGCCCTCTGTGTTCCCACTTATCTTTTCATCCAACAGCAAATCAATCGACAGATTAACAGTCCCAGTCTGAGTGTATCATAAATTGGTAAATGTAGACCTAACATTCATGATTTGAGTATAACAGCCAACTCTCACTGGGAAAAGTAGGCCTACTTGAGGCCTACATTATAAAAGCCTAATATAATATATAGACGATATAAATGTTAAAAACTGACATGAATTATTAAAAAGTAGTTAGGCTTCAATGCATTATAAATAACAATAAAAACATTACATCGGTTTGACATGGAGACATAATAGGGATTTTAGTTATAAACCTTTTGTTGTAAGAACTCTTAAATCGAAATAATAGTCTGAAATAGACCTATATCAATAAAACCCCAACCCTAACCCTCTAAAATAAAGAAAAAGTGTTACCCGACAGTGTTCATATAGATGCACAATATAATATGTGACCCAATTCATACATCCTAGCCCTGACATTCTTTGTAGGACATGTCCTACTTTGTCTTCCTGCCAGCTATGTAGTTAGTTCAGGTCAAGTTCCCTCTTCAAATGTTGCCAGTTTAACAAAGAAATTCTGTCTCCAACCCAATCTCATGAAATAAATCTCAATAGTAATGAATGAGCCTTTCAATGCATCATTCTATATGCAAATAAGCATTTGTATGCATGTATATATTAATAATGAAAGCAAAGAAGAGTACGGAATGACAGTTCACACAGAAGAATGAGGTCATCGCGATAGGACACGATGACCTCATGTCCTCTGTAAAACAGAACAACACATTCAGAACTCTATACAACAACCGCATGTCTCCAAACAATAGTAAAAAGAAAGATGAGTCCTGTGTCATAATGTTTTATTCAATTACTCACAAATGTACAATACATACAAAGTAGGCATCATCCGTTGGTTGGTTAACACTGGTAGTCTTTTGAGACAAGACATATTCCAATTAAGACATCATTGGACATTCATATTACCATCATAAATACATGAACACATTCATACATGAAAATTGCACGAATATATCCAAGAGTGAAATTGTTCTAAAGCCCAAAGCTCTGCTGTAAAACAATCGAAGGAAAACAAGCTGCAGGCTCTTTTCAAATAGAAGGAATTTAAAGTGAAACAAATGCCAACAAACATGAATGAGTTGAGAAAGATCCCATGTAAACACTGGCTGATAAAGACTTTAAAACAGGCGAGGGTTAATGTGATGCTAGTACAAACAATGCTAGTAATTGTATTCCGCCTATACTTCACAGTTAAGTATATGTGTATACATACGAGCCATAGGAATAACGCAGGGACATTTCCCTGTGGAATGGTAATCATACGCTTTTCTTTTTTTATTGATACAATGAAAAATAATAATAATAACGTATGATAATAATTGCTAAAAAATAATGTGTTATTCTGCCTCTATAACATGGGGACGATGTTTAACAAATCATGACAAGATCACAGGGATTGGGTTTTAAGCGGGGGGAAATAACATACATATACACATATGACATGGTAGGATTCAATTGAAGAACGGTGCCGTTTCTTGTTGGAGAAGGGTGTGTTCCACAACCCACATTTAGGTGCGGACGTCAATCTCAGGAAGTACTGCTTCGTTTTCTCGCCCTGGGACGGAAGTTCATGACTTCATCTTCCTGGTCACTCTCGCAGTCCCTCTGAACGAATGAACCACACAGAGGATGTGCTTGTTACTGGGGCTGCGCTACAATACTGTGTGTACCCGGACATCCATTAATAATCATTAACCATTTGTGGTATGACTGACAGTTGTTTACACCATGAAACATATTTTGGTATCAACAAACGTAAGAGCCACGCGCTTTCACCTCAGGATGGTCCAGCAGCTTGGGTTGCCCTTTCTTCATCATTCGGGTGAGGTGATTGCATAGGGACACGATTCTGATCGACATCTGTGAAAAGGAAACGCCCCCCCAAAAAAAGGAGTCACAAAAGAACACAAGACTGGATGGGATCACCTTCTACGGCTGATGTGTGGAAGGGATTCCTACAGGCTTCGGTTCGGGGTCCGGGTTTTACCTTCCACCTGCGTCTGATGTACTGTCTCCGGAAGTTCTCCAGGTTGACCACGGAGAGCCTCTTCACCAGGGCCTGCCGGGGGTTCGAAGGCTGGGGGGAGACAGGAAGCACAGGGCAACACGTTAGGTTCCTGAGGATCCTCATAGTGCCCTGGTTGCTTTGTATAGTGTGTGTGTGTGTGTGTGTGTGTGTGTGTGTGTGTGTGTGTGTGTGTGTGTGTGTGTGTGTGTGTGTGTGTGTGTGTGTGTGTGTGTGTGTGTGTGTGTATAATTGATGTGAAAATCAAACAGAGGATCCTCATATTGCCCTGGTTGCTTTGTATAGTGTGTGTGTGTGTGTGTGTGTGTGTGTGTGTGTGTGTGTGTGTGTGTGTGTGTGTGTGTGTGTGTGTGTGTGTGTGTGTGTGTGTGTGTGTGTGTGTAAATATAATTGATATGAAAATCAAACAGAAGGATAAAAATAAAAAAAAGAGACAATTCTATCTACATTTTCAGGCATCTTGCGCAAGGATGCGCAAAAAAAGTACAGAAAGACTGTTGATATCGGGTTCAAACCCAGAAATCTTGGGCTGGGAGTCAAACAACCCGACCACTAGACTGTCCAGACTATCCGGCCCCAGGACATGGAACGTGTTTAAGAAATCCTGATACAAGATACGGGTGATTGGGATTGGCTGGGGACATTTATTTCAGTGTAAACAAAGAAGGAAAAAGAAAAATAGCCGTGGGACATGGCTGTGTGGGTATAAAGTTCAAGGCCATGTGACGTGCCTTTGCAATCTTTGCGTTTAAAGAGACCAAACTTCAATAAGTAAAACATATTATAGTAGTGCAAAATTATAAGTTTAGGAACATTATATAAATGAAGGATAAACCAAATGTGCACATAATAAATATCAAGAAAGTGAAAGTACAAAATACTGGCAGATGCTGACATTTTGAAGTACTATATAATACAGAGTGTAATGTAATCTGTTATATATTATATATATATTGAACATCCTAAGAAATAAATAGAACAAGTAAAATAAAAAGGTGCTCATACCAAATTAGTTTGTTAGTTTGTCTAATTATTGACTCAACCACCACAAACGAATGGCCACCATTGCCCGTAAAACACACATACGAACAGAATGGAATGAGAAAAATAAATAAAGAACAAATCTACATTCCAAGAAAGTAAATACTGTTGACGTAATAAGTTAAACTGGACAGAAACGTACATTCTACGAAGTCGTTACGTACAATACGCAAAATGTTCTTGTTTGAAATGTGTCCTAAAAACACATGCTGTTATGTAGTTAGCTTTAAGCTAACTTTAAGGCTACAGGGATCTGGGTTAATTGCTCCGGCTCTACAGCGGCGTAGATACATCTAATCTCAAGAAGCGCTTTCGGAGGGTGGGCGGGGCTTAGGGAGAGTACGGAGGGGGAGGGGTGAGCAGCCGAACGCTTTACAAAAACGTTTAGTCTGGAGCTAGTTTGAACTCGCAAATCTTGCATATTGTACCTTTTGCGGTTACAAAGTGTTGTACCAAGCATTTAAGCAAGAAACATTCCAAAACCTTTGGAACAAAAGAATCAAGTGAACCATAAATAAATCAACATCAAATAAATCCGACATATTGGATCAGAAGACCCCATCCTCAAGTTATCCGTCCCCCTCCGCCAGTCGGACTCTGCGATTGGCTGTTCGGCCTTGGGAGTAGAGATCCCCCTCGGGCTAGTCGGACTCTGCGATTGGCTGTTCGGCCTTGGGAGTAGAGATCCCCCTCGGGCTAGTCGGACTCTGCGATTGGCTGTTCGGCCTCGGTGTACAGTTCACGCGACCTCTGCGGCAGCCCCCTCAGCGCCCGCGTCACTCCCGGGCCGCGGCGGCGTCCGTCGGCGCCCTCCGTCCGCAGCTCGCCAAGAAGCTCCCGCAGCCACCGCAGCTCATCGCTCGCCTCGCGCCTCAGGCCGCTGAGCTGCCGCTCCCTTTGCCCGCGCTTCGCCCCGACGGCGTCCAGGCCGGCGTCCGCCAGCCGCGCGTCTCCCTGCAGCTGCAGCAGCAGCCGCCGCCGCCGCCCGGACGCCTCCACCTCGCGGAGGTCAAAGCGGACCGGGGACAGCCGCTTCCTGGGGCCCTCGCTCTCCGCCCCGCAGCGGGCCTCCTGCCGGTCGCAGGCGCGCAGCAGCAGCAGCGCCTCCGCCTCTCCCCGCAGGCCTCGCCGGGCCTCCGTCACGCCGGAGGGCCCCGTCTCCAGGAGCCCCGCGTCGGCGTGGCTGGGGTTCCGGGGCGTGCCGGAGTGGGACCGGACGGTGCAGTCCCCCAGGCGCATTGTCTTCTGGGGCTCGGGGCCCCCCGGCGCCAGCACCGTCCGCCGGGCCTCGGGGACCGGCGTGGCGGCGCTTGTGTCCTCGAGGCCGTGGGACTTGAGACATAAGGGAGGGGGGGGGGGGCGGTGTGGGGGGGGGGGGGGGGGGGGGGGGGGGGTGTGAGAGCATCGGGTCGTTTGGGGTGCAAACAAAACACTGAAACTTGATGGTGAAACCCACGTCGGGTGTGATTTTGTTGCGTAAACAGCAGGATGCAGGCGGTGGTGGTGGTGGCGGCGGCGGTGAGTTGGGGGCGAGCTTTGTTAGAATCCTTGTCTTTGAGCTTGCGCTTCTCGGAACGATGCAAGGGTGTCACACCATTCACACGCGTGCACGAGGCCATTAGGGGAAAGGTGTTCAACTCCAAAAAGCTGTGGTTTTTTTTTGTCGACAACGAAAACATCCAAACCGTGCTGAAGTCTGACAAAATGATTGAGATTACATGACGGCTTTATGACTGCGTTCTAGACGCCCGTGTTGAGTTCTAAACGCGATCGAAAAGAGCAACAACTCCAAGAGGAAGTGCGTTGTACCCAGTGGTGTGTTCAACTGTGAGAAAATGTCCTGAAGTGTAAATTTTCCACTGCCACAAACTTAAATGAAACCTACTGCTAACCTACGTTAGAAGACAAATGAGTCTGCGCTGTGTGACGTACGGAGGTGATCTCATGACCAATACAGAAATATGCATGGGTGGTGAATGTCAAACACAAACATGCTCTTAAATAGCAGAAACCTCGCGCATACCTTTATCCACGGGTGCTCAAGGGCGTCTTGTATGGTCATCCGTTTTCTAAAAGGAAATTAGATAAATAGATCAATACATAATCCAATCAATCAATCAATAAGCCTTGACATTGCCAAACCACTCTAGCAGCAACGCCAAGGCATGTCACATTCAAGATAAAGTCTAAAATGCATCATCGTGTAAATCAATGTTTTATAGTTTCGCTTTCAGTTTGCGATCATCCGTTTTTCCTTTAAACGTACGTGGAGGTCGTAGGATTTAGCGGCCTCCCCTTACCCCTCCCTTTCCAACGATATAGGAGAAGCTACGGTGGCCTGTAAGGTGCCATTAGGGTACTATGATCTCATCGTCTAGGACAGCATCGAGTAGCCAACTGTCAAGCGATAAGGTTCCCTATTGCGTTTGGTTATTTAGTCTGTAAAACTATAGCTACTGTAAAACATGGCGGTGCAACATGGCGGTGCAAAATGGCAGAGGACCCCAGCCTATGTCGAAATAAAGGGCTCATTCTAAGGTAACGAAAACAGAATTGTTCTTTTCATGGGACTGTACACTAATCAAAACCTACTTATGAATATTCGATTCCATTTCTACCAAGTCCAGATGATCTAGATGGCACTGAATTCCACACGCTGCACCTTTAAGCACTCGATGTGTCAACACACGAGAGAGAAAGAGAGAGAGAGAGAGAGAACGTCTAGTCTTTGTGGGGATTGGAAACCAGCAGTGAACCCAGGCCTCTAAAAGCCCCGGTAATCTCCCAGGATTTGTTGCAGCACGGGATCTAACGGCAGAGGCTGTGTACCGGGATTGGGAGACTTGACCCTTCCGGTCCTCTAGGCTGCCGAGCCCGTTGCAGAAGAGACAGAGAGAGGGGTCCCCCTACCTGGTGTCCTTCTCCAGGAGCTTCCTGATGAAGTTCTTGGCCAGCTCGCTGGTGGTGCCGAAGAACTCGGCGTCAAAGTCGTAGCTCACCGCCGAGACGTTCCCCAGCGTCTCCTGCTTGGTGTCTCCCAGGAAGGGCGACGCCCCGCTCAAACTGTGGCCGGCGACAGCGGCAAGTTAACTACCGCACACACACACACACACACACACACACACACACACACACACACACACACACACACACACACACACACACACACACACACACACACACACACACACACACACACACACACACACACACACACACACACACACACACACACACACACACACACACACACTCATGGTGGCTCATTTGGACATTTGGAAGTGAAGTGCTACTTACAGGATATAAGTGATGACTCCGATGCTCCTGTGAATGGGAACAACAACAAGGTTAGTCCAGCCAGAGCCCTTGAGCAGGGCAGCAGCGCTGCAGTCATTAGGGGTCTCTTACCACATGTCAGCCTCCAGGCCCAGCTGCTCATAGTTTACTATCTCCGGAGCTGGAAATAGAAAGCCACACACACACACACACACACACTTGAACATCAGCAACACCACGGGGCCAAAACAACAAGTCTCACTTCAACTCTGGACATATCTTCGGGTTTTCAAACAGGACACGCAAAACAATAGACCCGAGCTAGTGACTTACCGACAAATTCAGGGGTTCCAAAAATTTCTTTAAACTCTGTGCCGGCTTCTATTTTATGTGCGAGGCCGAAGTCTATGATTTTGATGCGAGGCACTGGAGCATTCTTATCCAGCAGCATTATGTTCTCAGGCTGAGAAACCAAAACATCAACACACACACACACACACGTTAGACAAACGATTCATACTAATATTAAGAATACATTTGGCAACGTTTATCAATTATTTACCTGTTTAAAGTCATCTTTCAGCGTAGGCATTAAAGGAGAAATGTGCAATTATCACAGGGTGATATTTTCAATATGTTATTACTGAAAGAGCAACATGGTTGATGATATGGATTAGGGTAATTGGGTGTCTGTAGCGCTAAATAGCTTTTTGCTCAGACGCTTGAAGTGTTCAAAAGTCAAAAGCTTAGTCAAGTGGCATTAACAGGGTAGATGGATCCTTTGCTGGACTGACTCACTCAACATTACATAAAAAACAAGTGACAACAAGTGAATTCATGTCAGGCATTGCAGGTCAAATAGTGTTCAGGCATCTGGTTCTTAAACCGTCTCAGCGTGAATGGCCAAAACAGGATGCGATGATCATTTAGCCACAAAGATGACACCCTCCCACTGACGAGCACATAACCTTGTGGTGTCTGTTCTGAACAGTCCAGCGCTACTGAAAACAGGAAGTGCATAACCGGCGCGAGACTGCGCTGTTGGAGCACATAGTTGACATACCTATTCACACGGTAGCCCTGCTGAAACCTGCAGCTTGCCTTAGATGGGGGGCAAATAGTGATTTTTGTGTGTGTGGGTGGGTGGGGGGGGAGGGGGGAGGGGAGAAGGCCCGTCGTACCTTGAGATCGAAGTGTGCGATTCTTTTCGAGTGGAGATACCGTACGCCTTCGAGAATTTGCTTTATGAACTGAGTGGCCTCCTCTTCGCAGAGGGAATCTTTTTGAGACAGGAAATCAAACAGCTCTCCGCCAGACACTCTGTGTAACACATATGGAAGATATGCGTTACATGTCTACACTATGTAGCACATAAAGACACAATGTAACACATAGAGACACTGTGTAACACATATGGAAGATATGCGTTACATGTCTACACTATGTAGCACATAAAGACACAATGTAACACAGAGACACTTTGTAACACATATAGATACACTAACGCATTTAGACACGCTGTAACACAGAAAATATGTTACACATATAGACCCAATTTAACACATATAGGCCCTATGTAACACATATAAACACTCTAACACACATAGACATTATGTAACACACTGTGAAACTGAGTCAAACATTACTGTATTCTCACTCAGATTTTTTAAAATACCAAGATGCATTTTTGCTTGACCACTACTTATGGGTCATTAAACTGCAGCAAAATGTTTTTGTGAAATAAGTGACATTTTGAAATTAAACAGTGACATTTATTATGTAACTATTAAGCAACTCTCCTATTTAAATAGAGGAGACACACCGCATATTTGTTTGGAACAAAGTTCACTCTGAACAGTCCTGTGAGCATGTAGTGTAACGTACACACACACACAATAGATTCAGCCAGTTGGTTGGTCTACTCGTTTGATTGGATTTAGCTTTTAATTAGTTCTAATTAGGACTTTACATTCCTGAGCACTGTGAATACTGTGTGTGTGTGAGAGTGAGTGAGTGAGTGAGTGAGTGAGTGAGTGAGTGAGTGAGTGAGTGAGTGAGTGAGTGAGTGAGTGAGTGAGTGTGTGTGTGTGTGTGTGTACTTGGCAGAATTAATGACTCAATAGAATAAGTGTAATTGTGGTTTGGCTGCACATCCTTGTTTAGCAAAAAGCGGAAATCGATCAGAACAACCTCATACAGCCATGAGAGTTGGACAACTGTGAAATAGGGGTTCTGAATTCTAGTGAAATTCAGCAGGAGTTCTTAAAGAGCCAGTGAACCCAAAACCACTTTTTTTGTTTTGTTTTAAACGTAGTCATTTGTCTTATATGATCGTCAACATAACATAATCTATGCCATTTAATCACTGTTACTGAAATAAGTCCCCAACTTAGAGGAAAAAGGGGTAAAATCCTACGCTTTTGCCATTCTCCCCAAAACACTACGTGAACGTTCCCCTCTGCTGAACGCAGGTGGCGTTCTTTTAGTGACGTCTGAGGGCCTTTTCCGAGATGGTCTGACGTCACGACCAAAGGGGCCCCGGCGGCGCGCTCTGTGCGGACGCGTGGAGCTCTGTCTGGGCTTTTGGGACACGTGTCGTGTAACGCCAAGGTGTGTGTGTGTGTGTGTGTGTGTGTGTGGATGGTGAAGCTCCGTCTGAGCAGCGATTTATTTAATGTCCGCGTCCGAGGGTTAGGCTTCCCGGACACCTATAGTTATATCGCTACGGGGTGTGGCAGATTTCATATACAACATCGCTTATTATAACGCTCATAACAGTTACACAACAACGGCACTAAAACAAATGCATCATAAAGTTGGCGTGGGTCGTAACCATGGTGATAACACGCCCCCATCTTTCCTAGAACTCTCAGCTAAATATTTTCTTTTAATTATCATATAGTGTTTGAATTCCATCTGAAACAGTGGGTTCACTGGCTCTTTAACGTTTGTCTCTCTAATACTTACAGTTTATAAAACAAAAATCAACTATATCATGTGAGACATACCAAAATAATCAACACTGTTTCAACTTAATAGGCAAAGGACGTTATGTCTATATCCATCGCGGATCCAGGCATCCTATGTTTAAGCACTACCGTCCGGGCAGGAAACCAGAAACCTCAAGGGGCGGAGCTACGCCTTGTTTCCTGTTTGGTTTGGTTCTACCCAAGATAACTGAAGTATATTTCTACAGTGGACAGTCAACACGGCGTTGGTATGAAACCTTTACAGACCGTTTTTAATGGCTTACTCCTGCTGGCAGAGATGTGTGTTAGCCAATCACGCGCTTACAGATCCCGGCCTCCAGCAGCGTGATTGGTCGCAAACAAAGACGGAGCGAAAGAAAGCGGAACCATCCGGTTCGCCCAGATTGTAACTCGTCAAGACTTTTAGACATTCATCCAACTTTTCCACTCTAAAAGGCCGATTTGTGAGGCAATATCTACATTTATCGACCGACGTAACACAACACCGGTCGCCGGGCGAACGCGGCGGCAGCGACTCACAGCTCCAGGACCAGCACCACGTCGGTGCGGCTCTCGAACACGTCGTGCAGGGTCACGACGTTGGCGTGCTGCAGGCTCCGGAGGAGGTCCACCTCCCTCTCGATCTCCTCCCGCCTCACCCCCCGCCGGCTCCCCCGGCTCACGCGCTTCTTGATGAACTTTGCCGCAAAGTCCAGACCTGTGCTCTTCTCCCGGCAGCGCTTCACGATGGCAAACTGCCCGCTGGAGAGGAGACCAAACACAGGCGGGCAGGCAGACAGACAGACAGAAGGACAGACAGACAGACAGACAGGCAGGCAGGCAGACAGACAGACAGACAGACAGACAGACAGACAGACAGACAGGCAGGCAGACAGACAGACAGACAGGCAGACAGACAGACAGACAGACAGACAGACAGACAGGCAGACAGACAGACAGACAGACAGGCAGACAGGCAGACAGACAGACAGACAAGACAGGTCAGTCATAACAATAATAGTTCAAATCTGGAGGAAAATGTACAATCCTAATTTTTAATAGGTGCGCTCCTATATTCACTTGTTTTAAAAAAGGAGAAATATCCAATGATGACAGTAATGAATCAAAGAGCGACACGGTTGACGGGAACCTTGTGTGGAATAAGGTAGCCGGCTGTGTGACATCTTAAGACACATCGATATTTTCCTGAGCAGGGATGTGCGGGGGGTATCTCATCCTACAACGGCCACGGTATGCGACGCCGTTAAACAGATTCTGAACTTCCTGTTTCCCATCCTGGGGGGGGGGGGGGGGGGGGGGGGGGCTTTACAAAGGGCAGCAGTGACCAGAGCAGCCATCCTCCCACTGCGCTCAGCTTCCTGCCAAGACGTCCCGGGCCGTCCTCAACAGTTCAACCGGCTGAACAATTCCAAATATTTGGCCAAGGATGTGTGGCGTACAGACCAATCCACTGTCCCCATTGTCTCCCGTGTGTGTTATGGTCCGTGTGCGGAGGATAGCCGTTGTCTGAGCTGAGCTGAGCTGAGCTGAGCTTTGCTGGGTTAGACCTGGAGGGAGGGTTACTGTTGTCAATTAAAATTCTTTGAATTTCAATGAAAATTCGTTCAGGATTTTGTGACCTAACGCAAGGAAATAACTCAAACTCTCACTAGAGTCGCATGAAAGCACAAGGGTAATAGGGCAGCCCACGCGTCGGCTTCTGTTATGTGCTTTTCAGTTTCGTCTGGGTCAGACATGCCGCTTTCAAAAACACACCTGAAACTGTCATGTGGTAAAACAAGACAATTATACATAACCAATTCTGTGATATGACTCACACTCACAAGTAACAATTTCCATTGAAAATGCCAACATAGTATTCCAATCTAAAATTGTGCCATTGATTTAAACAAAATAATCCTCATCTTCTTGCATAGATCTTGGTGTACGTATATGTGCGAATGAGCATGAAACTAAATCGAACGTAGTGTAAAACCAAAACACCAACGCCCAAGCCCTACCCGTCATCATCGGGACACATCAAGACTAAAATAGCCTCGCGCCAGGCACTTTCCACCTGCTATGTTTTCACCCCACTGTGGGATGGAGAGAGTGTGTCTGCCGAGAGAGAGAGAGAGGAAAGTAAGGAGGTGCAGAGAGAGAGGGCCTGCAGGCTTACAGGGTCCTTCATCAGACACAGCAAACATGCGCCCACACACAAACAAACACACAAACACGGTTTACGTTCCAAGCTCTGGTGTTAAGGTTACACTGTGTTATCTAATACGTATCTGATGCTGTTTACACAATGTTAAGCAATGCTCATTGTGGCCTGACTATACCTGGGAGACACAGCCAGGTATAGATGTGGGTGTGTACTTTATTTACCCACGTACTAGTATTGACCCAGGGCCAGGCAGCTGAGGACATTTGAGCTGGTTCAGTAGCGCCCTGCTATAGGTCCCATAGAAAGACATCCACCACTGGGACAGGCCTGACAACAAGTGCTGAAGAAAACTCACTTGGGAAGCATTGGGAATTTGTTTTCTGAAAGCATGGCCATGGGAGAATACACAGCTACACAATCAGAGATTCAGATAAGCAAGCAGCTTCCTCTGGAGTAGCCCGAGGCTACGACCCACACAAAGAACCACCTAGATGGGGTAGGGATGAGCCGTAAGGCCTACTTTCGGGGTTTGAGCTAGTCAAATTCTTAGAATTCCGGTTACATTGACAGCCGCCAATCAATCTTCAAAGGAAGCAACAACAACAACAACAACATCAACAACAACAGAGAAATGGTTAACTAGCTACTACGGTCTACAAAGTCAACATGCGACACATTTTAATCACTAAAGAGCATACAGTGGACTTATATGGTGTTGATGTTCCACAACATGGTCTATACATGCTCAGTGAACGCATATGTTCAACCCTTGACGGCTATCCAATTACCTTACGTAACAGCCACATGGTGGACGACACAATGCGCTAGTTTAGACCTGCGGGGGGGGGGGGGGGGGGGGGGGGGGGGGTGTATCCCGCAACGAGCTGCGCGTGCCGCCTGCATTAGCAGCTAAGCCGGCCGCTCTCTCTGAGGGGTTTCCAGTTTGAACAGCTGAAGGTTCTTAAACGAGGTTGCAGGCATTCGTGAACCAGTGCGGCGCCAGGCCCAGTATTTCAAAAAGACATTCGTGAACTGAGCAACCTCGCTGACAAATGGGTCTTCCCCCAACCGAAACCTGTCTCTGAGCGGAGACAGGGGTGTTGCGTTGAGCATTTGGGAAGTGCGTAGGAGGCGAGTGAAGCAACATCCTTGACACCTCAGAGAGTAATATGCCGTCAACACGGTCGATGTCCTCACAAACTATTTTGCCGAGTAAATAGTACAAAAATAATCATAAAGAGTATTAAGAATACATGTATTCTTTTTATTTGGTTTTGTTCACATGCATCAATCTAAGACAATTGAGGTAAGTTGAACATTCGGTGCAGGAATTGTTGGCATTGCAACGGTTTGATGTAAAAGCAACGCATGGCTATGAGGGTGTGTGAGAGTGTGTGTTGCTCTGTCCAGTTCTGCCGTCCTTCCCGTGAGCAACCGCCATCAGGATGGGAACTCCTGGAATGTTGACCGGGTCACCAAGGGAGTTCCCTCTTCTAAAGCTGCTCTTTGCCGACCCGTTTTTCCATCCAGCCAACAGAAAGAGGGAAGGGGCCACATGCCGAGGCCGAAGGCCCAACTCTGAGCACGTCGCAGGGCAAGAACCCTGCGTGTTTTCTGCGCTGTAGCGTGGAAACCAAGACAAACACCCGTTGCTCTTCAGTACAGTACGCTGAAGAATCAGCAAGTCCTACCTCAAAACACGTCAATACAAGCCTCGGCAAACATGATGGCATAGATGACAAAAGGTGTCCAGGATCAAAAGGTTTCCAATGAAACCAAGTATATACTTATCTGCTGATAAATCACAGAATGGTATTTGGGGAGATTATATTCATGTATATATTAAGAGTTTATCAAATAAAAAACGCTTCCCAATGAACATAACTCCCACTGAACACAGGTGATTCACGAACTCTGAGAGAAATAAAGTCACTGTACTCTACTCCGGTCCAAGAGGTCTGTTGACTACCAAAGCACTACAATAAACACATGCAAACACAAGTGCTACGTTGATGGGTGAATCAAGGAACTACCCTGTTTCAGTTGACTTTTCCCACCATTTAACAACGAAGACGCAAGCAAAGAAAACCCCTAACAGCATCTGCCGTTCAAAGGCAAGGTGCCAAACAGCTCAGCTATTCTCATTAAACACAAGGGGTCTCCCCGAGAAACATTTCCGGTGTTTCCGTGGCGATGAACACGTAGCGTAGCTATAGTGCTTCATCTTCCCAGAAGACCATGTTGTCACCCTTTCCTTTCACATGCTTGGTTATGCAAAGGAAGGGGGGGAGGGGGGAGGGGGGAGAGCGGGCGGGGAAGGGGGGGGGGGTGGCAGCTGCAGACCAGCAGCCCTGGACGACACTTCCTGTGTCATCACCTCCCTACCTTATGCTGCGACAAGACAAAGCAGACCGGATAGTATAGTAGGGGGTTAGGGCGCCCCACTCCAGGCTGAAAGGATCTGGGTTCGAACCTCAATGGCCTTCTACAGGTCTCTGTTTTTTGGGGGATGTACAGATATGATTTTTTTTTTTGCCTTCATGGACAGGAGAGTGAAGATGGACAGAAGGTGGGTTAAAGAGAGGGGATGACATGGGGCAAATCACCACGGGCTGGAACCTTGACCACAGGGTCATCCTATGCGTCTTTACAGAAAATAGGATTTTGAATTTAGGTTCGACTAAGTGACTGCATGAAATAGGAAACAGATTTCCTCTATTACGCCATGGCCTACGTGATGCAATGACGTTGGCAAGAAATTGGCAGGGAGGTGGTAGACCGCATTTCATGTTCTACTCCTTTCTTTTCTTTTTTTTTACGATCCCCGTACATAATTGATCGCCTTGGCTGACAGTTTGGACATGACGGTCGTAGGCATGGCTCTAAACCTGTTCATTAAGTTCAACCGAGGCAGAACACAGCGCACACACACACACACACACACACACACACACACACACACACACACACACACACACACACACACACACACACACACACACACACACACACACACACACACACACACACACACACACACACACACACGTGTGCAAACACGCACACACATAGCACTGCATGGGGTGAGGCAGCCTTGTCAGTCCCCAGGCCACACTGACTGCAAAGTTGGCTGCCATGAGCAAACAAGCAGAAGATAATTAATGTGAGACAATGGAAAGCAGCTGTCATGGTGTGGAGAGGCTGTGGCTTTCTACCGCACTCTGAGTGTCACATCACTGTCACTCGGCGCCATGCAGATGAGTGACAGCATGAAGCATCCGCATCCAAAACATCCCAGCAGCCATGTGAAAAGCCAACGTTTCGAGAAAAAAGGTTTATGATGCCATGTTCTGCTTCTAGTCTACCAGTTTACAACTCATTGCTCTAAAGCTCACTAGAGCTCACTTTCTACATGTAAGGCTCACTAGAGCTCACTCTACATCTAGAGCTCAGGAGAGCTCACTTTCTACATCTAGAGCTCACTTTCTACCTCCAAAGCTCACTAGAGCTCACTTTCTACATGTAAAGCTCACTAGAGCTCACTTTCTACACCTAGAGCTCAGGAGAGCTCACTTTCTACATCTAGAGCTCAGGAGAGCTCACTTTCTACATCTAGAGCTCAGGAGAGCTCACTTTCTACCTCACAGAGCAACGTCCCCACAGCAGCTAATAACATGCTTATAGATTCGGAGACACACACACCACCACCAGTGGGAGTGGCTGCTGAGGTGTGGATGCTGGAGAGGTATAATCTTCTCCTAACTGCTTGTACACATGTTAACACAAGCTGAGCTGACCTGCTTAGAAAACAACAACGGTATTGGAAAAAGCACAGCTTCCTTTTTCTGTGTACTGTGCACCTCCACTTCCCCTCTTTCCTCCCCTGGCTCTGATTATGTACATTATCTGTAGTGGCGTAGAAACAAGACATATAGGACTTCTTAAGGGTGGACGATGTATAGGCTATTTATTAACGGTTCACTGACAGACATACATACACACACATGTAAAAAATTAACGCTTTTGAATTGACAGTACAAAGAGAAACCTAACACACCTTTATCTACAAAAGGGCTATCTCGTGCTGTAGACGTCAACCTATTTTAATTGGTGTGTCCCTCCCAAGCTGAAAGGTGCACGGCGTGCCAGCTGTTTACACATATTCAGCGCAGTGAGCTCAGGGGCCACGAGCAAGGGCTGGGGACTCGATCTGACGCTAGAAGAACAGGGAGATGGATCACAAACTGATCCATGAACTGAAATTGAAATTCCCTTCGCCTATCGCTACGGGAAAAGCGGCAGCTTTGAAAGGCACTAACCTTCCCAGGGCTTCTCCAATCTCATAGAAGTCGTCCACTTTCTGCTGTTTGAATACTGCCATGCCCGATGTCCTCATTTGGGATATTTCATACATGAAATACTCAAACACAATGGTCTTTATTCAGGTCCCAGTGGTTTGTATGTTCCCCGTCCAGCCCTGTGTGAACATAGGACAGCTTAGACACGGAGGCAGTGAGAGTTGTGATTACATGTTGAAGCTTGTTCATGCTTTCATTCTGAGCATTCCATCCCAGAACTGGAGCAGCATGATGGTCTCATGGAAAGAGGAGAAGATCTGATTCACACAGATGGACCAATATATAGTCTTGCCGTTTTTAACAACTAACTAAACAAATGTATGAAAGTAAGGGTTTGTCTTAAAGTTAAATACAGATAAGGGTACATGGGGAGTACATATTCACCAAGAACTCAGTCAGAAAGTGAGCCAAGCTGGTTGTTGTTTTGTCTTCTTTGTGATTACAACAGGATATCAAACAGACAGAATTTGGGTCCGTATCAGTGTGTACTAGGACAGTTGGATCATTGCAAAGTTATGCCAGTGGGAATAAAGTCCTTGTCGGGAAAGCACTCCTCGAAGCAGGTGATTCAAGTAGATGACTTCCAATGCAGTAGGGCTATTCCACAATCATTCTCAAGTTTGACGACACACCTACACGCTGTCCAACGAGGAGGCTATGCTAAGTATAACGTTGTACCGTAGCTTACCTTGTCGTTAAAAGGCAGGTCGATCAGCAGACAGCCACGCTTTCCCCGCTACTACAGCTCGTCATTGTGTCTCATCCTCTGTATTCGCGTGGTGCCTGCAAGGTATCCTCCGTCTCGTCTTCACGTCACGGTAGCGCCGTGCTGCTTTTGTTGCTTTCAAACTAAAAGCCCCCTGAAGGCTGCGCCGCAGAACAGCAAGGCAGTGACCGGAACGCTATCAATAGATAGCACATTCTAGCACATCCTTTTTTTCTCGGATGGACTTTGAGAACTAGATCTGCTTCTGACCAACTTATAAATGCCACATGGACACACGTAGACCGAAACACACACATGCACGCACGTACGCACGCACGCGCGCACACACACACACACACACACACACACACAAGTCATTTTTTTTAATTGTATTTACTGTTTAAGTGATATTATGAATAGGATCACAGATCAATGATACTGGTAAGCATTGGCCTGAACGATATAGAGGAAAAATAAGTGCCAACAGCTGTCTCAGAAGTGAACACTTCACTAAATGTGCAAGATACTGCATTGAAAGGAAAATTAAGGATTTAAAAGGATAAAGACTAGCTTACTTAAAGAGAAATAGCAGGTACATACAGAAAAAAAATACTTACATAATAGAACTTACATAATAGAAAAGCAGTATATACTATCATTTCTGAAACTTTCTGACCAAATACAATTATACAGAAAATACTAACAATGTTATTACAGCACGTCATGGTGAAGAGGATTTTTATCTTTGAAGAGACCTGCTCTCCAAATATAAATCCTTGAAGCCCGTGTTGAACAACACTATGTCTACATGCCAGGGCGGTGACATCACATTCATACAAATATCCTCATTTGACGTGAACACAACGCATACTTGAACAAGTGTCACAGACACTTTGACAAATCCAAGCATGAAAATAAGAAGTTGTCCATTATTTCAATTTGAGTTTTGTACCAAACAATATATACCATAGTAAACAGCCGTGCGCTGGAGTGAAATAATGTGAAAATGTTCAGCTGTTGAAGGCAGAGTGAAACAAAAGATTAGTGGTGTTCATGTCCTCTCGTTTAGATTACGATGTAAACATGTATATTTAGTTTGCTAGGACATTCGTCGGCTTAACAGTATAGTTCTTTGCTGTTCCACATTCAGCCTTAAGTAAAGTTGTGCATATGTTCTTTGTGTGTGTGTGCATTTAGGTGGTGTTTGAGTACAGGTCAAACAAATCGCTTGTGTTTTTACTATCACAAAATGTGAGCAACCGCATATTTATGTGGTCAAATACAATTTAAAACACATTTTTGCTGACATCACATAGAAATCATGTTACATAAATGTAAACAGCTGTATGAGTTGTGACTATTCTACCACCGCTTTGAACTGGTTAGAAAATGTATACTGCCACCTTGTGGAGGACAGCTGTATTTACAACAGGATAGAACGGGGTACACGGGATAGGGTTGTTTGAACATAGAAAGAGCCACAAAAGAGGTTTGGAAAAATCTTTCCAACCGTATACAACAATGCCCCATGAAGAACCAACCGTATACAACAATGCCCCATGAAGAATCAACAGTCTTCATTGATACAACACACCTAGTAACACCTTACTTTGATGAAAAATGGAATGCACCAAACACCATAGCATATATTGAATATATCAAACAAATGGAAAGCTGTATCAGCCTGATACTGTTCATTGCTGTGTCACTTTTGTAAGACGTATAAACTTGAAATTATTTTACATCTAACAAATCACAGAAAAAAAGTTCAGGTTCAAGCAAATGATTGCAAGACAAAAGCAAAAATATCCCTAAAAATGAAATCACGTGTCAAGCATCCAATACAGCAACAAAGAAAAATCTTTTGAAAACACTGTTTGATAAGACACATCTGCTCACAGCAAAAAGGCAATGAAAACAACAACAACAACAACAACCAAAGAATGGCAAGAACACTGATAAGACAGCCTTCGACCCATATTGGTTTTGGTCCATGGAAACAGCCCATGAGGGAGGGAACTAGTTTCAACAGCTGTGCTGCAGAATAATCCAGCGGTGGCGGGCATCTCCTCGTCAGCGGGCCGCCCAAAACAAACCACAGCCCTGTCGATCCGTCCTCCGCCAACCGTTTCCCGGGCTCAGTTGTCCTCCTCGTCATCACTGACGAAGGTGCGGCCGTCCTGCCGGTCGTCCCGCTCCCGGAGGAAGGTCTGGCGAATGGCCTCCAGCTCCGTCAGCTCCAGGCGGACCTTCTCCAGGTGGAATGAGCGCCGGTTCTGGATCTGCCGCATGGGGAACGGGTTCATGTCCACGAAGGCCACGGTCATCAGCTTCCTGAGAAGTAAAAAAGAAAAATGAGCCGGCAGGGCTTTTCCTGAACGGGCTTTTCCTGAACGGGTTTCCCCAAACAAGAACAAGTGAGCAAAATGATTGACCACGATTGTGTTCGACGTGAAAAAAGAGAAGACGTGAAGGCAGACATGAAAGTGTAAGAACAACTGTAAGAAACGTGTCTAAACATGAACTAATAAGGACAGTAGCGACGGTCAACACAGGCCTAATACTCAGTGGAGTACTACGCTCTTTTAGAAGGACTAAATGTTTCTTTACGACATTAGCGAGTGATAATCCAATAACGGGACAAGCAAAACAATGTTACAGGGCCGTCCGTACCTTGAGTCCAGAATTGTGCGCGTGAAGTGTCTGAGGTACTTGAAAATGGCGGTGGAGTCCTGCAACTTCAGAAACTCCTCCTCTTTGTACTTGAAGAGGGCGAGGGCAAAGCGGAATACGATCTGCAGAAAGTATAAATAAACACGTAAATGACTGAATAAATACATCAACGAATGCTTAACCGTCAAGTCAACAGCACACTTCATGCAACGACAGCAAGGGGAGAAATATCTTATCGGAAATGCCAGGCCATTTAAAAAAACGTACAAAAAGAATTTGAATAACTAACCCTGTACTTGAAAGCTATTGGATGTAAATGATTACATCGGGGACAATCAATCACGCGCCGTGACAGATAGCAGCGGCGTTACGTGGCTTGTGGCGAACACTCAAAGCTGGCGCTTATCTCCAATATTAGTTTACGGAGATGGTTTCACATGGCCGGCTGCCCTCGCCTCTATGTGCCTGAGCTACCCCAAAGGGCTGTCGTTCGCGTGCAGGCCTAATACAGACGTGCGCCAGTAGCCCTATCCCTCCCCGTATTCCCCGCTCTGCCTTACCTTGGGTCCCTCGTACAGGAACGCGTCCCAGATTTTGAAGAGGATTTCGCTGACCACGCTGTCGACGAAGACCACCAGGAACCAGTTGAAGGTGATGAGGGAGAAGTCCACCTTGTACTGCTCAAAGTGAGCGTGGAGGCGGGGCAACTTTTCACTCATCAGGTCCTTGAGGACGCGCTGGTCAACCTGCAGTGGGGGTCATGTTAAGTAAAAAAAAAAAAAAAATGTCAGTTTGAACCAAAATGAACCAAACAAACCTCATTGGACAACACTAGAAACAAAACAAATTCTACCATGAAATCGCAGAGGTTTGAGCCATACCAATACACCTTCCTGCACTGGCAGGAGCAAACGTCACACAAAATGGTTGTGCTTGTGTGTGTGCACCTGTGATCCAAGCAGAGTCTTGGTGTAGTAGTCTCTGGGCATGAAGACCTCCACGATGGCTATGAGACACCAGAAGGCCTCCTCTTGGTCCAGGTAGAGCAAGGCGATGGCCACCAGCCTGGGGAGGAGGGGGGGGGGGGGGGGGGGGGGGATGACAAGATTGACCTCATTGGCTACCGTACTTTTCGAAAATAAAGCCGCGGCTTGCATCCCGGTTTTACGCGCGAGCGTGCGTTGAGTATGCGTGCGTTGTGCGTGCGTTGTGCGTGCGCACCTGTTGAGCCCCTGGCAGTACCCTATGTCGGGGTTCCTCCAGGAGAAGGCCAGCAGCACGTTGCGGAGCTTCTGGACGCCCTGGGCGCTGGGCGAGGCGTAGTGCTTGTTGTTGGGCAGCGTGCGCAGCAGGTCCAGCTCGATCTGCTTGGAGGCCGGGTTGGGCTTGTCCCGCGCCGCGCCCAGCAGGGCCTCGTAGTAGCCCGGCGGCAGGTGCTCGCGCAGCTTCCGCACGTGGAAGCTGACGCACCAGCGCCACACCTGGTGGCGGTGCGCGTGCGGCACGCCGCAGCGCATCAGCGCCTTCAGCTCCGGCGAGCGGATCAGGTCGCGGTTCATGGTGCCGGCCAGGAAGTTCTCCCACTTGACGCCCACGGACACCTCCTGGTCCGTCATGGACAGCGACTTGAGCTCCAGCGCGCGCACCTTGGCGTCCAGCTTCTCCTCCTCCTCCTCCTCCTCGGGCACCGTCTTGAAGCCGTACGCGTCGTACTCGCTGGGAGGGGAGGTCAAAGGTCAGGATGCACATAGCAGTGGGATGTGGGCATTTTTCTACGCACGATTGATTGAAGACGGACCTTCAGCAGTATTTGTGGCCCCTACAAGCTACCGAGTTAGAACAAGACCCTTAAATAATGAAAGCAAAAGCAAAACCACGCTTGCGTTTAGGGTTGTTCATCTGCAGCAGTCTGAACAACAGCACACGTTTCTATAAACCCGTGGCGCTATTCCCCGTGTTCGACAGGATGTGCATTTCAATTAACGTCGACACGTTGTGTAGACTCATTAAACCCAGCTAGCCTCAATGGCCCAAAAATGTGGACTTGATGACTTTTTCCCATTTTTGATGAGAATTCTTTTCCTCAAACGACCGTCTCCCGAGGTGGAGGGAACTGAAAGACGTGGGGAAGCGGTGCATAGAATCCCCCGATGTGCGCCACCCCCCCCCCCCCCCCCCCTGCTACCTGACGGTGTGGGGCCTGAAGACGGGGTGGTCCTGGTGGTCCGAGGGCTCCACCTGCAGCGCGTCCTCCAGCAGCCTGGAGATCACATCCCGGGCGGCGCTCTGCTCCAGGGAGGAGCACACGGGGGTCTTCACCTCCTGCAGCAGCACCAGGTACTTGCTCTCCACCTGGCACAGCTTGGCCTCCAGGGAGGTGCACTGGGGGGCGGAGGAGGAGGAGGAGGAGGAGAGGGGGAAACGCTCGTTCATTCAGACAACCTAACGCCAAATCTGATTGGCGGGGTGTTTCAAAACATATATATATAAACAAAAAAGAAACAACCAATCAAAGATAGTGAAAGACAAGTCATTTAAAAGAGAATTGTAAAATACAAGTATAACAAAGATAAAATAATCAATATACCAGTGCAGAACTATATCTTCGATAAAAAGCTTAAAAAGAAAAAGAAAAGCTAAACCAAATTTCCAAAATACCTCAAGTTCTGGAAGAGTGTTCCAGATATATGCGGTGCATATTATAAGCCACATAGTTTAAACATAGTAAAACAAAAACTGCTTTTCCATGCTTGTTTTGGGTTGAGCAACAGTAAACAGACATACCTGAGAGCTGTAAGGAGGGGTCATAAACACAGAAGACAACCAGGAATGTATTTTGATCCTCTGAGTTAGATATGCTTCTCATTACAGAGTGTGATGACCATTTGGCTCCAGTCAAGCCAGGTAGCTGTGTGCCAGGTAGCTTCCTGTCTGACTGCAGGTAGGTGGCTCGTGGTCAGAGGTTGACTGCTATATTCAAGCTGTCATCTCAGTCTCAGCCACGCCCTCACTCCCTTACACAAGCTGGCTGTGTTGCTAACTTGGACACTTTACTTCCTTTTTTTTTTTACTACGATGTGAAGCGACATGTGAGAATGGTTTACATCATTTTTTAACTACCTCTCAGCAATGGTAACATATCCTGCATTGTCCCACACAAACCTTCCCTTTGTCCCACAGTTGTCTGTTCTGTTCTGATCACCCTTAATATAGGTCACTCAGTACATTACTGATACTACAGAGTCTTGATCTACCCCACCCCCACGAGACACACACACACACACACACACACACACACACACACACACACACACACACACACACACACACACACACACACACACACACACACACACACACACACACACACACACACACACACACACACACACTTCCCGAGTCAAAGCGAGCGACATATATTGGCTACCTTTGCATCCACAGCCTTCTCTCGGCTTTCTGCGTTTCTGCGTAACACGGTCAGCTCCAGGATCTCTTTGTTCAGGAACTTGTTCTGAGTTTTGTAGCCTTGAAGTGTTTCCTGGAATGAAAAGAGTACAACATGTTTTTGATATCGAGTCCTTTAAGTCCTTCAATGATTAAACCAGCCCGATGTTTCACTTGTTCTGGAGTTAACTTATCTATTCTCTTCACACTTTGAGAAACATATCAAATACAAGTGAAGCATATTTTGAATGAAACAATTATTTACTAGTACTTTCTACTACCTTGAGGTTGTCCAGTTCCTGCAGGTCCTTGCTATTGGGTGGTGGACTGCAACTGTTGCCATAGCCACCGGCATCGGGGCTTTGCTGGGACAACTGCATGATGATCTCGTCCTTGGCCTGGATGGTCTCCATCAACATGCCCAGCTGCTCGTTCATGTCGCCCACCTTGATCTTCAGGCCCTTCAGCTCGTGCTGCAGGCTCTCCTTCTCCAGGGCCAGGCGCTCCATGCGGCCGCACAGCTCCTGGACCTGTTTGTCCCTCTCCTGGAGCACCGTCTCCGCCTGGAGGGCCTCGTCGGGGGCCTGGCTGGGGCCTGGGGCTGAGAGGGACTCTGGGGCTAGGGCCGGGGAGAGGGGGCCTGCCGTGGACCAACTACATTGGGACGTGCGTAGAGTCTGCTGTAGTAGTCTCACCAACTCCTTGTGAAAGAGAAAGAGACAAGAGAGAATGAACGGAGGCCTCGTCTTACTAAATGCATTACAAACTCATACGACTGTAAAGAAATCGCATCAGAGGTTGAAAAGGAATTGTTTCATCTGTAGAGGTGTCGTTTGTTGAGGTCTGTTTCAAGATGTTAATAAACATCCATTTTCCAATCATTTATAAACAGGGCATTGTTTGAGTAGAACAACGAGAGCAGCTTAGGAGGGTACAGGGAGACAGGGATAAGGTGTGAAATCAGTGGAAACAATGACCACAGTAGTGTATTCCAGATAAACCCAAACAAAACTAACGATTTGGAATAAGTGCCTGATTGATTCTAGGAAGAGACACTGCGAAAAAGCACGTGAACCAACACACCACCTTCTCTGGACAACCAACACACCACCTTCTCTGGACAACAAACACACCACCTTCTCTGGACAACAAACACACCACCTTCTCTGGACAACAAACACACCACCTTCTCTGGACAACAAACACACCACCTTCTCTGGACAACAAACACACCACCTTCTCTGGACAACAAACACACCACCTTCTCTGGACAACAAACACACCACCTTCTCTGGACAACAAACACACCACCTTCTCTGGACAACAAACACACCACCTTCTCTGGACAACAAACACACCACCTTCTCTGGACAACAAACACACCACCTTCTCTGGACAACAAACACACCACCTTCTCTGGACAACAAACACACCACCTTCTCTGGACAACAAACACACCACCTTCTCTGGACAACAAACACACCACCTTCTCTGGACAACAAATTGCAAGGCAAAACATTGCTGTACCTTCTGGCTGGCGAGGTCCTCGTGGAGCTTCTCCTGCTCCTGGTGCAACCGGCCCAGCTCCTCCTGCTGGGTCTGGAGCCGCAGCTGGGTCTCCACGGAAGGCTCCACGGGGGACAGGCTGTCAGCGCTGCGCCCCGACTTCCCAGAGCCCATCATGTCTCTGAGGAAGGGCCTCTTGGTGCGCTGGGAACTCCGGCTGAACTCGAAGGAGAAGGAAGAGCCGATGGAGTCTGAGGAGGAGCAAGACAGAAGTCCTTCCTCAGAGCAGCGGACTGGAGCGCTGGGGTGGGCTCTTACCTCTTGCACGTCGTGGCAAAGCGTTGTTCCATTATTATAACATAATAATGGAAAGAGTCGCTTCACAAGTTGCTCAAAAACACATGAATGACAGGCCATTGCATGAATAAGTTGCCCGAGCAACTTGTAGAGAATTTGTATTTTCTGCGATACATCCATGTCATTAATGAGCAGGGAGGGGCCTTAGTATTATTAATTTATAATATTAATTAAGTGTGTGTGTGTGTGTGTGTGTGTGTGTGTGTGTGTGTGTGTGTGTGTGTGTGTGTGTGTGTGTGTGTGTGTGTGTGTGTGTGTGTGTGTGTGTGTGTGTGTGTGTGTGTGTGTGTGTGTGTGTGTGTGTGATGTGGGGGATGGGGGGAGAGAGAGAGAGACCTACGTCTGTGTGCGCAGGGGACGGCCTTCTGCTCGGGGCCGTCTTTAGGCGGGGTCTCCACCAGCTCCCACTCCTCCGACGAGGCGTTGGTGGTGGCGGCGCTGTGGGCGTGGAAGGCGCTGCGGCGGCTGTCCCCTCCCCTCCCGGGACGCAGGTGAGACATGGAGTTCCTGGGAGAGCACCGCAGCGGACCGAGAGAGGGGTTTATCGCCCCGGTTCCGCGCTGGCATTCGGCCGACACGGGACACGGCCGAGTGAGGCCGAGTCATCAGTGTGTGAGGTGTTTTTGGCGTTGTGAGGCATATTAAAAGATGAATAACTGCAACCGTGTGGTTAGTCCGTAAAGCACAGACACACTGCAAACAGCAAGTTGGAAAATGCTATTATCTGCGGGGCTGCACGGGTGTTCTCCTCACCGTTTAAGTCAGCAGGGGGCCCCCCCACCATACAGAAGCCATTCAACCTACAGCCTCGCCATTGTGTCGTCGTGGATACAACTACGTTTCCGCACCACTCCACATTTTTGGGCCAGATTCGAGCTGCTCAAGGTCCCCAGCGAGACAACGGTCAACGCGAGTGCCAGCATGCTTTGAGCAGCGCTGCCTTAATGTTTAGCAACACATTCAGCTGAAACCACTTCCTACTAATGGGGTTTCCAAACACAATGAGCTCGGCATCAACAGTTGCATCGCGAGATAAGCAGGTTCAGCAGTCGGGGGGGGGGGGGGAAACAAAGATCACAGAGTAGAAGCGTCTCTTTCGATACATGCCAGTTGTCTTTTCCCCATCGTCAATCCATCATTTCAATGGAACTCCAGTGGAGGCCCTTGGGAGTCCGTACCTGATTTCGGTGCCCCAGTTGCGGAGGGAGAAGTTGAGGGCGTTGGTGGACGAGCCGCTGGGCCCTCTGGCAGACTGCAGGCCCGCCGGGTCGCCCACGCTGCCGCAGTGGGCCTCCGTCTCCAAGGCGAAGTCGCTGCGCACCTTCTCCATGTTCTCGTTGGACTTTTCAAAGAGGAACACTTCTACGGTTCAGCAGAGAGAGGGGAACACGTCTAATGTTCAGCAGAGAGAGGGGAACACGTCTAATGTTCAGCAGAGAGAGGGGAACACGTCTAATGTTCAGCAGAGAGAGGGGAACACATCTAATGTTCAGCAGAGAGAGGGGAACACGTCTAATGTTCAGCAGAGAGAGGGGAACACATCTAATGTTCAGCAGAGAGAGGGGAACACATCTAATGTTCAGCAGAGAGGGGAACACGTCTAATGTTCAGCAGAGAGAGGGGAACACGTCTAATGTTCAGCAGAGCGAGGGGAACACGTCTAATGTTCAGCAGAGAGAGGGGAACACGTCTAATGTTCAGCAGAGAGAGGGGAACACGTCTAATGTTCAGCAGAGAGAGGGGAACACGTCTAATGTTCAGCAGAGAGAGGGGAACACGTCTAATGTTCAGCAGAGAGGGGAACACGTCTAATGTTCAGCAGAGAGAGGGGAACACATCTAATGTTCAGCAGAGAGAGGGGAACACATCTAATGTTCAGCAGAGAGAGGGGAACACATCTAATGTTCAGCAGAGAGAGGGGAACGGTCAACCCCCTTTTGTGTTTTTGGGCTAACAAGTTCACTGGTGACTGTGACTCCAGAAGGAGTTGAAAGGTCATGATACACAACTATAAATGTTTCAGCTGATCGGTTGTCTTTATGAGGCTATTACAGTCATTCTGTTTTATTAAGTATTAGACTGGGGTCAGCTGATATATGATTCTTGATTGTTAAATCTTTTTCCCAAGTTCTCAGACCAACAGAAGCAGTGTTTGGTTATACCTGCACGGCAGTTAAAAACATTACTTAGACAGACCTTTCCTACTTTGATGTACAACTAGACTGCTCCTAACCACTTCTCATCTTGGCCGAAGCAAATTTGGCAGCACATTAAATGGAGAAAAGAAATCCCCAAAAGGAAAATTAAACCATTATAAACTACTGTACCTACATTCAGACCACTAGAAGGAGCACCACCTTATTATTTGAAATTAAATATTTAAAAACAATATAATTTGACTAGTCAGTCAATACGAAAAAAGGGTGTATACATTGTTCAATACATGACAGGAAACTGACACAGCTACATTCACATTGTTGTGCTATCTAGCGTTTGGCATGCTCACTTCCACTAGTTTTGAGAATATTAAATAACACTCATATGGCCACATATATAGCCTAGACCAGGGGTGGGCAAACTTTTTGACTCGCGGGCCACAATAGGTTTTCAAATTTGACAGAGGGGCCGGGCCAGGTGCATTTGGAGGGAGTGTTTGGGCCGGATATACTAAAGCATTAAATGTAGTGTGTGCAAACCTCATAGCACAGTAAGAACACTACAACCCAATTTATTAACTGTCTTTCAAATGTGAAAAATAGCCCTTATCAATTAATAAATTTGTCTCAAGGAATATGCAAGATATGACATTTACATACTATTTCGCAGATACTGGGATGAGGAAATGTAAATAGATTCAAATAACACACGCACTGTGATTTATCAAGATTGCGTCTGTTTTTAATAAGTTTCAATTTAAGGTGCAAAGTTAAAGAAATCAACATTTATTGAAAAAAGGAATCACTTTCAACATTCAAAACATATTATTACACAACAAAATACTCAAGCTCAATAATATCTACTTGTGTTAAACTTCGCAAAATCATAAATGGATTGTCTTGACCGCGCGCTCTACAAACTCGCCACGGAAGACCTCGCCTTCACGCGCAAACAGTGCACGTGTATTGTTGCCAAGCACACAGACATAGGCTGTATTAAATATCCTACCTGCAGTCGAAAATTTAAATTAAGGGTGATGTGCGGCGTGTTAATAAAGCTACTGTACCGCTGCTGTGCGTAAATACGCATTGCTCTTAATTTAAAGACGCACTTCCAAACTTTCCAAATGCATTTTTTCAAAACACAGCAGAAAAACTCATCATTTTAGTGGGAACAGTGTTGTTGGTCTCCCTTTTTTGCCAGTGCATCAAAGTCTGGAGTTAGTTTTGTTGTGGCAATTCTCAAGACAGATCTGAGGTGTTGGTCAGTTAACTTGGATCTGTGATGGGCTTTGTTGATTTTCATGACGCTAAACGTCTGTTCACACACGTAAGTCGAGCCAAACAACACCAGCATCTTCTGCGCCGTCCTCCGGAGGTTTGGAAACGCGGTCTCGTTAAGTGAAGCGTAAAAGTCATTCAGTTTAAGAGACTTGAACTTCTCCTTTAAGACGGAGTCAGACTGAAGATCGATCAGTTCTAATTGCAGCTCCTGCGGTGCTAATTCGGGGTCTTGTGACAGGGGACAGGACACCAGTTGAAGTGACTTGTCAATTTTTTCAAAATCACAGAACCGACGGCAAAATTCTCTGTGCAGATCGTCCAGTGATTTGCAGTATTTCTTCGCATTTCGGGCGGCCTCTTTCTGCACGGCTAGTGTGGGGAAATGTGCGAAAGATTTGTTTGACATTTGCCTGGAGAATAAAACCAGCTTGGATTTGAAGGCTCCCACATTTGTGTACATGTCGTGCGCAAACTGATCTTTACCCTGTAGCTTCACGTTCAGCTCATTCATGTGTGAAAATATGTCTACAGCAAACGCAAAGTCACAAAGCCAGTTTGTGTCGCTCAGCTCGGGAAATTCTTCGGATTTCTTCATTAAAATAAAAAATGAGCGAATCTCGTCTTTGAGCTCCCAGACTCGTTGAAACACTTTCCCCAAACTTAACCAGCGGACGCGAGAGTGGTAAAGTAGGTCCTGGTGGTCCGCATTAGTTTCTTCCAGAAACGTAATGAACTGACGATGATTAAGTCCCCTTGCTCGTATGAAGTTAACAAGTTTTACAACTGGATCCACGACGTGCTCTAGCTGCAATACAGACTTACACAGAGACTCCTGATGAATGATGCAGTGAAGTAAAATAACATTCTGGTCAGGGTTTTCTTCTTTCACTTTATCCTGGATTCTTTTCAGCAGCCCAATGTTTTTTCCAGTTAAATTTGGCGATCCATCCGTGGTGACATTGGCAAGTTTACTCCAAGGTAGCTTCATTCTCTCGATGACAGAAGACACCTGTTCATATAAGTCCTCTCCTCGCGTTTTCCCTTTCAGTGATTCCATGCTCAAAAGCTCCTCCGTTATCTCAAAACTGTCGTTAATCCCTCGGATAAAAATTAGGAGCTGAGCAGTGTCTTTTATGTCGTTACTTTCATCCAGTGCTAGTGAATATAACTTAAAGGACTCCGCCTTTTTGTTTAACTCGCTGACTATATCTTCGTCAATCAGTTCCACGCGACGAGTCACTGTCCTTCGTGCTAAACTAATTTTTTCAAACTTGGCTTTGCTCTCCGGACACAAGAGACCTGCTGTCTCTACCATGCACTCTTTCAAAAACTCACCTTCGGAGAAAGGCTTGCTAGCCTTTGCTAATTTGAATGCCAGCAAATAACTTGCCTTGGTACTTGACTCTTGAATTGCAGTTTGTCGGTGAAAAAAGTTCTGTTGATTCTGTAAATTAGCTGCCAACCTCTGAGCAGTAGCCGCCCATTCTTGTGTTGACTGCTTGCTAGCATAGTTTGCATGTTTCGTGGCAAAGTGACGGCTGATATTGTACTCTTTGAAAACCGCAACAGCTTCTTGGCATATCAGACATACAGCCTTTGATCGGACTTCAGTGAAGAAGTATTTTGTTGTCCACTCCTTATTAAACACTCGGCATTCGCTGTCCACTTTCCTTCTCTTTGGTCCGCTCATTTTTACAGAAGGGCTTAATGGTGACGTGAAACGAAGTGAAATAAAGAGAAATACGCGCCACTCCAACAACGGTCAATGTGTTTCGAGTGCGCCATCTATTGGGGAAAGGTGGGCATTGCAGGGAAAGGGGAAAAAAGAAGGTTTTTACTATAATTTGGACAAGTTCGGCGGGCCGGATTAAAAAGCCTAACGGGCCGTACGTGGCCCGCGGGCCGTAGTTTGCCCATGTCTGGCCTAGACAGTCAAAATACTACATTATTTTCACGGCTTGTTTGATCTCTGAGACAGTAGACACTTAAAATAATAATAGGTACTGTAGACCCTTAATATTCTGGTCAAGCCAAAAGGCATCAAAAGTGCATGTGCTACTGTCTTCCTGTTGGTATAGGGATGTTCACGGTTACGCAAATGTCTGCTTAATCTGGTTCACAATTCTCAACCGCGATCTTCACTCTGTTGGTAGCTGCGGTCAGGTTAGATGCAATGCCCACTTATAATACACACAGTCTTTTCTTTGACCATGTTTAGCCTTAGATTGTAACGTGCTACATTTTAACTTCTAGACTTTGTATTTATAAATGAGTGGTGAGGTACATCCCTAGTTTGGTCCAGTCCTACCCTTGTTTTCAGATTATTTCATTGTTTAACCCAAGTGCAAATATTGACCCTTCTTCAAACAAAGGGGATTTTGTCAGAATGTAGATGTAATTAAACATAAAAGAGGAATTTAGGTGTTAAGATTAGTCCTCTTACTATTACACTGTTCCCCAACTATAAGAGAAATATACAATGACAAGGAACGGGTTGAATCAACACAGGCACATTTACAGTAGTTTAGTTGATGACTCTTTAAGATTTATGATACAATTTCACACCGTGCGCGCGCGTGTGTGTGTGTGTGTGTTTTCCTCACCGTTGTCTACGGCCACAAGGCCGGTGTGAGGGAAGGCCTGTGTTGGCGAGCTCCAGCTGTCTCGCTGTCCGGAGCCACGAGTGTTGCTGTACTCCCAGCGCTTCTGCTGGAGCTGCTGCAGCCAGTAATGCATGATCTGTCTGTTAGGAGCCTATAGGAAGACACACAAGACACCCTGATGAATATGCTGTGGTTACACATACAGCTCATTATGCACAATGTCAGTAGAACACCAACGGCTTCTACTGGTGTTCTATTCTAATCCCATTTTAGAATTATTTGTCGAATTATGCTTGCTTAGGTGTTGCATCTTTGCGGTAATGCACACCTATTACACACTACCTACATTCTTCATCCTTTGGTATTATGAATAGCAACATCACTCAACAACCATATCAGTACAATTGTTAACAATCTTTAAATAACAACTTCAGTCAAAATAAGATGATAGTAATAATAATAATAATGATAGTTTAAATTGCAGTTCAGCCACGCTTGGTAGCCAAAACAGGACCTAATGCCATCTGCTCAAACAGGTGTAAGGGGAAGAAGAGGTTAGGAAACCAGTGGTTTCAACCTCAGCCACATGCTGTCGTTCATGTGATGTGACAGTAAGGTGCTGTGACCTTGTTGTTGACAACGTTTGCCAAAATACACTTTCAAATACGATTGCACCCCACCAAAAAAACAAAAAACAAAAAAGCACTGACCAACTAACAACCACAGCTATTTATTAATGTCTGAAAAGAAACATTCAGCCTTAATTATGACTTCATTATCCAATGTGTTCAATCAACTGAGTTAGTTAACTGCTACAAGTCAAATCATAAGTGCATTCCGTTTCTATCCTGTTTTCCTTGGTCAAAGGTTATGCGTCACGTAAGGTTCTAGTGCAAGGGGTAACGCGCAGGCCTGTGAGAATGGGTGTGACTTCTACAGAAAATGGTACAATGGCTTAGGATCTCTAAATAAGGAAACGTATGGACGAGAAGTGACACACACACACACACACACACACACACACACACACACACACACACACACACACACACACACACACACACACACACACACACACACACACACACACACACACACACACACACACACACACACACACACACACACACACACACACACACACACACACACAAATGTCTGCTTGTCGTTCTTACCTTTAGAAGAAACTCCTTTCCTGTAGTGTGAATTTCAAACTGGCCCTCGTCTCCTTCCACATCATAGCTGAAGCATGCATCGCCTATCTCGATGTATCCAAGAGGCAGGGCGTCCTGAGGAGTCTTGAAGTAATACAAATAACATTTCCTCGGATCATAAACAAACCACCTCGGTTTATAGCCCCTCAGTGGCCCCTTGCCAGCAAGTTTGGTCAAGTGGCCACATAATTTTGCGTGTTGGTCCTTGGAGCCCTCGACTTCGGCCACATCCAAAGACTTGGGGGCCACAATTCGCGAAGCTGTCGGGGAAGTTGCTTCGCTGCCATCCTCTTCGTGCATCTTTCCTCGAACTTTCTTCTTGCACTACGGCGGATGCACACTTTTCCATCCGCATGACTGCTGTATTTCGCACAAATGCATTGTGGTCATTGTAGTTTCAAAACCGACACTTGGATTGATGCATTTATACCGTTAGGGGGCGATAAGGGACAAGATTCTAGTCGTATTTTGGTAACCAAAAATACTCATTTTGAATCTGTTCAGTAAATTCACCATATCAACAACCTTGTATGTTTTCATTTACCGTAAGTGACTAAATGTTGTTGTTTTTTATTTATTATTATTAATAGGCGGGAAGGGCCAAATCCTTCTGAATAAATGAATAGTCATGGTTCTCATATGCAATAATATAGACATCTTACTTTAACAGACAAAGAAAGAGACGTCTACAGATGACATGTCTACTGATGCCATGCTTTTAGGGCCTGCATTTAATTAAGAAACGTTCTTTAAGAAGCCTAGCTGTCTCAACATGGTATTGTGATGACAACATTTTCAGACCCTGATCTACAGATTCCAATGGTAATATTCTTTACTTTCCAACATCCAACACATACCCAACAGGCCCCATATCTTTTTATACTTTAGTTTCCTATAACTTAAACACATTACTTTATTGTGTAACCAAGGGCTGAGATTAAAAAGCCTGACAAGTTCCTGTTAGGAAATCATTTTGTTAGGATGCTTATGGAAATTGTGACAACATCGCTGTGACCAGAAGTGCTCACTTTCTCCGGAGGAGCAACATTGAGTCACAACAGAAAGAGAGGTATTGCAGTGTGTTACAGTGGTAGGATTCTATTATATTACATACACATTACTTATTCTAATAGATTACATCTTAAACAAAGGTTTAAACACACACACACACACACACACACACGCTCAAGCATACACACACACATGCACACACGCACACATGCACACTCACACACACATACACATGACGCACACCCACAGACACACACTCAAACACACACACGCATATTCGTTTGAATACACAAACACGCACACTCACACACACACACACACACACTCTTCATTGCGCTCTCTCTCTCTCTCGCTCTCTCTCTCTCTCACACACACATACAAACACACACACGCATATTAATTTGAATACACAAACATGCACACACACACACACACACACACTCACACATACATAGAAACTATAAAAGAACAAACAGTAGACTGTGATTCAGATATAATTCGTTGATTAAGCAAAATTAGATCTGCAATGACATCATCCCATCCTGCGCAGTTACATGCATGAGTCGACCCACACAGGAAAAGCAGGCAGCTGCTGCTGATGACTCTAGAGTCTGAATTACCAGAGCTTATCAGCGTCATGTGCCCCTGCAATAAGAGGAATTAGAAACTAAACTGTGCTTTTAAGGTTTGCAAACCGAATACATAAATTGTGTTTCTTTTGTAGCTTTATGACTGTATAATTTCTGATCCCCACGTCTTTTTCATTATAACTAAATAGGCGATTCACTTTTCATGCCAAAATGGCCATCACAATGTAGAGTAAACAAAACGGTTGATGCAGTTTGTTTCCCCTGTCTGACGGAATCAGACAGTGTCTGAGTAAGCCCTCTTTTTGTTCCTCCAGCCAATGAGCTTGTGCAACAAAAACCACACATTTTGTATCACGCTTTCCATATCTCCCCAGGAAACGCATGCTTGCTGAAAACACCCCTGTCTCTATCTTCAATGCAAATGAGCTCTCTGAGCCACTTTGCCATTACACACAGATACATCTTAGGATTTACCCAGCCCTTGGAAAAAAGGTGTGTAATTTTAAATGTCATCTATCTTTATCTTGGGTTCGCAGATCAGATCAGATCAGTCATAATGGTTGCTGAAGTGAGAGTAAGGTCAAACCAAAGTATGCTTATCTCCTTGGCAGCCGGTATGTGTGCTTAATTTGAAGTCACACACACACACTCTGACCTCTGAGTCAAATTTGGTGGCAAGAATTATTCCTCATTTGGGTTTGTGTTTCAGAGGGACCCAGGGGACACGGCCGGCCGATAAAACCACAGTCTGAACAGAAGATGGACCAGGAACATCACAAGGGGAATGCTTTCACCACCTGCTGGCTGTTTCGGCAGAAGGTAAAGGACCTGTTATGATGAAACTTTCGATTATGTTTCACTTTGTATTTTGACTCTTCATATGGTGAAACATCGTGACACTGATCTGGGCAATTTTGCTATTTGCTATTTGCTAATTTTGCAAGAGATAATATTGGCTAAAACAGCAGTACTGTAATTTGTTCAGATATCAGATATTAGATGTCTTCAGATATCAGCACTAGTGGTAATTTAGGTGAAGATTACATGAACTGAAAACACCTCGTTTCTGGGAAGTCAATGAAGCAGAACAGTCCAACCTTTCAGACCGTGACTCTGGCTTTTTATCATGAATCGTGACATTTTCAACGTTTTATTTGAATATCTAGAATATCATTTAAAAAATATATATAACCTGCAGGTTGACAACAAACACACCCACACAGAACTCCATAGATATGTTATATTGAGATATAACATGTCTATGGAGTTCTGTGCTGAACCCACTCTGTGCAGTGCCGTGGTTTATTCGTTGGAAAGTAGGCAAATGACATCGACAAACATGTGCCTCTGTGCTGGGAAGTGAAAGCTGCTTATCTTATACAGCTGTGCTCACTTCTGTATATATTTGGGCCGTAGGACCGCACAGCAACGAAACCAATGGATCAATGTGCTGCATCTGGGGCTGAGGACAGAGAGGGTCAGTTCAGAGAGCTGTCTGTCAGGTGGTTCATGGACACTCAAGCCCCACTCATCCTCCGGAACGGAATATTCCCCAGCTGGTTCCAGGGTTTCATCACCAGAAAGTAAATTATGTTTTCAGATACGCTGTGTGTTCTGGGATTCGAGTGGCTGTTGGTTCCGTGGACGGGGGTTCGCAACATCTAGGCTGCACATGATTTAGTGATTAAAATCGGTATCTTTAGATGGACGGGAAAATATATGATCAGCAATGTTTTATACATATTTTTTATGAATAACAAATGGACCATTTCCGGGTAAAACAAACCTCCTATATTCATCTTTTTAACGCCATAGTTTTAAATAATGAATGAGTTCCTAATTCCT
>JACYXH010000271.1:127500-175000 GCA_026745465.1 Lota lota | reverse complement strand
GATCATTTATATCACAAAGGAAATGTCTTTATTTCTGCTTTATTTGAGTTAAGCAAATACCACCAAATTCACGTGAAAATGCAGAGAAATCCACATGCAAGAGCTATAGTTAAGACATATCGGATATGATGAGGAGAACAAGAGAAGCAAGTAGAGATGGCAGAGGTCAGTGATGGAGAACATACAGAGCCCTTCATTCAACAGAGAAAACACCAAGATGGGATTGTCATCATGCTCCGGCTACATTAGCAAGGACCAAACTTAGACATACCGAATCCTCCAATATTGCAGAAAATTAAATAAACATTGCATACATGAGTATAAATGCGTATAAATCCCTTCTATGGTTCTAAATTGAGTTTTGTGCTTTAATTTCTCTCAATCCTTGCCATTTCTCAATCATTTAACATATTTTATTGTTATAGGTGGTCAATGGGGATGTGCCGTGTGCAATAATTCCACTTGCGATACCTGTGATCATGGCCTTTCGCTCCAGACTTTAGTTCGATAAAATGACAGTAAACAGGTTTATTTGGCAGCAATTATTCTGCCTTCAAATCGAATACGTACAAAAAGTGAATTGAGGAATTATTCTTCAACATGTGGCCGAGATGGGCCGAGCCCTATGACATGTGACGATGTAAGTGTGAAGCAACACGTGTGTCACACCGAGAAACTCAGCGTTCCGAGAATCCAGTCTGGACGGAAGAGCGGAGGAGGAGCTCTGGGTTGACTTCACAGGCAGGGGGAGAACGGTTCTGCACTCTGCTCAGGATATGGAGTGGGTCTCAGTCAACCAGCTGTCTTGTTTTCCATCGAGCCCCTCTTAGATTCGTATATGGAAGGTGCTAGATTCACACAAAAAACAACAACACAAATACGCAATTTTAGAGACTTGCAATGAAACGTTTATTGGGCATTGACATTATGGTCATATAAACACCCAGTATCGGTATCTTTGTAAAATACATTAACAATGCATGGATGATTCCTATTGGACAGCAAGCAGCAACGTTTGTTTAGATAGAAAGGAATGAGCCAGGTTATGGCTCGTAATGCTAATGACAAGGATTTATCCTGACGAGTAGTTCTTTTGTAATCCCATCAACACAAAATCTGCTCTCCAACTGTATATAACGACGAACCGAAAACGGCTTGTGTGTGCATTAGAACACCTCAGAAAGTCAGGAGCCCTGGTAATCATGTTTTCAAAGTCAGCAAAGGACAGCTTGTGGTCCCCGTCCAGGTCTGCCTCCTCGATGGCCTTCTCACACACCAGCTGCACCTCCTCAGGGGTCAGCTCCTCCTTGGTCAGCCGGTTCAGGGTTTTCTCTAAGTCTTCCTTGCAAAGGAAATTATCCACATTGAAATCTGCAGGCAACACACACACACACACACACACACACACACACACACACACAAAGAATATGTATATAACTTTTCACGTCATCTTAGAAAATTCAACGCACTTGAGTGTGTTATTTCCTTTGTTTTACCATATATTTTGAAGGCATATATGGCCTTCAGCTCTCTCGGGGCCATCTCACTGAGGACAGAAAACATGTCCACAAAGTCATTGAAGCTGAGGTTTCCCAACCCGTCTTCGGAGAACGACTCCACTATCCTGTTCCGGAACGGGTTTTCCTGCGCAAGAAAGGAAAAATATTCAAATTTTCAAAAAGTCTGTTTATGTAATTGTTATACGGTGAGTTTATATAAGTATACAAACAGCCTTTGTGCACATGTAAATAAAGAAAATAATTTAAAAAAGAACACACATTGAACGAACCATGGCAGTTTAATCTAAGCCCCACTGGGTTTACACTGGTCTGCCACACAGATAAACTGCGGGCTAATAAACAGATGTGTTCTGCTGACCAGGGTGTACAAGATTGCTGACTCTCTCTATTGTCTGCTATGAGGTGGTGGTTCTAATTCCATTACACGTCCTAGGTAGCTCCTGCTGCGTACGTCATATTTCAGAAGAACAGCCGATTCCTCTCAGCCAGTAATGTCAACAGCGCAGAGTTAACCATCTGATTAAATGTCACATGGCAAAAAATTTGGAGTGTGTGTGTGTGTGTGTGGGCGGGAAGGGGGGGGGGGGGGGGGGTATTCAAACAGATTGCAATGGAATCATTTGAATGTTGGATTCCAAACAGGAACAGAACAAGCAGTGGTCCACACATCACTGTGGCCTGGTAAGCTCAAAGGGGAAACCCAGCTCTCCCGGGCATTTCCCCCACCAGAGATGACTACACTATAATGCAAACCCGCTTTGCTGAAATAAGAAAGCCAATTACATCGTAGACCTTGTGTGAGACTAAGATGTCATGTGCTAAAGGTTTTTGTTTCGAGCCATCTTGATTTACGCCGTAGACCTTGTGTGAGACTAAGATGTCATGTGCTAAAGGTTTTTGTTTCGAGCCATCTTGATTTACACCGTATACCTTGTGTGAGACTAAGATGTCATGTGCTAAAGGTTTTTGTTTCGAGCCATCTTAAAGCTTACGTCCTCCCATCTAATCACGTTCCAGAGAAAGACATCAGAGGAAGTAGGAGAGCATATTATTAGCCTTATTAACAAGGCCCGGAAACCACCCTGACTCTCTCCACACCCCACCCCTGGCTCTACATGCCACTGTACTCAAATCTGCTCTTGTACATCTAAATTGTGTGTATATACTTCTACATATATTTATACTTATTTTGTTTGTTCTGTTTAATGTGCAATAGAGATCGTGACGTGCACCTACATCACCAAGACAAATTCCTTGTATGTTTAAAAAGCGTACTTGGCAATAAAGCTTTTCTGATTCTGATTCTGATAACCTAGCCTTATAGGTCTTACATGGGAGACATTTGGGGATAAACGCAGTGGAACAATATTTATTTTGTATTCTTCTCCACATTGATTCTAAAGTATTCCTTCAAAATGCAATGACCTGTGTTGCACTTTCGCCTATAAAATTCTACTTTTACATTGCACGTTCACTTTCACAAGCCCCAAACAAACAGTGAATGGTCAACAACTCAAAACAAATGATGTCCTATAAAAGCCCCTTGCTGGATTCCTCCTACATGAGCCCTAGAGGCCAAAGTTGACTCAATTACTCCCGTTGGATTTGACCTTTTTGACCTCGAACATTTCCCGTGTTCGCATTAGCTAACGCCCTTGCTACTAACTGTAGCTAAAAGCTGTGTCGTGATCGCCATCGCGAGAGAACGTAGTGCAACATCTACCAGTGAGTTCATCTTACGTTGAGTTCTGGCATGGCAACTATTAGCGCTAACGGCAGTTTACAGTCAGGTTCTTTCGTGTAGTCCATGGGCACAAGATGTGGCGCCAGCTCATGGTACCTGCTATGCAACCTGAACACAGAAGAAAGAAATGTTAGGACCCATAATGATAACCCATCCTCACCTGCATTACTCCCTTCTTTTCATTCTGCTGCTACGACAACCTGTTCAAAAATAAATAAGGCCCATCAATAGCAATAAAAACCAAGGCATATGTACCATGATAAGATGTAATGTGTGCAGGATTTGACACATGTGGAACATAAATATGACTTAATCACTCTCTATGCAGGTGCCTGTACACCTTACAAACCCTGCATTTTAAATGTACAATTATATTATATTTGTTTAATTTTTGTGCTGAATAGCCGCACTAGAGACATAAGAAAGAATCAATAATGTTGATGTATTATCTATCTGTCACAAGTATTTATTATTTATTTAAAAGCATTCCCGCAGATGAAGGCATTGTGACCTTAGTTCACGGGCTCACAGTCAGCCATGACTATCTTTACGGTGGACCTGGCATAATTGTGTCATAATGTGTGCAGTGGGAGACAGACGCTGGAAGTGGTTTATGAAGGTCATTAAGTGCAGCACTCCATTATGCTCTGTGCTGACACTTGATTCAGCTTCCGCTGTCGTGCTGGCCTTGCAATCAGAGCCGATTCAATGTCCTAGAGGGAAAATAGCTCAATGGCTAATGCTAACTCTAAAGAACTAGAATTTGAATCATTCAATTATATCAAGTCAATACAATTGAATAATTCAAACACTTTGTGTGGGATTGGTATAGCACCACTATAGCATAGTAAAGTCATTGTTCAGATGTGAAATATCCTTCAAAATGCATTTTGGCATGCCCAATCGAATGCTCTTCTTGATCTGCTGTATGACAATACAAGTCAGCTTCACGTATTTGTAAACCAATAAGTAATTACAAGGGTTAATGTTAACTGTCTCACTGTGAAGGCTTTCTGCAAAAATTGCGTTTAAATTATAAAGGTATAGGCCTAATCTACATTTACTAATAACTAATAACACTGAGCACATTGCATTACTGCATGTGCTATGGAGTGATGCCATTTCAAATCAAATCCCTTCCTAAAGTAACCCAGATGCCATCACTAAGATCCTCTATATGTAATCTTCTAGAAGAGGGCAACGTTTCCCCACTATCTGCATTTAATTTCCTAAAGTAGTCATTCAATCTTCCAACCTCAACCGCGCTAATGGTACACCTGAAACAGGAGACTGGTGCATCAATCCAATTAGATAAGGAAGCAAGAAATGTGTTTAATTGATGAGGATTTGATGGCGAAGGCGGCGGGTAGAGAGGAAAGAAGCCCTCCCTTGCGTCATTTTACACCCGGTGTACCGTCATAATGTTGCCAGTCTCTTGGCACTGTAGTGAAATGTCAAGGTTTTGTCAAACTAGCTGGAATAGGACACTGATGAGATAGCAGCTGTTAGAACACACAAGGTTATAGGGTCACAATGGTTCAAACATAACTTAACTAACACAACATAACATAACATACTAACATTAAACATATGCATTATTATTATTATTATTGTTAATACTATTTTTATTTTATTTTTTATTTGTTAGACTTGAACCTCTATTCAAAGACTAAAGTGATATCGTATTACAGATGATTCGCACTAGCTTCCACGCTTCCACACCTCATTCAAAGCTTTGGGTCGGGACTAACGTTAACAAAAACGTTTGCTTACCGAAGAATTTCCTTGCGTGTGAAAAATGTGCAGTCCTGTGAAGAGAAAAGGATAGCAAGTCTCAAGAACGATTGTTCCTTATACATCTTATGTAACACCTCCCTGAAGAACGAAGAGAGATCCCCCAGATCATCATATGGAACGACCACATAAATGTGAACCCTTTTTGGGGACTCTAATTTCACCAAGCTAAGAGATGCTGCGTCTACATGTTGCAACCTGCTGCTTACAATGGATTTGAGACAGGGGAAATTGTCTAGTGTTGGCCGAAGCTGTCTACACAATCGCACATTATATAACCACCCTACAGGAGGTTACTCCAACCAACATTCAACCAGATGTATTTAGATGCTTAGTATTTGTCTGTTCAACCTCTGCATTGCTAAGAATATTGTTTCATTAAAATGTAGGATATTCAAATGAGTTGTGTATGTATTTTCCTTCAGCCGCACAATTTTCACAAATCATTCTGCGGAGAAATAGATAGCAGCTTGCGTCTCTCGAGGTCTGTGAGGAGCAAGGAGAAACCGTAGAACCTCTCGAGCACTGAATGATCTCCAGGGAGTAGAGTTTCAAGACACCCCAGATCTTTACATCAATTATTAAAGTACGCATCAGCACACAAGAATCCTGTGTGAATGAAAGATGAGGGTTTATGTTTGAAACATGTTTCACATGTTTTATGTTTCAACATGTTTCTTTTTTATGCTATATGTGTTGTGTTTTATGTGGCTTCAAGGTAGAGGACTTCAGTAGTGAGACATGGGAACAATAACGCCCGTTGCCCAACTAATCAAAGTGCTCTCCTATTTTACCTTTTTGAACAAAGTGTTCAGCATTGGGTCAGATCACCTTAGACCTAAAGGTACTACGGTGCTATAAATGCTTATAGCTGTTCAGCTTCTCTCTGTTCCACTATACATACTCAGTATTATGATATTAATATCTATATTATATTAATATGATGGATAAATAACCAACACAATTTCATTGTTAGACTGTAATATTAAATTGACATTGTAAAAACCTTCTATTACAAACTACTCATCTTCATTCAGGTTTTTTTTAGAGATGACACAAAAATGAAACCACGAATGCACGCTTACCTGATATGCATCGAGTTGTTCATCTGTAAATATTGTTTGCTTATTACCCATCTTAGTCGAGTAATACTTCTCTGGGTCACATTCATAACACTGAAAGTCTCCTGTGTTTGCTCAAACACAGGCATTTAGGGGATTGGGGTAGAAGTGAAGGACTCCGCCAAATAAATGTCCTCTACAAAACCTCTGCAAGTTTTTGTTGTTCTCGGGGGTAATTTCCAGCATCGATTCAAAATCACTCAGAGATACGACCAAAAGCACGAACAACAACAAGGGACAGGAAAGTGCCATCGGAGCGCTGGGAAAATGCTCCAGTTCGTTTTCAGCACCGGCTGCTGTCCACTGCGCGGTCTAAAGAAACAACAACCGTGCAGGGAGAGCTACCTACCGCTAGGCGGCATTCACTGGGAGGGCGGTGTATGATGTCAAGGCGGTCTGTGGTCAACGTCCGTTTTGACATTATTAATGCATCAAGGGATGGATCATTTGCTTAGTTCTATGTCACTAAACGAGACGGTACTCGGGATTATTTTGAATGAACTAATAGGGGCCTAGCCTCTCTTGATTGAGATTTACACGCACGATTTAAGCTGTTTTTTGCATGTTTTATTATGTGTCAGAACACAACGAGAACGGCGTTACTCTGGAGTTGAAATGCATGCCCAGATTCGCGTTCTTTTAACGTTTTGGTTGGCAAATCATAGCGATCGTGTTCAAGTAAAAATGTTGTCCTTTTGCTATTGCATATTGCATTAATTGAATTTCTATGAAGGACCTGTTGCTCCGTGGCTAATAGGTGGTGTGAGTGGAGAGGGTGCGCTCAGCGGCGCTGAACGTGACGTCGCGGTGCACCCTGCTGGGCTGGCGAGGTGATGCCGCCCCGCACCGCTATGTGTGTGTGTGTGTGTGTGTGTGTGTGTTCCGCCGCACCAATGACCACTCCACGTTTCCACACAACTGCACTTCCCCACAGGACACATTGTTGAATTGCATTTCACAAGAAAAGAGGAGGCAGCAAAACGTTTGAAGGATGGACTCGAAACGAGAAAAGGACCAAGGTAAGTTGCGGTGGGTGGCTTGTTGCTGCGTCGCTGTGCTAGCAAACGAAAGCATAACGCGAACTGGGCTACCCTTTCATTTAACAGTTTAACAACGTGCAATGCCATTTAACTGCTGCAACTTCCAAGAAACCAAGAGCCACGACGAGGTCATTTCATAAACTTAACAACCGACTCCTATTCACCGAACCGTCGTGGCTAAGTCACACCATTAGCCGAGCAACCTGCTACTGGCTGTTAGCCATGGAGGCTAACAGCCCCCTGCAGCTTGTCTCTCCTAGCCTCTGCTATTCGTCCCGTGATATCCTTTGCTTCAGTTTTCACCATTGCGTTGATTCTGTTAACTCCTTTAACTCTTCATCCAGCCCTTAATGTATGTTGCGGCAACTGTCAGAATGCACTCATCATCACCAAGCAGAATATAATAAGTTGATTAACGACACGGCTGTCAGATTCCATGACTAGTTCGGGGTTATATGTTGCTCTAGGATGCCTAGAGGTGGACCGCATACATTTGGGATCGAACCCAGGACCTTTTTTTGTTGTTGCTGAAAATCAAACGGCCTATCATTGATGTTTATTGAGAGCTAACCCTACTACACTGTCATACCCCTATATCAATGAGAACCAATAATTGTTCAAATAATGAATCAAGTTATTAGTTCTGTGTAGTGTACCGTTTAAGTCAGAAATGAGGAAAAGTGGGATGCAAATAGTGAGCTTCAAACCCCACAAGCAAAGAGGAAATGAACACATGTCAACACGCTGTCTAGACAGCCAACTATGTGGGCAGTGTGAGTCTGTAGTTAAGCCTCTATTTATAGAAGTTGTTATTCTGTCTCCTTCTTTAGTACACAAAAGAGACAACCCTAGTTTCTCCCACTCGGGTCCTGCAGACAAATGGCTCACGCCCACGGTGTTGTGCGTGTTGTGTTTGTATGATGGAATGTACAGCGTACGTTCACATTATCCCTACCGCAGTCTTCTGTTACTCTTTCAGATGCAGACTTTGAGAAAATAACTGCAGTGCTGCTGAAGTCCCGCACGGGCGAATTCGACTTGGAATCGATTTTGTTTCTCAAGTTCAGAGGACTCGGTAAGACAATTCCAGTAAGAATAACGTATCTGTATCTTATGTGTTGCATTTCAATGTGCATGAAGTATGTGTTTGTGCTCCAGGAATACACGATCTTGGATGTATTGGGGAGTGCACAAGCTTGGAGAGATTGGACCTCTCTGGAAACAACATAACAAATTTAGCTCCTCTCTCCTCGCTGCGGCTTCTTGTCGTACTTAACATCTCTGCCAACCGTATTTCCAATTTGGGTAAGACTGAATTCATGCTTAAAGATGCAGTGGGTAGTGTTAAGTGTCATCTAGCGGAACGGACTTGGCAGAAATGGAAAATAATATTCCTAAATATGTTTTAATATTATATAATGTATAATCCCATGAAAATAAGAATCGTCTTTTTGCTACATTAGAAAGATCCCTTTACATGGGGGGGGGGGTCCTCTTCCAGGGAGCCGCCATGTTGCACCGCCATGTTTGTACAGTAGCCCAGAACGGACAATCGGCTCTAGAGACGACACGTTTCTAATGTGACGATCATAATCCCTATCCTACTTGTAAGATATGACCTATGGTGTTTCAGACTAAATAACTAAAAACAAGTTATAAATCGATCACATCACGTCACTGAATGGCATCACTGGACATTCAGGGGGGTTGCAATCTTCAACCTCGCCGCTAGATGCCACAACGTCCTACACTTTGCAGCTTTAAACTACGTTGGAATTCCGTTCTAATAAGTAGCGATGCACTTCTGACATTTTTTCCTGCATTGCTTCCATCCATTTCAGAACCACTTTCTAGCTGCGACAGTTTACAGAGTTTGAATGTGGCTGGTAATGTCATATCCAGGTATTAATGAATTTTGTATGGCAAAATCACTCAAATTTGATTATTAATAGATGTGATTCATATGTGACTCTGGTGGAATAGCTTATTATTGTAATTACCATGAACACTGTCTTTTGTCAGCATTGAGACACTCCAATGCCTTCAGTCTTTGAGAAAGCTTGAGAATATACGACTAAAGGACAACACTTATAATTATACCAATCCCGGTGAGTCAAATGAAAAGACACGGTCAGCCAAATGAAATAATACCATGAATAAAGCTATGTGATATAACGTGCGATATAATGTCAACCCTTCTTTTCTTTTAGTATGCAGGAACACATTGTATAGAACTATTCTGCTTGAGATGTTTGCCAACATCAAGGTCCTAGATGGTAAGATTCATCATTTGTGATGCTTCGACTACCTGTGTGCGTATTAGGTTGTAATGTTGGATCATTTTTTTTTTTTTACAGGTGAACGTGTTGTGGGACGCGGAAGTGACTTGTATGAACTATGCAAAGACATTGACGACACTATAAAAGGTAATTGAATAATATATTCATTAATTGATTCATTGATGTGATTAATTGATTCATTAATCACTAATTCCATTTAATTGCGATCACCTCATAAAAGTTGATAACGACCCCCTAGTCTAGGGGATAGAGGGGGTAGCATAAAGAGGACTCAAACAGGACAGACGCTGGGTTTCAAAATCAAACAAAGGATTATTAGGAATACATAACAAATACCAAGCATACTGTTGGTCAGGGAAGCTACAAGACGTCTGGGGAAAAGTAATAAAGAAACAGGACTTGCCTTAAAACAAAATAATCTTTATTTTAGCTCAACAGAAAAACAATAGGTAAGCCTAGCTCCATATATCAACGAAGAAAACAAGAGAAATGGTGGGTTGACTGTGCTGTTCTTCTCTGCCAACGTCTAGCTGGAACATACAAGAACGGACAACTGTCAGAACATTTGGATTACAAACCATGGGTGGAAGATAATTATTGGGAAATAAAGAGATCAAACAATGCCATCGTTGAAGAGGCCTACAAGCAGTTCAATGGTAAAGTTTGTATTAAAGGACATTACCAGTCTGGTGCTATATTGCCATTGTTTACGTTCGTGGCAATATTGGCCTTTGAGTACGATTTCATTCAAAACCGTTTCTCTATATGTCTGTATAATATGCTATCTTTATCTGTGTGACCTTACCAGATGTGCTTCATGAATGCAGACTCCTGAACAGCAGAGCGACGCACATGATTTCACAAACTGAACGATCAATGAGCTTGAAGAAGCAGCCAAAGCAGTATACTGTATAAATATGCTGTAATCGTACCATTGGTTGTATTCATATGAAGTGTTAATGACTTGTACTGTATTTTTCCTAACAAACACTATCCTAATGCATACAGCATTGTTGCCTACATAATATTGCAATTAATGATATTTGAAAAATGTGCGTTTTAAGAGATACAGTTTTGAACTAAAGTCATATTTACTACCCTCAGGCTTCTGTGAAAATGTGTTTACTTGCAAAATGTTCGTTCATGCACCTTGCATAAACGCTAGCTTTGGCAAGGGAATGCTGCTTTAAAACTTGTAGTTTTTTGGTAAAGCTGCTTGATTTTACATCGCTAGATCATTTTGGGATAGTGTCCTATTGTGCTTGCTTTGAAACTAACTTTTGCAAAGAGCGACTGAAAGATTGTTTAAGCTTTTTTACATGTTTTGTATTTTCTATGTTGACCCATGTTATATTGATAATGTAACAATACATTTGCTGTCGATTGGTCCTATTTATTTCTACAATGTCCCCGTCTTTTCGTGATGATTAAAATTTTCTCCCTTATTGGCCCTGTTCCACAGCCTGGTTGTTATTTTCACACATGAGGTACACAGGTCTTAATAACTATAACTAATACGCATAGACTGAAAGTCACTTCGACATGAACAAGAGATGATCAACGACTGAAAAGCAGCGTGGAAAGTCTGCCCCCTTGTGGTAGTCGGGCAGACTGCGAAGGACATGGACGTTGGGTTCTCCCAAGTGAAATGAATTGAATCGTGGTTCGCTGCGTGTGCCTCTTATCGAGCTAGTAGCCGCACCAGACTGCTACCATGGCAGGAAGCGCATGGAGGACCGCAGTGAGTCGCCGCGTTTGACATTGTGTATCGTTGTGTTATTTGGGAAGTAATGTAGTTAGTATGGTAACGTCGAAGATGCCGTGGCTGGCCCGTGTCCTCCGCTTTGGGCTAGCGACGCAGGCTACTTGTTTGCTGTAGCTATAGCAACCCGGGTACACGATTATCTTTCCTGGATGCTCGTAACTTGTCACTGCCTTTTTCCGAGCACCTTCACTTGGATATAACAGCTGCAGCGCGCAGCATTAATCACTAATGAACGTTTAATCCCAAATGATTGTTTAATTACTGTGATCATGTTTTTTTTTATCATAGCGTTCTTTGAATCTTTGTCAATGTCAAATCGATATCATGCTAGCCTAAGATATGTGTCGCTAGTTAGCTTGAATCCCATTGCTATAGATATTTGATTAGCTAGTTAGCCTTCCATTATTTAACACTAGAGAGCGTGTCGTTTAATGTTGACTTAAAAAGGTGCAAGCAAGTAGTTTACTTGTTTCTTCTGCAGATCTTTAACCTTCTGAGAAGGTGGGGCCTCAGTAACAAGAATGCTGTCACTGCTGACCAAGTAAACACACACACACACACACACACACACACACACACACACACACACACACACACACACACACACACACACACACTGGTATTTCTTTATGCCACTTCTGAAATGGATATAGCTGTAGGTTTGTTAGTAATTGTTTTCTGAGTGTATAGATTCCTCCATTATATCAATTTAAAAAATTTAAATGGCGATCTTCACTACATGTCTTTGATACAACTGATTCAGATATACCAACAACGTGCATTATAGCCTGTGACCTATATCAATACATAGATTGCATTTCTTTTTCCAAACATTTAATCATGAAAGCTCCTTGTGTGGTGTTTAAGATTGCTTTATACAAATCATATTAGTTGTTGGACCGTCACTTGACTATTTTGATGTTAAAATAACTTTCTGATTCGTTTTTTGTACAACATGTTTCTTAGAAAGCCATTCAGCTTTCATATTGCATATGCATACTATCATACCTTCCCTCCTGTTAACTTTACAGGTGTCACGGCCAGTTAGAGAGCAGCGTCCTCGGGCCACTGTCCCAGTATGTAGGCCTGGCATTGGCCATTGAGCTTCATTGTTTTTGTGATCAGCATACGAATGATACTAATGTTTTACATGAATCGTCATAGTTCTTGTCTGACAAAGCATACAATTTATTGAAAATAAAAGATATTGACCGCTGGCCCATTGTTGTTTACTGTAATTCACCTTCCAGATGCAGACCGTAACCCTAATCCCTGGGGATGGGATTGGTCCCGAGATCTCTACTGCTGTTATGAGAATATTTGAAGCAGCTCAAGTGAGCGCTTTGAAAGGAGCTTTCTCAAACTATGATATGAGGGTTTTATGGTTTTAATTCATCAGCCAAAATATATTTGTTCAATATTCTGAAGCTAATGGATTGATTTATCTGCCTTTTTTTTTCTTACAATGCAGTTAAACTTCAATACCCATATTTATTTGTTGTTTAATGGTTGTTTGGTTTAAATGTTATTAAGTATTATACTGCGTATATGGGCTGTAGGTACCCATTCAATGGGACGAGAGGAATGTCACAGCTATCCAAGGGCCAGGTGGCAACTGGATGATACCTCCAAACACCAAGGAATCAATGGACAAAAACAAAATTGGCCTCAAAGGTATTTAATAAGTCGTTTCTTTGAATTCATACTTTCATTAACGTTAATTGATGTGATTAAAAAGGGAATTTACATTCGTATTGCTTCATAAAAGGAACATCGTTCCTGTGTTTTAGGCAAATAGTGACAAAGGAGTCCATATCGGGTGATATTTGCTTCAAGTGCATATATAGTGAGTCACAACATTTGATCTGCAGGTCCCTTGAAGACGCCAGTTGCAGCTGGCCATCCTTCGATGAACCTTCTCTTGAGGAAAACATTTGATCTGTACGCAAACGTACGCCCCTGTGTGTCTATCGAGGGGTACAAGACCCCCTATACGGATGTGGACCTGGTGACCATACGAGAGAACACGGAGGGGGAGTACAGCGGGATTGAACATGTGGTAAGAAACACCCCCTTCACTAGCTGCGTCTTGCGCTGTACGTTTATCCGGGTTTCTTCTGAATCTGAAGCTCCTTCCTCCTGTTAAACATTCTGTGCGTGTGGTCCAACAGACGTGTTAGGAGGGGGAGCTTTTCCTACGTCTTCAATCTGGATGGGGTAGCAGCAGTATTCTGATTGTGTTGCGTTGTCATATTGCAGTATCATGTGTTAATATTTTTTTATTAAACTTGCATGGCAGATTGTAGATGGAGTTGTACAGAGCATAAAGCTCATCACAGAAGACGCAAGCCAACGAATTGCAAAGTACGCTTTTGAATATGCCGTAAATAACCAGCGCACCAGTGTTACTGCGGTTCATAAGGCAAACATAATGTAAGTTGTATTCTAAACATCTTCTTTAACGGGTCAACCCTGTATACGCAAATTGTATTTATGTTTATGTCTATTTACCACTTTTTGTAGGCGCATGTCGGATGGTCTCTTTCTCCGCAAATGTCGAGAAGCAGCCGAAGATTACAAAGACATCAAGTTCACTGAGATGTATTTGGATACTGTGTGTCTTAATGTAAGTGCATGTACATGGTACATATTTATACATTGTAAATATACAAACCGTTGTTATGCGTAAAAACCTTTTAGCTATTATGTCATTGTATGTTCTACCCAGATGGTACAGGACCCCACACAGTTTGATGTGCTAGTGATGCCAAATTTGTATGGCGACATACTAAGGTAAATTGCTTTCTTTCGTTTTAATAAAGAAAACGCTAACACACACTAACACTTCATTTACCAACTCAAATAAAATTCCAGCGATAATTTAAAAGCATTCTCTCTTTCTACTTAAAGCGATCTTTGTGCTGGGCTTATTGGAGGACTGGGAGTAACTCCCAGTGGAAACATCGGGACCAATGGGGTCGCAATCTTTGAATCGGTGGGTACAGAGTCATCCCGCTTATTTTGTCATTCTTAACAGGGCCTGGTTTGTGTTTGTGGCTTCAAACAACGCATCAGTCACCACATGTTTAAATGGACACTGTATAACTCACGTTGGATGGACTGTGATACCGGGGGCTTGTTGTGAACTGCAGGTTCATGGAACCGCCCCAGACATAGCAGGAGCTGACCTGGCCAACCCCACCGCCCTGCTGCTGAGCGCCGTCATGATGCTGCGGCACATGGGACTGCATGGCCACGCCCACAGGATCCAAGCCGCCTGCTTCAACACCATTCAAGACAAAAGGGTATGTACGGCTGCTGTGTCCGCCAGTGCTGGAATATGAATGTGGCGCTTTGTATACGCTTATGTATGTTACGTTTGCATTACATTGAGTCATTTAGCAGATGCTTTTTCCCAAAGTGTACATTATATATATATATATGTGTATTAGTGCATAATAGTTATATCTCAGAGTTACAGTACATCTCAAAGTGCATTCTAAATTAAACCTAAGAGCCTGCACAACCTAGTAAACAAGTCACAAAGTCAGTCATCTGTTTGTGTGGTTTCCCATTAAGGTGCTTACGAAAGACCTGGGAGGAAACGCCAAGTGCTCAGAATTCACAGCAGCAATCTGCGAGAGGGTACAAGACTTGGACTGAAGAGGTGGTCTCCAGAGTCCAGGCAGGGCTGGATCCTCTCACTGCACGAGGTTGTCGTCTTAATGTAGTTCATTGGTTATTTTCAGTTTTGCAAACCAAAAAGCAGAAGCACTACAATAGATGCCTCTTGACTAGCCAATGTCTTTCTGTGAGCACACTTTGGTCTTAAACTGGAACATTTAAAGTATTATGTTATTTATTTAATGTATGTAATTAAGGTTGAGCCTTTAGGAGGAACTCTTTGAAATGACAGGTACATATATGTTGGAAAGCTGCTCTGTATGTTTGCAAATGTCTGATTGCTAATATGAATGTAAATGTTGCACTGGGAGAGATTGCCTGTCATCATGAATGACTAAAAAGGCTAAATTGTAATCTGGTCACACACAATCAATAAAAAACCTTGGGAAAAAAATACATCAGATCAATCAGTGTGTTGCATTTGAGACAAACAGGACGATATTACACAGGCATGAATGACCTACCAGCCACAAAAACATGATGATGCCATGCTTGAATACTCATTCGCAGAGATCTGTATAGCAGGTAACAACATTGTTATTGCATGATCTTGAACTATCTTTACTCAAGTGGTTACTTCACTGTTCTCGAATTGTTATTTTACTTTTACTTAGTGCATTTCCAAATGAAAAATATGATTTTCACTCAATACATTTTTTTTCTGTTATGCTCTACTAAACTTTTTTTTGTGCTATACTCTACTATGAAACTGATATCTAGAATGAAAAATATTTAAAAAAAATGTATGAGCGCTGAATACGACAGCTGAACCATGGACGGCTCTGACATGGCAAGGGTTGGTGGTGGCAAACCGGGCACAGCCCATATCCGCCCTGGGCTTTTCGAGACTCTTCTATATCGTGCATTTCTATATCCGGGGCGGGTACATCTCCGGCCCCTGCGCTCGAGAATATTCTGCTCTTGGCAGTCGCCTGTTATAAGAAGCAGCCATCTTCCCGCTACCGGTTGGTTTATTGAAAGGAATATCGCATTCTGAGACAGGAAAGTAAGTATGCATCGCACAATTCACATAGAATTTGATAAAGGCAGGCGATAATCTTCGCCAAAGTAGGCTACACAATTATTATTATTTTTTTTACTATTTTCTCCATGTGACTAACGTTAGCCCATGCTGTGTAGCCATATGCCAGAAATCGCTACTTTGTGCTGGTGTTGCTATCACATGAAGCTATTGCATTTGAGCGTAATCTTCATTTCTTCATTTTGATTGATTTTACTCACAATGTTCTTTTTTTTCTTCTCTCTCATTGCGCCTCATTTAGGTTGCCGTCATGGTTCACGAGACCGCCTATTACGACCTCTTGGGTGTCAAGGCGCAAGCCTCGCCGGATGAAATAAAAAAGGCATACAGAAAACTCGCATTGAAATATCATCCAGACAAGAACCCCAACGAAGGAGAGAGGGTATGTATGGACATGTCTTGCGTGTCAAAACTCGCCCTTTATGGAGAGGCGACCACTGATTCTATTTTAAACCGCACGCCTGTTATGAATGGACAGCAACTGAACGCCAGGAACTTTCTGGAAAGGCGACAGGGTCGCGTTGAGCTCTACACCCGCCTAACGTTATCCTCGGTGACTGCTTGTCACATGAAAAGAAAAAAAAAAACGTCGCAGTACCGTGGTATTACATTGTAACCCGTTATGAAATCACCATCATGTCTTGAACTCAATATTTCTCTTATTAGTCTGACCGTGGTCTTTTAAATTCAACTATTTCCAAACGTCTTTTATCTCAAATGTGTGGCCTACACATTTTTCCTCCACGACGGTGTTTCTGAATTATATGACTTAAGTTGTAGTGTTTCCCAAAAGAGAAGCGAAAAGGCTGCGACACACACACACACACACACACACACACACACACACACACACACACACACACACACACACACACACACACACACACACACACACACACACACACACACACACACACACACACACACCATTGTATGGTAAGGTATGTTGTCTAGTCACAAGATTTTACACCCAAGCTAATGGTGATCTTTAGTCACACATGCTGTGCAGTGCACACAAAGGCAATTATTGACTAATTTAACAAAGAAAGTGGTGTTACACAACAACCTGTGTGCCATAATAAGCTCATTGCAGTGGAACTCATTTGAATATCCCCCCCCCCCCCCCCCCCCCCCAACAGTTCAAGCTCATATCCCAAGCGTACGAGGTGCTATCCGACCCAAAGAAGAGGGATCTGTATGATCAAGGTGGGGAACAAGCCATCAAGGAGGGGGGTATGTCTGGTGGGGGCTCACCCACCGACATCTTCAACATGTTCTTCGGAGGGGGAGGAAGAACTCAGAGGGAGAGAAGAGGTAAATAGGAAGCAATGAGCAATAACGTTCAAAATGCATACATTCAAATACTAATCCCCTCTTCTTTTATTCAGGGAAGAATGTGGTCCATCAGCTCAGTGTCACTCTAGAGGAGATGTACAACGGAGGCACCAGGAAACTAGGGCTCCAGAAAAATGTCATCTGTGAAAAATGTGACGGTAGGTTTCATTCATTCATTCATTCATTCATATTCAAGCATAGGTTCTCGTTAAGAAATTAGCAAAACGCAATTGATTTTTCAACAGGTTACGGTGGTAAAAAGGGTGCCCTGGAGAAGTGTTTGAGTTGTAAAGGAAGAGGCGTACAGATCAAAGTGCAGCAGATTGGACCGGGGATGATTCAACAGATCCAGAGCATGTGTGCCGACTGCCAGGGCCAGGGCGAGAAGTTCAACTCTAAGGACCGCTGCAAGACCTGCAATGGACACAAAGTGGAACGCACAAAGAAAATTCTAGAAGTTCACATTGACAAAGGTTGGTCCCCCGCGTGATTATGAAGCCATTCCTGCACCAGTCCTTTTAGGTTGAGTAACAATGATAGATTAGACCAGAGGAATTCCATGAGTGCTAATGTTTCAGCATGACCGCACTGAGGGCTTTTAAAGGATTGGGCCTGTTTGCGAAGAAATAGGCAGAGAAATCTGTTCTAAATAAACCCCCCGTTTAGTTTATGGATAGAATACCTCGGCGTGAACGTTTAATCAATTTATTCCATTTGGTTATTTCTTTATTTTACATGCCGAAGAGGTGGGTGCGAGTAGGATGAAGAGAATCAGTGGGCGTTAGACGAGATGCAAAGCCCCATGTAGCACTAGCTTCACATGGGAACTTCACAGACCACGCCTACTTACAGCGCCAAGGCAAGGATGCGCCTTTTATGATGAGATGGAGAAGACGAGGTGAAGGATGGAGAACGGGAGGAAGAGAGGGTGGGATGAGGGATGGGGAGAGTGAGGATAGCATTCAGAGTTATATTAGTGTATGGCTCTTGGATTTTCAAACAACTAACCCACGAGGAGCTATGAATTCACAGATGAATATTGGCAATGTTTTGCAAGTTTGGGACCTGGACCAGTCAATTGACCAGTCAACCACCACTGAAATTGCCTGGTCTTAACTTATTATTTTTCTTTGACCAGTTTTGTTAATGGGGTTTCGTTTACTCAAGCATAATATATATTTTTGTTTACAAATGTTCTTTATTAAAATTCATAGATTTCCTGTCAAACAAGGTAAAAGCAGACTCATTGCCTTTGCCGACCTATCATGCTTACTGTCATGTGTAGTCATTCCCCAAAGGCCCATTCTGAGCCAGGAAAAACCCTTCAACTTTTAACTTTGTTAAATACACATCCACGTAATGTTGCCTGATAATATTTCAACTGCTATTGCTAATTTGAGAAAAGAGAGACATATTCCTGTCAATGAGCGCATACATTTATAAAACAATGAAATTAGGGGTGACCTCGAATCGTTGACGATTCAAATCTTCCACAGAAAGACATTTTGTCGATGTCTTCAATAGTCTAATCGCTGTGTGTGTGGAAAATTGTGCGTGTGTAACAGCGGGACATTCCATTGGGAGGATGGGGGTGCGAAATGAGTGAGACCTCAGTATTGCTTGGTTTCCAGTAGGAAAAGCCTATAAATTATACAATGTATTTTTTTTGTGGGGGTGGTGTTTTGCTTTAAAACAAAAAGTATATATTGTTTGATAACCCCTTTGTGTAATGGCAGTGGCACTATCCAATCATTTTACATTGACATTTAGCAGATGCTTTTAGCCAAAGCGACTTCATACACTTCAGAGGTTCATACACACACGGCGGAGACAATCATGCAAGGCGACAGCCAGCTCGTCGGGAGCAGTTAGGGCTAGGTGTCTTGCTCAGGGACACCTCGACACTCAGCTAGGAGCAGCCGGGGATCGAACTAGCAACCTTCTGGTTACAACTCAAACCGCTCTACCTCCTGACCATTTTCTTGTCTAAGTAGAGCACAATCTAGACCGTTAGTCTAGAATCATACACAATGTCGGGAAACAAACCGTCTAAAGTTTAGCACAGCACTAAACGAAACCATTAAGGATGTCAACAGCAGCTGTCTTATCATACACACATGAATAGGATTCATATTCTCTCCGTCGGTACTCAGTGCATTTTCGCTGTTCTGCTCAATTGAATGCCACATTTGTTCCACACGCCGAAACGCATACATCATATGTTACATATACAGGACACTCTTGAAAGCCATCCAATGATGCTCTCTTTGGCAGGAATGAAAGATGGACAGAGAATAACATTCAACGGGGAGGGCGACCAGGAACCGGGATTAGAACCGGGTGATGTCATCATCGTGTTGGACCAGAAGGAGCATCCTGTGTTCCAGAGGCAGGAGGATAACCTGATCATGAAGATGGACATCAAGCTGGTCGAAGCGCTCTGCGGATTTAAGAAGGCCATCCAAACGCTGGACGGCAGAAGCCTCATCATCAACACACAGCCAGGTACTATATTTGCAGTGGTACTCGTGTGGTTCCCCATGTACCCATTAGAATATACACCGGTTGCTCATCTTTCTCTTTGCCTCCAGGCGAAGTGGTGAAGCACAACGACCTCAAATGTATTCATGGTGAAGGCATGCCAGTTTACCGGGAACCTTTCGACAAAGGACAGCTCTTCGTTCAGTTTCAGGTGAGTGGGAATATAAACCGTTCCCCATGGTGGCTGGAGTACCACATACGCCGTGTACACGTATTCACGATTTCAACGAATTTGCATGCTTATTATCCAAAAGGTGGAGTTCCCGGAGAAACATTGGCTTCCAGAACACCTGATGTTCCAGTTGGAGAGGCTGCTGCCTGCCAGAGATGAAGTCATGGTTTCTGATGACATGGAGGAGGTGTCCCTCAGCGAGGTGGACAGCCAATCACAGCAGAGGACCAGAAGTCGCGAGGCCTACGAGGTAGACGACGAGGGTCAAAGGCAGGGGGTACAGTGTCAGACCCAGTGATTTTCTTTATTAAGGATGCAATGTGAACGACCCAGGCCTTAAAAGTCCTCCTCATCCTAAGAGTACAAACAGTGCAATTGTCATTGCAGTTTGACTTTTGAAATGACCGGTCATTGCATTAGCCAACTTGACTTGACCTTCTCCTGTATTGTTTCCTCTTGGTTTTCCATATGCTAGGAAAACAGCTATTACAAGTTTATTTGGGTGTTTCCGTCTGGTACCTTTCCTCTATGAATGTTTTGTGTATTTGTTTTCTATGCATGTTCCTAATGGAGAAATGTCACAACTGACTGGAATGGAGTTCTAGTATGCTTTCTGTGAAGGTAAAGTTCCTGATATTGCATTCGGTGTTTCATTGCTTTATTTGTTCTTCTTTCAATTAAACTCAAAATCCACCTTTTCAACAGCTTCTTGATTTATTCTGTTCAGAGATGATTTTACATTGCATTGTTTTCATTTGTTACCAAGGTAAATCTTGATGAAAGATTGCTGTCATGGTGATGTCTTAATGGCATTACCAATGACATTACATGTTGGCCTTATCAACCACATAACTTCATAAAGTTAATCTTAATCCAGGACGTGTTCAGGCACTGGGTGACGCTCCAACATAAGCCATTCTCTCCCATCAGTGTTGCTTTTTCCTGAAAGAGCATCCTAAGAAAAACATTAGTTAATAAACCATGCATCACAGGTTCTCACAAGTGCCATTTGAATCTTGACTCGATTCTCCCCCAAATGGCCAAAAACGTAACCGTACCCTCGGTGAGTCTGGCCTTCCCTCCGGTGGGCTGGCACAGCACCGTGGCACAGCCCACACACAGCACAACGGTCTGTGCGTGGCTGAATACTGTCGTGATCTTGTAGCAACCTGAAAAGACGACGCGTTTTTATGACGTTGTTTTGATGCCAAAGTCCACCGGATGTGGTCGTTTTATCGTGACAGATAAAAAGAAATATGAATGTGTTTCGTTTTGTTAACTGTTGGAAGAAGATAACAATGCAACCACATTTAATTTAATGTTATAAAGCACAATCTATTGTGCTTTATAACTCATTTGAGCGCTATCTGTGACTGACCTGGGCACTTCACGTCCATGAAGAATGAGTTTGGGCTCTGCACAAGTCGTTTCTTTTTGTGTTGCGTTCGCTCCTCATCGAGAGAAGGATGCAGAAGGTCTTTGGCAAGCTGAGACACAACACAACACAAACCAGTAACACAACTCTTAAGGAAATGATAGCGATGTATTATCACACAAACCTCGACGATGGTGGCCATTTACACGAAATAAATCCACGCACCACACAAGCCTAGTCTAGGCCTATGCGCTGAGAACATGTTGCTGCATATGCTTACTACATATAAAGATACATTTAGCCAACGGCTAAATGTATCGGATGCTGTACGGCTGAATACTGCACGGACATTTCACTTTGAGCAGTTTATGTTAGTAGGCCTATGCTCTGCTAGAAAAGAGCGAAACCGTACACGCATATGCAACTTTTATTTAAAGAACAAAAACTGCATCGGGGCTGTTGATGGTCACCATGTTAAAGATATCTAAGACAGTCCTTACAATGGTTGGCACTGGTGTGTTGTGTTTGCGTTTAAAGAGGGCCAGACCTCAGAAGTTAGTACTACAATTAGGTTTCGATAAGCGTCCCACGTTAAGGGGAACAGCTCTTTTTTTCTTTTCTTTTTGAGCTGCTTAGCATGTTAGCTGCACGACATGTACGGGCGCAATGCTGATAGGAGTTATGTCGACAACCTGGTTGTCACTTGCTTTCGAATAAATAAGAATGAGAACAACTGACAAACTGAAAAAGAGTACTTACGGGCATTCTGACGGAGTATCAAGTTGGAGCTTTCTTTTTGCTTGTGTTGCCTGATTGGTCCACTGGGCAGCAACACGGGGCATCCAGTAGGAAGTGTTTTGGAGGTTGGTCTAAAACAATATGTATATGCATATTTGTGGTATTTATTGTTATCACTAATCTAGTAATGCGCCATGTGATACAACCTGATGTAACTACGTTTTTTTAGTATGCGTCATTTATATAGGTGCTATTGTCAAATATAATGTATTTAAACAATGACATTTGAGAATGATTTGTATTTCTTTTTTGGTGGAGTTATTATGTATCTTGACATGTTTTTACACTTCAAATCAAACACTCAAATCAAACACTTCACAATCAAATAGCTGTATTTCTAGAGGTCCCTCTGACCGTAAACTACATAGACCAGAGTGCGCCGCGCCGTGACGTCATCTGTTCGCCGGCTCTGAGCGACAGCTGGGGAGGATTTCCAGACGGGGATTCCAGTGTATCGTACCCGTTATTAATGTGCAGGCGGTGCGGTATTTAAATGGCGAAAACGTATGACTATCTTTTCAAGCTGTTGCTCATCGGGGACAGTGGAGTAGGGAAGACATGTCTCCTGTTCAGGTTCAGCGAAGACGCGTTCAATACCACGTTCATATCAACAATAGGTGGGTCTTGTAGCGTGCGTCGGCACAGCAGTCAAATACAGTCAAATCAATCGTCCATGGCTGTGTCACATAACAGAGGTATTCAAATGCGACGAGTTAACGCACGTTTTCGTTGTGTCCGATTGCAATACAGGTATTGATTTTAAAATCCGAACAATAGAGCTAAATGGAAAGAGAGTGAAGCTCCAGATTTGGTAAGTGGCAAATATATCCCCCAATTAGCCTACAATTTGAATGTAAAAACAGCGACATCCTTATCTTTAGTCCTTATTTATTTATTTATTTATTGTATGGTCTTATCTTATTATTGCTCAGACTGGTTGTCCAGTCTGAATACAAATGATTCATTTTATATTAAAACGGCATGTATTTAAATTGTCCCTCAAAGGGACACTGCAGGCCAGGAGCGGTTCAGGACCATCACCACAGCGTACTACAGAGGAGCCATGGTGAGACACACCACACTCATATGATCAGTCTCACACAGACTAATATCCCATTGTATTGTGTGGTTATGGAATGACTGTGTGCCTCGTGAAAACCAATATTCCTCTCTCCACACAGGGCATAATGCTGGTGTATGACATCTGCAACGAGAAGTCTTTTGAAAACATAAAGAACTGGATAAGAAATATTGAAGAGGTACACACTTCAATACAAAAATACATAATACCCATTGAGGGTCAATCTAACCGAAATCGAATGTGTGGAGTGCTTTATTACACTTCTATACTTGTTGTCCCCAAAGCATGCGTCCTCAGATGTGGAGAAGATGATTCTGGGGAACAAGTGTGACATAAGCGACCGGAGACAGGTGTCCAAAGACAGGGGAGAGAAGGTGAGCAGAATCGCTACTTCAGATCAGGCTTTGGTATGTGGAAGCAATGCTGCTAATGTAGTATTTTGTTTTTGTATTTTACACAGCTGGCTATTGATTACGGAATTAAGTTCTTGGAAACCAGTGCAAAGTCTAGTTTAAATGTAGAGGAGGTAAGTGTTTTTTTTTTTTTTACTATTCCCCTACATTTTTCGGAATAGTCGATCTTGTCAAATAATTGATATCCAATTTCTTTGTAATATAATTTCTCTTCACTCTAGGCTTTTTATACAATAGCCAGAGACATCCTGCAGAATCTTAGCACAAAGACGGTAAGTACAAATTATGGATACATCGTTTTATATTTACGTGAAATAATGCACCCGTAGTTGTATTTAAATGAATCCTGTGTACTACGTTTTCATCTCATCTTCTGTGTTATTATTTTCTGATAGACTGAAGCACCTGGAACCGAAGGTTCGCTCAAAATCACAGAAAAGAAGTCGAGGAGAATGAAGTTTTTCAAGTGTACTCTTCTCTAAAGGACTCATCCGATAGTGACTGCTCTGGAGCAACTGGTTTGTTTTTGGGGATGGTTCCTTCTTCCAAATCACCTTTTGGTAACAGCTTGGCTGTTCTCCTGCCCTGAAGACCACAGCAGGCCTCTGCCTTGTGTCTCCATCCTGAGAAGTATTGTAAAGAAAAGATACAGGAGAAACCTGGACTCTGGATGACCTCCAACCAGTGGAGATAGTCAGAGAGTCAACCTGCAACGTTTGATTGCAGAAGACAGGATTCAGATGGCATGAATGGCCACTGATTTAAAGATGCGGTTGCAATTGCTGAAAAATAAATCATGCTTTTTTTGTCTCATAAGCTGCTATTGTTGTTGTTGTTGTTGTTGTTGTTGTTTCGAGATAGAGCAAGGAAAGTCTCCATATGCAGTGGGATCTTATTGTAAAAGTCTACATGTAACTGGTCATCCATCGTATTATTCGCATAGGAGGCAGATATGTGGAACATAGGTTTACTTCTGTATACTTATAATGTATATATACTCCTACAGGTTCCATGTTATATGAATGTGAATGTTAAAATATTTAAACGGTAAAATGTTTTTATTTATGTATTTATAGAAGGTAGTGTGCCAATCGTGTGTTGGTATTAAAGCATAAATGTTTACATATCAACACAATCAATGGGCTGTGCATTTTTTATTTGATTGAATTTCAACTTGTACAGTATACATTTATACATTTAACTTAAATTGCCAACATTCACATCAAAGGACTTTGCACAGCTGTAATGGTTGAGATTTCACCCAAAAATGTGTCAGTAAAGATTCTAAATGTGACTTTTAACAGCGTTGAAATTTCATTTTGCAATAACCTATTTATGATACTGACTGAACTGTGGCGTTGATGGTTAATTAAAAGTCTTGTTTATTTGATTGTCTTCCTGCTGACTTGTTTCAGTGTGACTCACTGTGGTCTTTGCTCCGGGTCCACCCCCTCCGTGCCTTTATTCTCCTGGCCTCCTGTGTCACCTCTCTTGACCTCCATACACTCAGAGGCCTCCACCTTGTCAGCTCCGCCTTTGACCCCGTGCTCATCTGCACTCCTCTCTAGCTCTACTCTCTCTTCTCCACGTTGCTGTGTATCGGTCAAAACAAGAGACGCTCCGGCGACGTCTGTCAGGCTGCTTGAGACTCTTGACTTGAAGGGCACGGTGAAGCCCCTTGCCTCCATGTCACCTGTATTCCAACTCCGTGACCTGTGGGATGACGCCAACGCCTCATCGGCTACCCTTGGACTGCGAGACGGTTCCTCTCCGCACTGATTGGTTTCCGAAGCGGCTCCCACGGTGTCTGACGGTGCTTCCTCACTAGGGGGCTCCTGGTCCGCTCCGGCTGCGCTAGGTTCATCAAGCGCATGGGGAACCTCAAGCTTCTGGGCCAGAGTCGGGACCATCGGAGGCATACAGTCAGAGAAACTGAGGGCGTTAACGGCAAGCTCCCAGTCAACCGGCTTCAGATGAGCAGCTTTCGTGAACCGCTCCACCAGCGACTTGCTGTCAACGGGCCGCAGTAACTCATGACCCTCGCCCCCCGGGAAAAGGATCACGCCGCTGGAAGCCCTCCTTGTGCTAGTTGAAATCTGTTGGCTTTCGGTGGGCAAACATCTCAATGATTTAGTCCTCTTTGGGGAAGAAGAGGCGGGTTGCCATAGTTGTGCCTTCTGTGTAGATTGAGCTTCTTGCTCTGAGTCTGTACTATCTGGGGCAATGTTGACTATACTCATGGCCCTCTTTGGACATGCTTTCTGTTCTTCAGAGGGATGTTGTCTTAAGGATTTTGCCCTTTTGGCACTGGTCGAGATAATTTTAAGTTTATCCATCTCTGGACGCATTTTCTGCTGTGCCTTGGCCAGTGGGTACCCCCTATCTGGTGTCAAATCGGACAAACTGTTGGTTATATTTTCTTGACTTGAGGACTTTTGTTCACACGGTGATATGAGGATATCCACGCAGGAGCTTGTTCGAACCCTCTCGGGCCCGCTGACGTCCAACGTGGGGCCGTACTCCTTGGGGCTGATGGAGGTGGAGGATTGTCGCCGGCTCCTCTGCCTCTCCAGCCCTGTCTTACCCACCTCCTCCACTTCCTTCTGCTTCGCTGCCGTCTCCTCCAGGTCCATGTGGAAGCGGTAAAGGCTGTAGCCGTCCGCGCTGTTGATGCTCCCCTGGCGCATCAGGGAGGAGGGGTCCCCCACGGACGAGTTGCGAGAGTATGTGCGGGTCAGTTCGCTTCGGTCCACGCCGGCCAGCTTCTCCAGGGCCACCGCCATTCGCCCGTGAATCTCCTCAAGCTGGGCCAAGCGCAGATCCACAGTCTGCAGGGTGGCCTTCATGGTGTTCTCCCTCTCGTTCACCTCCTCCAGACGCATGGACATGTTCTCAACTCTGGTCGGAACAGCCGGGAAATGTATGAGGATAAGATGTACTGGGGATCTGCAACCGTAGAATGAACATCCCAACAGGCCTTCACTAAGCCATGTAAGTGTGATTAAATGGTATCCCTTACCGGTTGGAGGTAACCTTAATGCGCTCATCACTGGAGGATTGCTGCTCATCTTCCTTCTCACGGAAGTATTCCTCCACACACTGTTCCTCGAACTCGTACAGACTCTTTAGCTCCTCCGGGTTCAGCCGCAGCTCTGTCGGGAGTTAATCGGGGCAAGGGTTAGGGTTAGGGTTAGAAAATGATTTATTTGCCCCCAAATGATAGATGGACTGCATTCATATTGTGCTTTTTTTTTCAACCTCTGACTACTCAAAGCTCTTCAAGTTGAATGCCTCACATTCCCACACTCGGTGACGGATCGAGGGTCAAAACCATTGGCGAGTGTCGATGCGCCCGCAGGTCTGGACCAATACTCACTGAGTCCTCGGTCCTTCTCGTCCAGCTCTCCCTCCTGCCTCTTCTTGGCACATCGTCGGAACAGCCGGTTGAAGAGGATGTAGAGGTGGCTGAAGATGATGAGCGGTGGGGGCAGGATGGGCCTGTCATGGAAGGTCATGATCAGCTGATATCTCTGAAACTTCCACACCTGGTTGGAGATGGACTTCACCTCAAAGAAGGTGTTGCTGTTGGAATGAAAAGGTCAGCGGTCGGTAAGCGCACACAAGGCCAACAACGTGTGCCTATCTTACATTACAGTGTACGATAGTAACGCATGAAAGGCCTACTTGAAGACGGCAATGAGCAGGTTGACCAGAAGGATGTTGGCGACCAGGAGGTAGCCTGCCATGAGGGCAGGGGTGAGCCAGGCACCAGGGATGCACGGTGGGAGCTTCTTACCGTCTTCATCGTACAAGTGCTCACCACAGGGTGCTGGTGGAGGAAGAGGGTTGGTGTTGATGAATGTCTCTTCAATGTGTTTAGCTGCGCATTTCAATACCGCAGTCAGTCAATACTCACGATTGATTTCCATAGCGTAGACTTGAGGGTGTTCCAGAAAAGCACAATAACAGAGGAGTAGAGGGAAAGTGTTACAACTTATTTTGACAGTGAATTATTTGTATTCATTATACTTCTGTAACGGTGGAGATTGTATCCGACAGAATCCCAGAAGTTCATGTCTGGGATCAATAAAGTACTATCTATATCTATAGAAAAAAATTATATGCATCCTAATATATGTAAAAAAAAATATATATATATGTGTAAAAATCATATATATTTTGGTCAAATGTATTGAATTATTGTGTGGGTCCCATTGGATTTTTTTTTTGTTGGGTTAAATGGGCCAAATTTAGATTTGCAGTTGGCATTCATGATTATAAAGTCATATAAAGGGGAGTTAGATAAAACAATAGCGTTTCATAGGCCTATAAATGTGCAATCTAGAGGGAGTGTCTGAACTGTGTCTATACCTTCATTGTAGTATTTCATTTAATCTAGTAAATTCAACACTTTTTATGGATAAATACAGCCAGCTTTTAACTAAATTTGAGCTTTTTCACTGTAATCTAGGCTTTTAATTTGTAGAATTGATCTAACGTTCATCTTGACAGAAGAAGCACAGTTAACTAAACGATTTGGCAGATGATCATCAATTTCTGAATTAAACACATTATTTGAGTACTTCATATTTTAAGTACTTCCATTAGAAATTAGATTAGAGCTGCTCTTTCAGGAGGGCACAAATAAATGTAACAAATTATAATCAAATGTAATCTATTGCCCCTCATTTGTAAAAAGCAGCGAGCACAACACGGGACTGATCATCTGCCCAGAATGAGGAAACAGAATCTTACTATGAATTCTAGTCTTACGGTCTATCGAGTCCGCAAAAACCTCCCCATAGATCATCCAGTAGGGCATGTAGAAGATGTTCCTGGCCAGCCGCCAGGTGGGCTCCTCGTCGGGGTGTAGGATGGCCTGCCGCGACACGCCGAAGCTCATCAGCACCACCAGCATGATCACCACGAAGTACATCATGTCAATCATCTGCAAGAACCAGTGACCGTGCATGATCACCACGAAGTACATCATGTCAATCATCTGCAAGAACCAGTGACCGTGCATGATCACCACGAAGTACATCATGTCAATCATCTGCAAGAACCAGTGACCATGTCAATTGGTGGAACATTCCTCACGTCATTATTTTTGGGTCATGCGTACTATGTATTATGTATGTGTGTCTGATTGATACAATGTGGTCAATTATTGGCTCATTGGTTTCGATTCGATTCAACTTCATGGTCATTGCACAAGTACCAGTGCACAAAAGGCAGTTTATTAAGTGCAAAATAGTGCAGAACTTGCAGGACGATCGGTAGTGAGGTAGGCAGTATCGTGCAATCAGACAGACAGCGGTGCAACCACACTCATGAGTATTGCGTGGAAGATGCACTTACCATTTTTCCTATCATCATGACGTAAGGGCCCAGGTATTTGTTGACGCCAAAGATGTCCAGCACGCGGATGTACCAGAAGATGATGTCCACGCAGTAGATGACCCGGCCGTAGCCCATGTAGGGCTCGCGCTGCAGCCGGAGCATGAGGCCCATCAGGAAGGTCAGGATGGCAGCGAGGTCGGTGATGTTCCAGTACTCCTCCAGCCAAACGTTGATCTTCTGCTTCAGCTTCCCCGGCTCGGACATCAGGATCTAGGGAGCAGGGAAGGAGACACAAATATATATATATGTTATTAAACAAAATTCTATAAATACTTCTATAATATCTATTTTGAGTAATCTATGACAGTATCTAAAAATACATATTATGAAAATGTCATGTCATGTTTTGTGGTTTATAATACCTGCCGGACTTTCTCGGTGCCAAGTGTGAGGATGTAAGAGATGACGATCCACTCCTGCAAAGAGGGCCATCTCTCCATCTTCACCAGGATGATGTAGTTGTACAGCATCAAGTACACCAGATAGGCAATCTACCAGGTAGAAAGCATTCACAAGCCGATCATTATCACCCATGAATGGTCACGATTGGCTCTACAGAGAACACGGTTTGGTCCAGTACATTCAGCCGAAACAGGGAGGAGGCAAACGCACAGTGTTGAACCAGAACTTGGTGAAGGGCGCGTCGTAGAACTCAAAGTAGCGCTTTGCGATGGGGATCTTGCGGACGTTAGTGCTTCCCTCTTCTTCGTCTCCTTTCCGAGACATGGCGTCAGTGTTGGCTTCCTGGAGAGGACACGAGAGGAGTGACTATGGATGTCCCTGTCCTGGGGGGTTCATAATAGATGTCCCTGTCCTGGGGGGTTCATAATAGATGTCCCTGTCCTGGGGGGTTCATAATAGATGTCCCTGTCCTGGGGGGTTCATAATAGATGTCCCTGTCCTGGGGGGTTCATAATAGATGTCCCTATCCTGGGGGGTTCATAATAGATGTCCCTGTCCTGGGGGGTTCATAATAGATGTCCCTGTCCTGGGGGTTCATAATGGATGTCCCTGTCCTGGGGGGTTCATAATAGATGTCCCTGTCCTGGGGGGTTCATAATGGATGTCCCTGTCCTGGGGGGTTCATAATAGATGTCCCTGTCCTGGGGGGTTCATAATGGATGTCCCTGTCCTGGGGGGTTCATAATGGATGTCCCTGTCCTGGGGGGTTCATAATAGATGTCCCTGTCCTGGGGGTTCATAATGGATGTCTCTGTCCTGGGGGGTTCATAATAGATGTCCCTGTCCTGGGGGTTCATAATGGATGTCCCTGTCCTGGGGGGTTCATAATAGATGTCCCTGTCCTGGGGGTTCATAATAGATGTCCCTGTCCTGGGGGTTCATAATGGATGTCCCTGTCCTGGGGGTTCATAATAGATGTCCCTGTCCTGGGGGGTTCATAATGGATGTCCCTGTCCTGGGGGGTTCATAATGGATGTCCCTGTCCTGGGGGGTTCATAATGGGAATACATCAGAAGTGGTCAAGGGGTTAGGATTAGGACCTTGCTGGACTTGTTGTCCTCGTCCTTGTCCTTCCCGGCTTCACCTGCGGCGGGGGCTTGGTAAGACGTGTCATCGCCGATACGGAAGTCCAAGAGCATGATCAGCGGAGGGAAAATGATTCCCAGAATGACCTTTAGTGGATCAGAATCAATCGGTTATCAATCCACATTTAGAGAGTTGTCTAACAAAACAGTGACAACGTGTAATGGCAGTCCTACAACGGATGACAAATACAATACAACAGTGATGACATGAAATATTACTACTGCAGTCCTGTCTAGCTCGAGCATCGCGTTAACACTGCCGGGAATAAGGGTTCGATTCCCACCTGGCCATCCCTCCTGTCCAGTCCACTTTATTACATTATACATATTTACATTGGAGTCTGTAGAAAACGCCGTCCAGTGTGGACTGCTGTGTTGAGGCTTGTTGTTTGTTATGTGTTGTACTCATGGTAAGGTATTTCTCGTCACCTTGAGACCAGGGTTTTTGCCGATTCTCAGGCAGCCCATCCACATGTCAGTCAGCAACATCTGGCTGCAGGTGTGAGCGATGAAGTCTCGTTGCTTAGCAGCCACCGCCAGCTTCAGGCAGGTGGAGTTACTCCAGTTGATCAGCTCGTAGGTGAGCAGCTTCATGGCCACCTGCTCGTCATGCTTGTAAGACTGGTCCAGCAGTTCGTAGGCCAGCTGGCCGAATTCTCTGCAGGAGAGGACAGTGACAACCAAGATGTGGTCTACAAATCGTATTTAGGAAGTGAGGAATTTAGCTGCATTGAACGTAAGACTTAACTGGGATGTCATGAAACACCATGTAACATAAGTAGTGAGGACAATATCCATGTTAAGTTCTTAAAGTACCCATCGAATGGAATGAACTTGCAAAGCCCCATGCTGTTTTTGATAGAACGGAAGACTAACTTTGAGTTGTTCTCCAGGTCTTGTGAAATGTCGTCCACCAGCTCACTCTCAGAGGACTCGTGGGCCATGGCCTTGTAGAGTTTGCAAGCAACCAGCGCCTTGGCCATGGCCTCCTCTCCCCTCTGCCAGAGGAACAGCGCCATCTTCTGGCGCTTCATCAGCACTGCCCACACCATCAGTTCATGGAAGGGGAACTTGAAGCGACACACCTCAGGGTCGTCTACATCGATTTCCACCTCGTCCTCTTTCTTTTTCTTGCCCTTCTTCTTGCCTTTTCGAGGTTCATCGTCCTAATAAAATCAACGAAGATGTTTGGTTGAGAGGTACGTTGTAAAAAGAAGAAAATCTGCAGCCGCAACCAAAGTCTGAGAGTGTTTTCATTTACAGTCTGCTAAATGTAGATGAGAGCAAATAAGCATGAATAAGACAATGATGATGATGATGACGATGATGACCAATAGGAAGATGACTCACCTCCATGCCAAGGAGTTTCAGAGCTTTAGGCTGTAAAGAGACAAATACAACCGATAAGGTGAATCAATAGGCTTGGTTACTGTAGTTACGTGTCTGTACATCCCCCCTGCTATCCCCGTACCCGTTTCAGCCCATAAAGAGTATTGTAGAGGTTGCGGAAAGCCTTCCGGGTGTAGTTGCTCCTATACGCCCCACCCATGAGAAACTCCAGCACCAAGCCGATGTCAATCAAGGTGATCTGGTAATCTGGAGGAAGGTTTCCCTGCCGGACACAGCAAAGCACGACCACATACACAAGATGATTACGTTCGGGAAGCCTTGTTGCATCATCAGTCTTGGAACATCACAAGAAGAAATGGCAGCATTCTGAATATGCATATCACCTTTTTGACATCTCTGACCACAACATGCAGGGTATTAGCTGGACCAAGTTTCTGTATGGTACACAAAATGGGCAAAATTAAAATTAAAATAACAACTTTTGAAGGCAGACTCTGACCTTCTCATTTCTGTGCTGTATTACTGTTATGTACCGTGTTATATAGCTCCTCTAGTCTGGGAATGGTGAGGAAGTGGTGAATATTGACTCCGTTTTCCAGAAGCAGCTTCACAAAGTCCACTCTGTCCAGGACCAGAGCATCCATCATGGCCTGCTCCAGAGAGTTCACCTAACGCACAGAGAGTCACCATTTTACTCACAGTCATGAGGAACATGTCAGGGGCCACTCGCATGTTGTACTCACAGTCATGAGGAACATGTCAGGAGCCACTCGCATGTTGTACTCACAGTCACGAGGAACATGTCAGGGGCCACTCTCATGTTTCACTCACAGTCACGAGGAACATATCAGGGGCCACTCTCATGTTTCACTCACAGTCACGAGGAACATATCAGGGGCCACTCACATGTTTCACTCACAGTCATGAGGAACATGTCAGGGGCCACTCACATGTTGTACTCACAGTCATGAGGAACATGTCAGGGGCCACTCACATGTTGTACTCATGCAAGGAATTTGATTCATGGTTTTCAGGCACTCAGTGAACAGACATAAGATATAACAAAAAGTGATGCTAAATAAAGCAATATGAAAATAATAACAGAATAGTTAGAGAATAAATAATGCAAATATGTATGTACATATATACATATGTATATATATATATATATATGTATTTGGTGCAACAAAGAAAATACAAATGTAGAAGTTAATTCACATTCACAGTTAGTCAATTAGTTTTCACAGAAGTCAAACACATACACAGGCTTACCCCACATTCAGTTTTTTCACGTTTTTCTCACCCAGCGAATGATCTCCAGCTTCCTGGGGTCCGTCTCCTCCGGGGGCTCCGGCTTGGCCTTGCCCTTCCCCTTCCCCTTCTTGGCCCTGGCCTTGTTCCGGGGCGCGCTGACCGGGCTCTTGGGCTTGTCCATGGCTACCATCGAACAGTTGGCCACGGTGCCAGCAGGCTGTCCAGGCAGGCGGCAGGATGTATACATATGGTATATCATGTTATATATGTTTTATTAAAATCAGTTTCGGACACGTAAGGAAACGTAGTATGAAACAGTATGTTTTGTGAGGTATTTGTATCGTGTGCAGCTTTAAAATGAGCAGCAGCGCATTCCTTGGAATTGGATGAAAATGTTATGCAACTCACTGGTAGATTGTGCCCATAAACAAAGATTTGATTGCGTGCGATATCTACTCTGTTCCAGGCCAGCGCCAAACTCAGCTGGTCAGGGGCTGACGCATTGGTGCCTGCCCACCGAAACAGGGACAGAGAGAGATAGAGAGAGAAAGAGGGAGAGAGCAAGAGGGAGAGTGACAGAGAGAGATATAGCAGGATTGGGAGAGAGAAGATGGAGATGGAGAGGGAGAGGGAGGGAGAGAGAAATAAATAGAGAGAGAGTGGGTGGGGAGAGAGAGTGAGAGTTAAAAAAAAAACTAAAGCGAGGCGACAAGGACAAACATCAGAGTTGATTGCGTTGTAAATATACCTTTTAACAAAGCTGTAAGAATGGCCATTTCAATATCCTGCTGTCCCTCTGAACCCATCCGGAAAACAGTAATCTATATGTTTTACAGAAGGACAAAAGGTTTGACATGCACATACAAGGAACAATACACTAATGGCTGAAAGAAGGAAGGAAACGGAGTTGGAAAAGGAATATGAGATTGACAATTTGTGGGATGACCAGCGAACACATCCAGACGCTACACACTGAGGAAGGAGTTGGCCCAGTGGGAGGATGGATGAACATGGACTTATATGTTGTGGTCCGACATTGGAGGACGTGTCCTAATGGCACGGCATTGCTACGGACTGGACAACCGTATCCAGCAGACTTAAAACCACAGGGCCCATCACATGTGCAACGGTGGCTAATAGGATTAGGTGGGCATGAATATGTGGCCCGGTGCCAAAGGTCTCGGAGGAGCGGTCTTGGGATGCGTTAATAATGAGCGGCCTGTGCATTAGTACACGGGGGATGAACACTGAACACTCTCTGTCCAGGGTCTGCTCGCTGTGCCCTGGTAAACGGGGAAGCTTGTGTAAATGTAAGCTAGTAATTCAATTAAATGCATCAAATTGTTTGCGAAGCACCGCAAAGGATTTTTGAATCTGTGCTACTCGTCTGGCCCAGCTGTTGGCTCGAAATGCACTTAGGATGAAGGGATTATTTCTGGGAGCAGACTGTGACACTGAACCACCTGTAAGTAAGTCATGGCACTCTGCTTCAACAGCAGGCAGTATAAAGGACCTCTTAAACAACTATTAAAAGTCCCCCTCGAAACCCTGTCTGGCCCTCTGTCCGCTGGCAGTAATGCTAAATGTTACCAAAAAGGCTTTCAGCAGCAATAGGCCTCTTACAAAAAACAATTAAAAAATAAAAGAGGCAGCCAAAGTTGTTTATCTGTTGGGGAATAGCAGAACATTTGGCTGTGTTATACAATGGGGACAGAGGACACACACACTTTGTTTCAAAGGCCAGCGTTCTGGGGACTTAGCGGGGAGCATAAGTGTGAGGAGTAGGAAGAGCCTCCTGGACGAGGATTAAAAAGCCATATTGACACACAGAGACCCACTGAGGCCACACGAGCCCAGGCCCTGCTCTGCTTAGCAGGTGGCTGTGGGCGCTTATCTCTCCTACAGCGATGTATGGCGTCGGCAGATTCAAGGGCCGTTGGTTGGGCATTACAAACTACTGATCCCAACACTTAGTGTAAGAGGAAGCTGCTGTACACGACGTGCACAGCAGTAGAGCCACCGCTGCTGTTTGTATACATTAACGATGTCTGGCCCCCAGCACTTTGAGGAAAACGCTCCAGGGCTCATGGGTAATCTGACAACTGTGGTGACACTTTTACCCATATTTCCTCTCCGAGAGTCGTGGATTTATTTAAAGTGGTTCCATGTTGCTGGTTCAAGGATTTAAACAGGGCGATTTAGAGCCTTTCAGATAACACATTGTGGCTGATCCATAGAGTGAGTCCCTTTACTTTATAGTGGAGAACCGTTGAATAAAGGATGTCGCACATGAATGATATGAAATGGATTGTGGGATATGTTTTATTATTTCAGAAGTTTGTTGGACAGGAGTCAGATGAAGTGAAAAGAATGAATGACAATGGGCACAAAGGTTTTACACAACATTTATTGATCTTTAATGACACACGTCACAGTAACATATCAGATGATGTGCTTGACTAGATAGCTTCCTCATTGATCCCTTTACTTACCAGTTCCCTCTTCTTCATGCACTCCATGACCATCAGCAGGATCTGCTGGGACTGACTCTTGCTGTAGCTGAAGGTCTTCTGGATTGTCACCAGGAGCTGGTCTCTGACATCATCACTGACCAGCCTGAGAGAGACAGAAGATTCCCGGTTTAAGTGCCACTGTCCAGAGGACATGGAGAATAACTAATAACACGCGAAAGGTCCCAGGAGTTCCTCACCCATCATCCTCTGAGAATTTGTGCGCAAAGGAAATGATGTCAGAGGCCCGTCCGCTGCCGTCGCAAACCACCACGGGAATGGGGGGGTCATCTCTCAGGCTCTCCAGGGCGATGGAGATAACGTTGGGTCCTCCTTCCACTATCAGACACACCACGGGGACGCCCTGGCCCAGACCTGATCATGTCCAGAAAGAGGCTCAGTCATCATCCACATGTCCCTCTATCTCCTGGTCTACCCCATACACCCATCCATCTACCATCCATCATCCATCCATCCATCCATCCATCATCCATCCATCCATCATCCATCCATCTACCATCCATCATCCATCCATCCATCCATCCATCCATCATCCATCCATCCATCATCCATCATCCATCCATCATCCATTCATCCATTCATCCATCCAGCCATCATCTATCCATCCATTCATCCATGCATCCATCCATCATCCATCCATCCATCCATCCATTCATCCACGCATCCAGCCACAATAACAGCCCATCGTTTCACAGAAGGACCCAAGACCTTGTGGGCCCTGGGCAGTGATACATTGGTGTCAACAGTAGTGCACTGCGGCTCCCGTGTGGCGTGGAGAAGCCATGGGGGACCGAGGGAGGGAGGTCAGTGGGGAGGTCAGTGGTGACAGCTGAGCGTCCCTTTGCTGTCCCTGCCTTATCAGATGCCCCAGGCATAGGATGACAAAGGGAAACTCAAAGGTCACAGAGGCCATCCACATCTCCATCCACATCAACACAGTCCGTGTGTGTGTGTGTGTGTGTGTGTGTGTGTGTGTGTGTGTGTGTTGTGTGTGTGTGTGTGTGTGAGAGAGAGAGAGAGAGAGCGAGAAAGAGAGCGAGAGAGAGAGCGAGAGAGAGAGAGAGAGAGAGAGAGAGAGAGAGAGAGAGAGAGAGAGAGAGAGAGAGAGAGAGAGAGAGAGCCCGAACCAAAAACACATTTGTCCGATAATCATGAAGACAGAAACAGACCAGCCACATTGCTCCTGGGTATCCGGTCACTTACGAGTGTTAATCTTCTGCAGGGAGATGTGCTTCTCAAGCTGCCGCCGCAGTTTGACCTCTGACCCGTATTTCCCGCAGGTGCCGTTGTCGGTCAAGATGAAGTGGGAGTGGCTGTTGTTCAGCACCGCCAGCTTGCTCAGTGGGTTAGCCATCGTCTGGTATGGTCTGGTTACCTGGCAGGAGAAAAGAAAAACACCGGAGTTGAACTTGAAATGCAAATGCAGGAAAGATGCAAGGCTTTGCATCCTGAATGAATGGTAATGAAGCTTGTAGCTTGTGTGCTTACATCTTTTCCAATGAGGTCCTCTTTGTTCTCCAGGATCCCCCAGGGAGCTATTCCTATAGCACACACCTTTCCCCGGGACTTGGACGAGTGGTCTTTCAAGGCGTCTCCCACGTGGCGGATCACTCCTGCATTTCAAACAGACATAAACAGGGGCCTGAGCATCCAGGGGCCTGGGTGACCAGGGGCCTGAACTACTAGGGGCCTGAGAGACCAGGGGCCTGAGTGACCAGGGGCCTGAGAGACCGGGGGCCTGAGCGACCAGGGGCCTGAACTACTAGGGGCCTGAGAAACCAGGGGCCTGAGTGACCAGGGGCCTGAGTGACCAGGGGCCTGAGTGACCAGTGGCCTGAACAACCAGGGGCCTTAGCAACAAGGGGCCTTAGCATCCAGGGGCCTGAGCCTCCAGGGACCTGAGCAAGCCTGGGTACTGAGCATCTAGCAGTTCTCCACGGACACTGATGCTCTAATGCTCTAATTACAACCACACATAAGCCCTGTGACAATGGGGCCCGGTCAAATCCTCTTCTCGAACATTGCAGAGTACGTGTTATGCAACGCAAATTTAGAAAATAAGAGTGGAAATTGTGATTTGTTAAGTGAGCGTTAGGGAGCATTAGGGTGCATGCGGTGTGTGTGAAGGGGCTTAAGGGAAGGATTGGGGTTCCTACCCGTGTTGACTCCACCCGTGAAGATCCAGGCGCCGGTGGTGACCGCCGCCTTGATCAGGCCTTTACCGAACACCTGCTTGAGTTTGGGCTGCAGCTCGAAGTTCTGCAGCCCGCCGTGCACGGATATGAGCAGGGTGGGGAGCTCCAGCGCCCAGTCCTTCACCATCAGGTGCAGCAGGTTGTCCGGCTTGGTGTCGTAGGTCACCCTGATGTACTAGCGGGACAAAACGGGGCCGTGTGTTAAATGAAGCTCGGACGTCGTCCTCATTGGTATCTGGGGATGTGTGTGTGTGTGTGTGGGGGGGGGGGGTTAGGGTTAGGGCTAGGGTTGGGGGGGGGGGGGGTCACCCATGAAACTCACCATGGCCTTGTTGACAAAGCCGCCGCCCTGGAACTCGATGGTGCCGTAGGCGTCGGTGGGGTAGCTCCGGGTGTGTTTGACCACGGACCACTTCTCCTGGGGCACCTCGAGGCGTACCAGTTGGTTGTCTTCCGTCGGCTTGCTGTTCACCGCTCCGGGGGTCACGTGCGCCGCCACCAGCTGGCCGCAGGCACATCTGAAGGGACAGAACGAAACATGGCTGCTTTCAGAACTGGAGACCATCTTGGAGACCATCTTGGAGACCATCTTGGAGACCATCTTGGAGACCATCTTGGATCCGGAGGCAACAGGCTAGCTCCGGGTGTAAGCTGTGGTTCTGGAACCATGACACACGTTTTCCACCAATCATACTGTTCACAGTATGAACACACCGCACTCTCTCTCTCTCTCTCTCTCTCCTGGAAATCGATTGGTTCCAGGAGAGAGAGAACACCTGTAGGGCGATGTCAGTGGGGTCATGTCAGAGCAGTTAGAAGCAGGTAACGCAGATCAAAGGAGAGGGTTGTCTCGTGTGCAAGTAACTATGTGCTGGGCAGGCTACTGCGATGCCTGAGGCCTGACACACACACACACACACACACACACACAGACACACACACACACATAAACACACACACACACACATACATAAACATACACACACACACACACACACACACACACACATAAACACAGGCCTATTTGTGAGTTAGCATGGAGGTTCACTTTATGATCGCAATCCCATATTTGTCCTACTTTTCTGTTCAAACAAAGCTTTACTGCAAGGGATGTCCCCCAAACACATAGTGAATACTTTAAAATACAGAATAAATGTGGATCCATTTGTAGTTAAAATATGCCTGTAGGCACTAATAGATTGTAGCTGTGTTTTTATTTAAAAGTGCTTTCCCATTTCAAGTTAGTGCTTGAAAGTAAGTTATTTCTTTAGGATGTGAATATAATAAATGTAAAAAGAAAAGAATGAATGTTGAAATTATTACAACATTGACATGGTATAGTAAAAAGTCATAGTAATTTCTTTTAGAATAATAACAGTCCTATTTCTGTTTGTGTCTTGCCTGTTTCTTAATTATCCTTCAACCTATTTCTACTTGAAAATTAAGAAAGTAGGAGAATAGTATTTTACCTGGTTGGATCCTTTGTGGGTAGAATGGTGTTGCATTCTAGTTTCTGGAAGATCCTTTCTATCCAGGCCTTTTGTGCCTGCAAAAGAAAAGGTATTTTAGTGTAATTGTTTTTCATAAATTACTTGTGAACGTGTGACTTGAAATTACCATAAAGCATACATTGATTAAGATACATATAATTCACATCTTAAACAGCTATACATTTAGATGGGACTTTCCTTCCCATGAAGGCTGCCGGCTAAATCATGTAATAAAGTATGAAAGAATGAAAACCGTGTGGAGTTCATGCCACACAGCTTATAGAGACATTAATTCGAATTGAATTTGAAAAAAAAGAGCTAATGAATGTGTTTGGAAGTATTTAAAAACAAAAGTTCAACCAAGAACAGTAAACTTGAGATAAATCTACTAATTCAATATAAAATTCAATAAATAAAAATAAATTTTTACAAGTAGTCCTACATTATAATTAAAAAAAAATCATAATAAAACAAACATTCTGAAATCTGGATGAGGAAGATTTCTCCTGTTGACTTTCTGATGTCAGTTCTTCCTGCTGGATTTTCCTGAACAGGCACACATGGATCTACAGACTAAAGCCTAATACCACCATCCTAGTCCATCCACTCCAAACAGCACTAATCCTCAAATGTGGTCCATCTGTAAATAAGTACCTTTTAAGAGTAACGCATAACATAGGTCCACTTACACACGATCTTCCAATCCGATCTGACGAGTATAGTCGAAGGTTAAGCCCAGCGGACGACCTGCGAAAAAAGCTCTACCGTCTGAAATGTTCCTCCGATTCCTCCAGCTCCCGAGACGCAGAGACAGAGACAGAGACAGAGACAGGCAGCGCTGTGAGCTGTGAGCGCTGCGCCCAGTGGGCCAGCTAGCAAGTCTCAACGAAGCTCACCACACTTGAAACTAGTCCACTTTATGAAGGCTGCTTATTGTGGTGATCATGTGAGCAGTCTCATGACTCCAGTTCAAGGTAATCCTCCCAGAGTCTCATGACCCCCTTCTCTTTGCCCACTGGGCATTTTCATCCTTCGCTTGAACAAGGCCCAATAAATCGACTTTGATGCGTGGCCTCTAAGCTCCCAATTTGTTGAAACTCTCGTACGTGTGCGTTCACCGCGCACCGAGGGAATGATCGTAGCCCCAGAGAACGACGCAAAGTTCACCGTTCACCGTTCCACCGCAGCCACACCGAAAATTAACACAAAAAGAGTTGTCTAGAGAAGTGGCCCAACTTTTCATTTAGAAAATGTCCACCCACTCAGAATACTTTGATTTCATCTCCTATTTGCATAATTGAGAGAATTGGTGGCTGGCATTCTTTTGGACGGTTGTCTTGGTAACACAAAAAGCTTCCCCAGCTGGGGTCCAAGGTCACACGGCGCTAATTGCAGTTAATCTCTATTTCTAGGGAGGCTGATTTTTGTGGAAGAAACATACAGATGTCTAGTTTGACCATTTGATGGTTGGTTTTGCTCATCTCATACAAATACACATTTCAGGATGTAGGCCAATGGTCAGGGCATCTAAAATGAAATGGAGCGATGTACGCAACTGATTATGTGAATGTATCTATACTACCATCCATATGAGTTAGACTGCAATCACTCGGGGCATTTCAATTAATGGAACAAATAATAATTTACTAGAAGATAGAATTGGATGAGCCAGAGACATAGAGCAATGGAGATAACAGATAACAGTTGTTATGATTATCCATAATCACTTTGTGGGACTTCTGTAAGTCCTACTCTTATGGTTGGAGTCAAGAAGCTTCAGACTGGGAAAAATGGTGAGTGGGAGAGAGACAGAGAGTGGGAGAGAGGGCCGATCCCCCGACGTTCCCAACTCTTGATTGGAAAAACGCACGTGGATCTAATTATATCCACAGTAAACAAAAGAGCGTTTCCAGCAGGGCTTGGCCAATGCGATGCCGTTACTTCAGCTTTCTTAAACTCATTATGCACAGCAATTAAAACACAAATCCAGTAAGCAATCAGCTGCTTCGTTAGGCCTCTAGTGGCCTTTGAGCCCTTTCCAAACCCTAGGAGAAGCAGCCTACGGCAGCAGCACAGTTTTACAGGATTTGAGGCAAGCTTACAACCAATTAACCACATTTGTATTGTTTCCAGAGCAGTTTGACGTAAATATAAACCTAATCTTTCTTTTATACTAATTGTAGGCTACTTCATGGTAGACCTAATGCGTTAGGACTACACATATGAACTCGGTGGGCCTAAGTGATCGATAGAATGAAGCACATCCCGACCACGATAAATTAAGTTATCTTAATTATCCCTGTACGTAGGCTAATTGTGGTGCTTTTTGATTCAATTGTCCCTCTGTATTTAATGCACATGGTAACTACATGACATTCCTCCACATAAAAGCCTTCCTTGTGTGAAACTAAATCACATGGCTTGTCCCCGGGCCTTGAGTCTTGAGTATAGCTTGTTACCATAGCAATGTGAGTGTGACTCACATTGGATTCACTATGGATAGAGGAGAACAACCCCTATTTTGAGGAACGCTAGAGAAACGGATGATCTAACCGTTTAAACTTGTCGATTTTACGGCGAAGATTCCCTCGTCTGCTGCACGTTTCATGTACTCTTAACACAAACGTGTTGGTGATAATGTGCATATTGGAGTGATTTTGTTTTGTCAAATTAACTCATTGTGACTATTGCAGTGACTAAAAACCCGATTTGGGGAGGAGTGAGGATGGGGATGGGGGGGGGGACCTGTGTGGAATGTGATGTCACTTAGGGGTGAAGATAAAAGCTACTAATTGCTTGGCTTTGGTGGTGAATGGAATGGCGGGCGTTAGGATTTAACGCATTGTGACAGGAACAATAGTTGTCACCGTTCGTGAAGTATTTTAACTCGTGGTCGATTCCAGTGTGGGGTGCGTCATCTTCAACATATTCTCACTGCGATAGAAATTATTCGGATTTAAAAAAAAGTGATGCGGAATTTCAGGAGAATTGTATTTACATTAATCCTGCAAACTCACTTTAGTCCTGCTACTTTAAGGCGTTTCTAAAAGGCGGCCATTGTCTTCCTGGGTTAGGAAATCCAATTTGCGATCACATGAGCAGCACAACACGTCCTGTATTACGGCTACGGGACGGAGGGGTCATGGGACATGGGACGTGGTTTAAAGCTGCCGTTTTGTTCTCTTGAGATGCGTTGGTCCTCGGGGTTGTTTTCGGGGATTTTAATAACGATGCAGCAGCTCTCGGTATAAGCAGACCTGCACCTAAAGCTCAACGCAGGCGGCAGCAGACAACCTCATTATAGTGATAGATTCTTGTTCATTTGCAGGCGTGAAAGCTAAATAATAATCCCCCGAATAATAATCCCCCCCCCCCCCCCCCTCCGGAAACGAATCCGTTTTAATCAAATAATTCGGAGTTATTGTTTCGTTGGTTATTCTCATTCTAAACTTGAGAGGTATTACAAAAGTGCAACAATAATTAAAAGGACTAACTTGTAGGCCTCCCTCAAATGGCTCGGTGGGGTATTTCAAATAAAACAAGAGTGAGTATTCATGGGTGATTCTTATTCTGGGATTTCCCCCCCCCCCCCCCACTTTCCATTAGGCGAGAACACCCAGCTGATCACTCAGTGGTTAATCATGACTTTGACCTGAGAGAATCAAACAGATTATAACCGTACAAAAAGACTTCTGTCATTTCATTCAAGCTAAAAAAAAAAGATGTAGATTTATATATATATTCAACTTCAAATAGGCAAACCAGGACTTAGCTTGAGACGCTAGACTGAGATACATCAGGACTGTTAGCAGATCAAAGCACCATCAACCTCTGTGGACTAGTGAAATGAATTGGATGGAGGGGTGCGTCCTCCATCGTGTTGGGAAGAACAGTGGTTGTGTTCGTCAGTCTGCGATGATCGAACAGTGTGTGTAGACATATGGCTGGTGGGAAAAAAAGAAATCTGCAAGTATCTTTCAGTCTACCACAACGCTACTTAAAGAGAAGAGATTTAAAAATATGTTAAATGTTATAGCAAAAACTTTTAGAAATGTAAATGTGTAAGTGACATTTAACGCTAGCATTTTGTTTATTTATTTACAGTTGTTTTGTCTGCATGGTTTATCTGACTCTCAGTGACACAAAAGTCCAAATGTGTCAGACTAACAGCAGTGGAAACGTAGAGTATAATGTTAACACACTGCAGATGCATGAACTCACGACTGCTATATTCTTCTGTATGAAAAGCAATTTTTGGCCTCCAATATTGGAAAATCGGTGTACACATCAGCGGCTCTTCAGATTTCCAATCAGCCACAAACCCCCACCTTCTACCACGGGGAGATGAATGGACGCAGATGCGTGGTCTTCTCTAGGAGGCAGTCACAGCACAGGACATTTCAAAACACGCATGTCCTTGCTGTCAACAACACACTGACGGTGAACTGTGTTAATCACGTTTACAGGACATTTCAAAACACACATGTCCTTGCTGTCAACAACACACTGACGGTGAACTGTGTTAATAACGTGAAAGCACACATTAGAAAGAATAAAACGCCTTCTTTAATCTGACCCTGCGGACTCGGGCTTCCCATATGGGGACCGTTATGGGGGATTACTGGCTGTAGTGGAACCAGTGGCTCATCTTCTGACTGCTGGCACACTGGCCACTATTCATTCATCACAGGGGTTCCCAAAGGGCCTCATGCTGTGACCCCCTCTGTGGACGCACTGTTGGGCCCAGGACCGTACAAATGTCTTTTACAATACACTTTTACATTGACATGTTTCTGTGATTAGAATTCATCAATACGTCATTCCTCTTCACTTCTTCCATCACCCTGGCTTCAAAACACAGACCCAATAATAGTCACAAGATAGTATGAAGGAGAAAAAAGAGGATCAAACTGTTGTTTGTGGCCATCCCACGACCCACTTACTGGTCCTGCTGGCACCCACTCACTGGTCCTGCCAGGACCCACTCACTGGTCCTGCCAGGACCCACTCACTGGTCCTGCCAGGACCCACTCACTGGTCCTGCCAGGACCCACTCACTGGTCCTGCCAGGACCCACTCACTGGTCCAGACTGAGAGTTTGAAAACCACTGAGTTAGAAGAAGCTTCTATCCTCAAAGAGACTGACAGAGTTTCGATTTATGCCAAGAATTCAGATACATAATGAATGAACATGCAAAGAATTCCCATTCAGATACATGTCAATAATGAACATGCAAAGAATTCCCATTCAGATACATGTCAATAATGAACATGCAAAGAATTCCCATTCAGATACATGTCAACAATGAACATGCAAAGAATTCCCATTCAGATACATGTCAATAATGAACATGCAAAGAATTCCCCTTCAGATACATGTCAATAATGAACATGCAAAGAATTCCCATTCAGATACATGTCAATAATGAACATGCAAAGAATTCCCATTCAGATACATGTCAATAATGAACATGTAAATAATTTCCATTCAGATACATGTCAATAATGAACATGTAAATAATTCCCATTCAGATACATGTCAATAATGAACATGTAAATAATTCCCATTCAGATACATGTCAATAATGAACATGTAAATAATTCCCATTCCGATACATGTCAATAAGCAACATGTAAATAATTCCCATTCAGATACATGTCAATAAGCAACATGTAAATAATTCCCATTCAGATGTTATTAAGAAGCTGGCCACACACGGATGCCCACAGGTAGGGTGTGGGGACATTGGGGATCGAACCCAGTATCTTTGGGCTGGGGGGTGAACACCCTACACACCATCCTGTCACCGTATTGTCTCTCCACGCACACGATTCAGATTCAAAGCAACGTGGGGACAGCTAGCTCTGGAAACAGCATGCTTTGACTATCTCCTTTACATCGGATGAATACACTCTGGTTTGGTGACCTGTTAGGACCCAGGCCCGCTAACACATGCCTGTTTAGGAATCTTTCAAATGACTGGTTAGGACCTATGTTGCTATAGTTATATAGTATATCCCTAAGTCCAAGTTATAGCGAGCACATAATGAGTTCTGATGCAGTACACGTCATTTTGACGTCATTAACAAGTTAACAGAGACATTCATAGTCTTTCTTGCAGAGTTTTTCCCTTCTATACAAAGCGTTTCTCATGGCATTTGTAAAAAAGTAAAAACTGCTGTTGTCAGTAACAACCTCAGGTAAAGTTACAGGTACAGGTAAAGGTAAAGGTAAAGGCACTGTAAAGGTACGGTTGAATTGAACAGATTCGCTCACGCGTCAATTGTGGACTCAGCGCTCACCTTCTGCGAGCCAGATGTGGTGCGCTTGAGCGATGACCTCTTGAAGGTGCCCCCTGGTCCCTTGGTGTCCATGTCGTGGGGTAGCAGTAGCGTAGCGGTAGCGGTAGCGTAGCAGTAGGGTAGCAGTAGCGTCTCACACAAGCACCACGGACCGGCCACAGGGGCCTGCCACACCTGCGATGGTCAGGTGTGCGGTGTTAGCGAGGAGGATCTCGGTCAGAAGCACAGCTCTGGGTGCACCCCTGCTGTTTAACAGAGAGAGAGAGACAGAGAGAGAGAGAGAGAGAGAAAGAGAGAGAGAGAGAGAGAGAGAGAGAGAGAGAGAGCATCCCCTGCTGCTTCCACAGCTACAGTCAGAGAAGTGGGCAAAGTTTCTGCATCGCGGGGTGAATCCGCTCCTCTTTCCGCTCTCCTCTGTGCAGCTTAGCGGCGACTGATGAAGCTAGAGATCCCAGGCAGGGATATAAAATCACTTGATGATCACTTGCCACATGAATCCCTCTTCCTCTGCCCTGGCGGCCCGTAATCGGGGCTTAGCGCCGCCAGCTCTTGGAAGCCCTGACATCTAATGGATGCAGATTTAATAAATGGTTATTGAAGGTGAATCTACTTTGGCACACCAACCACCTCCTCCCACCACCAGCATCTCCTGGACGGGCCGTGGAACAAGCAGGGTCAGAACCGAACCATCAGCACCGCAGGTGGGCTGGCCCACCCGGTTAAAGCTTGGTCTGATGGCCCGATGTCTGGTGGAGAGAACTAGAAACCTCCGATATGATCTGTGTTCTAAAGGACGGTCAAGGCTCAAGGATTTAGTTGACTCAGTTTTGGGTCTGGAGTCCCAAAACTGTTTTTCTAATGGCTCTGTTGAAAATACATTTATTTACCTGCCCTGATGTTGTGTTAATGTGAATGTAGTCCTGAAAAATAAATATTATTTCATATTTAAATATCAGGCTTGAGTTTTAGGCATGCGTAATCTTTAGAACATAATGGAAAAAACACAAATAGCTTGTAATTCGGTTGTTTTTGGATGGATTTAGAGCAATTTGACATTTGTGGTTAGGTGTAAGAACAGTTATATAATACTTTAGAATGGTGAATTAAACCTGGAAACGAATGCCACATAATATAATAGTGGGCCTTATTTCAGAAATATAATGTAATATTCAAATATATAAAAATGCTGCCTTATCTTTTCCTTCTGAAGGGTGTCTACCAATATGTACGTTGCCATTCCTACGATATTCATTTAAATAACATAAAAACAAACTGATCACCGATGCAGACTTCTTTAACAGATATATCCCAACCAGTTTAATTGTAGCCACATGTATTGTATATTGTAATATATTCTGCTCATCAATGTCTATTAGTGGCCCTAAGCATGTCTATTCGTAAATAATGGACTGAAGACAGACATAAAATCGGAAATGAAATATGTTAAATGTCATCTTTCCTATATATTCCCATATTATTGTGACGTTTCTCTGTTGCAGTTTGCAATAAAGGATACGTAAGAAAATATGGCGTCAACATGAATAAACTAGCCTCTTTGAAATGAATGCATCTCTTAATAAAAGTGGATAACTAATTCGTTTATTCTCATATAACTGGTCAAATACCGCCCCCATGTGGATAAAAAGTAGACCTACATCTGTCGGCACCCACTTCAAGTTATTTATTTATAAAATATGAAATA
>JACYXH010000271.1:90000-122500 GCA_026745465.1 Lota lota | reverse complement strand
GCTCCCCTCGCGGTCCAGCTGAATGGGGTGTTTACAGAGTCGTCGTCCCCCCCCCCCGGGATGTGGTGCCTGAACACCACATCCCACCAGAACCAAAGCCTCCAGACGGATCAATGCTCCGGGAATAACAGCACTAGCGACACGCAAACGACGGCGACTGTGTGCCTGTGTGTGTGTGTGTGTGTGCTTGTGTGTGTGTGTGTGTGTGTGTGTGCGCTTGTGTGTGTGTGTGTGTGTGTGCGTGTGTGTGTGTGCGTGTGCGTGTGTGTGAGTGTATGTGTGTGTATGTATGTGTGCGCGGGCGTGTGTATGTATGTATGTGCGTGTGTGTGTGTGCGCGTGTGTGTGAGTGTATGTGTGTGTATGTATGTGTGCGCGGGCGTGTGTATGTATGTGTGTGCGTGTGTGTGTGTGTGTGTGTACAGTATGTGGTGGATGTATGTGTGCGTGGGCGTGCATGCGTGTGTGCGTGTTGCTCCTGTGAGTTGCATTGTGCAGAGTAAACAAAGTCACCATGTTGTTAGGGAACAATGATCACAGGGTAAGCTTGTAGCTCTTCGTTGCTGCAGCACCACCCGCTCTTTAGCTTAAACATGTTTGTTGTATCCATTCCAGATGTCAGTCATTTGCAGTAAAATAAAAAAACACAATACTAACTATTTTGAGCTTTCAAGAAATGTGGCCCAAATTGGTTAGAGGCAAATAATAGGCAATCATAGAGATAACAATAGTAAAGCAATTATTTAAAAAAATCATACACATAATGCAGATTCAAGATCTGATTTGTGGAAGGACTATGTGTGGTATAAGTACTGGTCCATCAATGAAAACATATAATTTAATTGGACGTTTTTATCCAGCTTCTAGAACCACAGTAGTTGAAGGTTACCATGCATCCATGTCCTGCGCTGACATCAGAGGACTATCATTGCTGGTGTAGTTAATACATAAGTTCTAAGACCAAGTTTAGGAGGGTTTAGCTGCCTATTCTCTCATGGCACACTGACATGAGTAACTTATTCCCTGAAAGGCTCTGAGAGAGCACATTCAGGATTCAGGATTGACTCGAACGTGTTCAAATGAACATTGCCAGAAGCTCTAGCAACTGTCTTTACTGACTAATATTGTCTTCCAGGTTAAGTTCCACCTAGCAATTAATTGTGCTCTTACAAGTGAAACTGAGAAGACACAACCAGACAAGGCAGTAAACGTGACCCATTGCGTCCCCATGAATTTATAATTAGTTGCATTTTGTATTTCATTACTAGAGAGCACTTTATATTATTACTCAGTGTTGTGTCACTTACAGGTTGAGAAGGTGAGCACACAAAGTTTTGATTTAAACAATTGTCCTTTTCATGTGAGCATAGGCTAGCATTGGAGTGACACCATTCATGTTTGTTAGCTAGTGTTGCTTACTTGGCAGGTCGAGACAAACAACAACAATCTGGTTTAGGTGTTTATAAAGATGTATAATATTGACATAACTTACTAACTATTCTTAATAACGGGTTGTACATGGTCCCTTTAAACGATTAGCATTGTCGTAGTGCTGTTGTAATCAATCACGAACACATGAAGTTTGCTTTTAAACAACATGATGAATGATTGTTGCGGACATGACCCTCTCTGCTCTAATAAGGGTGCTGACTGGGACGAATAAGACATGACGTACAACACATGCCCTAGTGACACGGGCTTTGGCCCGCCCCGGGAGAGAGTCCTCGCCTTGCTGAAGGGACTCGTGGACTCTTCACTCTGCAGCCTTCGGCGAAAACAATCAGAAAGGTCAACAACAAGATGTCTGATCTGGACTTTTGACAAGAGGCACGCCATTCCCTTGACAGTCCTTTATTCTTTACTTTGAATTAAGGACTGCTGTGGAGTCCGGCCTTGTAGTTTTTACTAGTGTCCAACACTCTTATCTCGGTGTGATCTTGGTAAAGAGGCGGTTCTGCTGTGGACACTTTGTCCCTGGCTTGGCTGGGTGCACCACCAGCCCGGGCTCCTGGTCAGGTTGCCCTGTGCCTGGGGAGGGGGGGGGGGGGGGGGGGGGGGGGGGTACCTCTTGCACAGCAAACAAAACGACTACATGAGAACTGTTGTCCCAGACAAACAGTGGTTTGGACACCATGTTCCGCTGACTGGCCGCCTGATGGGGAAATCAACAAACCCTCTTGAGTCATCTCTGAATGCTACAAAAAAAAAACGTTTCAGGGTTTCTCACTAATAGTGTTGCACTGAGTGTACATATAAATAACAAATATAACAAATAGCCAATCAACAGCAGTACGGGTTTGTCCGCGTCACATGTTAACATTTCGTACATATTGTTTAGGATGTTGATTAATACAAGTGGTTGGTATTGAGCTTATGAAAGCTCATGAAAGAGGAACTATGTGCCCCTCAAGCTGTCATATAGCACAGGGCACTGAAGCACTGTGTGAAACACAAGAACTCTGGAGTTTGTGTGATGAAAGAATATGTAAAGTAATGCAGCCAGATGGCCGTCTGAATGCCAGGCCCATGCTCACACACTGAACACTGGGAATGTGCTAGTGAGGCCCTTTGTGCTCACAATGCTGAAAGTGTGCATTCATTTGCACAGGAGAGCATCTAGCTGCTGGAAATGCACGTCCTGTAGGCCTAGGTGTGGAGGACATTCTTCATCAAACATACTCAATGCTTGTATAGCGTGCAACACTGAGGTTTTCTGCAGCACGGTGCTATAGTTTACACTAGGCTATTAAGTTACAAAAATCGTATTCGTTATTTTCCTTAATCTCCTTGGTTTTTATTAATGGGCTTTAACTGAGTGAGTGACAATACAATTTGTGATTCAAATACAATTTGGCAACAGTGGTTAGATTAGGTATTTATAGCCTATTGCCCGTTGATATTATTGTTTTAGGATTATGCAGTACCGAAATTATTTTTCACTTTCAGAACAAACATAATTAATTGTCACAATACAACATAACTGATGTGTTAGCAGTATACAGTTACTATCCATTTATTGGATACATTTATGAATAATTCAAACAAATTATTTGAAAATGTGTGAAACCAGATATACGCATTACTGATTGACCACAATATACAATTCATATGCGTCATTGCAAACTGTTGAGGAACTTTCAAGGGACTCAAGTCTTTTTGTGTGTGTGTGTGTGTGTGTGTGTGTGTGTGTGTGTGTGTGTGTGTGTGTGTGTGTGTGTGTGTGTGTGTGTGTGTGTGTGTGTGTGTGTGTGTGTGTGTGTGTGGTGCATTTAGGGACAACCGGTGTCCAATGAACGGTTGGCCCCGCTGACGATACCGCCAAGTGCCGCCGGTCGACACGCCCCCAGCAGGCGCTCACGAGAGGCAGGCGCTACGCTGGAGAGCGTATTGATGCCGCGATGGGAGTCATGACATTCAAGTTTTTAGACTTCTCCGCGTCGCAGTCGTCGCAGTAAATAGCGAAACTAGTTTTTCTTTCATTATTACTATTATTATTATTATGTTTTACATTTGAAACGCTGATTCATCAGGATGTTGGTGAAACTGCAAAGCCGGGTATAGAATCCGAAAGTCGCCTCTCAAATGAGAGCGACCTCCACAACACCACACAAAGGGAACACCGGAACAAGTACTTTTTTTACAAGCTGCCAATTCTTTGTGAATGTCATTAAAGGAGCTGAGGGGTTGTTTCAAAGACAAGATGGATCACTTTGCAGCAGAGTGCCTTGTTTCGATGTCCAGTCGTGCAATTGTCCACGCACCAAAAGGGAATAAGGAGATCAAACCAGAAAGTCCATCCTCCTCGAAGAACGCAGAGGAAACCAAAGACCCTGTGGTGAAAGACAATTCGTCTCTTTTTGTAGTGGCGCGAATTCTGGCGGATTTTAACCAACAGTCCCCCAACAATGTTGCAGATCCAGCAAAAATAAAAGAGGAAAGCACGCCGAGCCTGATGGATGGAAACTCTGCCACACCTACCAGCCTCTCCGATCCTTCGCTCAAACAAAGAGGCAAACGATTCAGAGGTCGGCTTGAACCAGATTCTCCACAGAAAAAGCACAAATGCCACTATTCAGGTTGTGAAAAACTTTACGGGAAATCTTCCCATCTCAAAGCCCATCTAAGGACACACACAGGTCAGTGCTTTTGGATGCAAACGTTTGGTGTATTATGCAGTGAACGCGGTTCCTTGCAGGCTGCGGAGAAATCGGCGAAATGCAACTTTTGTTTACTTTCCATGCAGTCGGAATGACAATATGGGGTATCTTTTCATTAAATTAAAACGCTATATCCACTCAAATATGAGCTGCGTTTCGTTCTCTGGAAGGAGGGGGGCGTGTATCAACAAATGAATGGCAATATATCGCCTGCACCCAAGTAACGTATAGCATCAATTCCTTGAGGTTATAAGTTGTCAAACTTAAAATAATTATAATAATCCTAGTTACATTTGGGTGGTGTAGAGACAGAGAATGCCACCCTGCTCCCCGTGTCCAGAAATGGCATAGCGCTCTTGAACACCCCTTTGCATAAAGTAGGCAACGCATTGCAAATGCACTGCAAACATTTCAAATTGAGATTTTCGACTTCTTCCTTCTTCTTCTTTTTTTTTACCATTCTGCATGCACACACATGGCAACGGAATCAATGCGATGCATTGCCGAACATTGTGTCTACATTGCGTAGGCAAAATAACATGCAGGAAGTTTTGTTTTTAATAATCCTTCTTTTTTATTATTATCAATAAAGCTATAGTAGCGTCCTACTGCAGCTTGAAAGATAATCAAATAAAACAAGCGAAATCCAAGCAGCTTGGCTACTACATGTTCTTCTTGAGAGAAAATAGACATCCGCTATTATGAAAGCTCTTTGCATTCCACAAGACGGGCCAACAACGTGAACACGATGTAGATCAACAGAAATTGGGGGGGGTTGATAATAGTTGTGCAGTCGCCTGTCTGCCCAAAGCCCTTTGTTGTGATGTGCCACACCCCCGCTAGACAGACTGCCAGCTGATCTGGCCAGCAACAGACTCAGCTAGTTGAGCACAGACACGATCGCGTTGACTGAGCCAGCTCTATTTTCTGTTTCGTGGACCAGCGCGAAATCCTCCCGAAACACTTGCAAACTGGGTGCATTGTAATGCCATATACCTTTCTGTAATAATAATTAATTTAACGTGGGCGTATAGCCTATCTACCTATCTCTGTATCTCTGTATCTCTGTATCTCTATCCTTTTTCATTTCAATAATGTGATGTTTAGTGTGTTTATTGGTTAGTTACAAAATGTGGGTCATCTGGGTTCAGACGCGGTTGTCACGTCACAGCTACCATGCAGCGCGTTGCTTCCTTCTAGTCCATACTAGCTGAGTCAAGAAAGAACAGATCTGTACTTACTGCAAGCCAACTGTATTTTAGCAGCCCATGTCTGGCAATTTGGGATTTTTTTAAACATTATCCAGTAATAACCCCATAAGATGCGTTTGATAAAAAAGTCAAACAGTGATGGCATGTCAACTGTGTTCGAGAGTGTAAGGCTTATGCACGTGAAACGTGAGAACACTAAACATACTTTATATGTCACACCATAGTTATAATTGATGTCTAATCTTTTTAATACCAGCTCCACAATTATAATGTGTCAGAACGCTTATTCCCTCACATAGTTCAAGAAGGCGTGGCAGTGTTGACTGGCAAGAACTGATGGCTAGATTAGCAGCTCTGTCAGTGCCTTCCTTTTTCGTCTTAAAGTTGATGTTATCGAGGACCTGCACATATACTCTAAACAACATTTAGTTAAAGCTCACCTCCTTAAAACTGATGAAGTAGCTCAGTCATTCACCCCAACAGATGTTCTTTCCACTGTTCCCCCAGAATGAGGTTTCATTAGGATGTACAGACGAGGGGGTACATGCTGAATATAAATGGCTCATTATCCTGCATTATGTTTGATGGCGTGGAATCTATGGCGGTTTAGGGGTCTAAGGTTACCAGACGGCTTTGTCTGAATTCCAGGAACTGGGAGGTGGCTTTTTAGACAATGGAGGGGAAAATAAAAGCGGCGCAAAGTGACAAAATACGTTGCCACATTCTAGACACCAGACCAATAACATGACGTTGTTGTTTCTCCTAAAGCACCGTAGTGTTATTTGTACTTGATGGACCGGTGGAATCAGTAGATTCTGTAGTGTGTGATGTTTGCCCCCTTTCGTGTGCCGTCCCATTGATGCTGATGATCACAGAGCAGACTAAGTACCGCGTGAAACGCCATTATGCTACTCACGTCACGTCAGGGAACTCAAACGGAACGATGGCCCTCGAAAGCTCATTAGAATTCATGCCTTCCTGGGGAGGAGAACAGTCTTAGCACTCTGTGGCTCCCGCAGCTGGGACTCACGAAAGGCCATCTTGGCAGTGTTCAAGGCCAGGGCAAAGAAGTATCCACAACACCAGGAGGAAGCTAAATATCTCTTAAAAGTCTCTTTTTTTAATTCTCTGTTTGAGTTTTTTCTTCAATATCAACACTCATGGGGATATTCTACTAGTTCCTTGAACCTCACTAGTCCAATTTACCTACTGCAAGTTAACTTTAAGACGAGTACCTTACTATCTAAGGGCATTCAACATTCCTCTTGAAAAAAGGTTTGTTCTGTTGTAGCTAGAAGGTAAAACCATGGTCCTCCCATAGTTCATAGCGCTAATGAGGCAGAAGGGTGGATCACTGACTAATTGATGGTATACAGCTCAATGAGGACTCCAAAGGTCAAGCTTTCCTCCCTGCCACACGGTTGGAAATGCACAGTGGGCCATTCCATCAGAGACCAGAATAAATAGACAGCATCAGCTCCGCAAGAGACCGTGTGTACTTGGACCTAACCCATCTCTTTTCTCCACCGTTATCCTGGGATTACTGTTGTATTTGACTCAGAATCTACCCTCTGTAAAGAAAAGGCATTGAGTCTGTTTGCCTAAAAGCAGGCAATTATGAACGCCACCTGGTTGGGTTAGGTGAAGGTTGGACGCAACCACACAGTAGCTTACCGATGGAAATAAAAAGGCGTTCATTGAATGTTCTTGATCCTTACAAAGTTCAGCTTCCATCAACTGTTCTATTTCTTTGACTCAGTGCTGCTTTGTACAGAGAGGATTATAGCTGTAGACCCTTGCGTTGTTGTTCATTTTAATGGCACATCACGGGTATTCTTTATTCATCCTTTTCTTCTAGATTACATCTATAACCGTCTTCCCCAGATGACTCTAATGCTCGGCTAAATAGATGCTGTAGCGCCTGGTTTTCTAAAGGCTCGGCCCAGCCTGTGCCTTAGTGTCGATTTACAGGAAGAGCTGTGGACCCGTGGAACCGAGTGCTTATTTATTTTAAACATCCACTGGACAGAAAAAGAAACTCCTTGCCCTTCCATAACAAAACATTGAGAGCACCACCTCACATGCAATGGCAGTTGGAAGAAAGGGGCGTGTATGTAGTGCAGCGCTGCACCATGGGGGAGGGGTTGGTTCACCAGTTACACTATCAATGGCTGCCATTGATGTAGGTCATTTATTTAGCTTCATCCCACCATAATCTGATTAGTCTTCGAAGGGCCACGACCTCCTGCAGAAGAACACCCCTGACAATGAACTACAGAGATCTTCTCACCCATGGGGTGTTAGAAATAATCGATTAGCGTTGTGCGTTTTTTCTCTTAAAGAACCAATGTAACCTATTAAATATGTTTTATTTAGAGGTCGGTCTGTGCTCATTCCCTGCGGCGTTTGGAGGTGTGTTCACCCTCTTCCTGGGTGATCAATCAGACCGTGGCACGTCGAGGCGTGGTCCTTCTTTCGCAAGGGAGGTCGGTTGCATTCGTCTGACCATATGGGGCAAAGCCTTGGGAAGGGGGATGTGTGTGTGTGTGTTTGTGATCCGCCCTCGCCCCGCCAAGCCTCCCTCGGAGCATGGGGTACCGCGCTGGACGGAACGCCGTCGGTGTGTCGTCAGCTCGATTCTCCTCTCCTCTCTTCTCGTGGCTCATTGTCTGATAACGGGGCTAGTAAGGGGATATCAAGCTCATCATAGGGGATACGGTTGAAGACCTCCATGGGCTGAATGAAGCTGGCTTAGGTGAGCAAGAGGATGAAGGGACGTATAAGGCAGCCACCTGCATGTAGCCGGGGCTTGTGTGTGGACACATACTGTAAACGCTTCCTAATGACCACAGCTGCCTGCCAAGTCCTGAGTTAACCAGGGTTCAGAAGATTAGCCCCCTGCCTGCAAATACAACCGGGCTCCAGCGTCCAGGTAATTTTAGCGCAGCACTCAAGGCTGAAAGGGAGTGCCCACTCAAACTAATTGAGGCAATAGTGATGAGCTGGTCAATGCAGCCCCCCCCCCCCCCCCCCAAAGAGTTAAAAGGATAAGGTATTGTATGGATGAGTGTCTGCAGACCACAGTCACCCGTGACTCGTCTACGCCTTTGGGTGCACGTCAATAACCTTGTGCAGGGTGGACCGGGGGGAGTGACTTACGGTTAGGCCGTCTGATTGAAATGCATTACGGGAGAGGCTCTCCTGCTGGGAGCAGGGCTGCAGCTATTGTTCACCACCTGACTGGAGCTCCATGACAAGGGGTGGAGCGGCCCATTCATTGGGCGAAGCAGGATCTCCTGTATCAAGACACAGGAGGATAACAGGAGAACACAGCAGGGCTGTGTGTGTGTGTGTGGAGAGCATTAGGCAGGCCTTATCAACATCTGTCCTAGGTATTTCCTTCTGACTGCATGCCTGAATGGGTTTTCTGCAAACACACATTTGGATCAATCTCTAAATGCTTTTCTTGGTAATTTGACACCACTTTACATTAGGTCGCTTTTCATCCTTGAATGCCCATGCAAAAGGTTGCTCTTTGTTCTGCATTTCATGTCAGTCAGTGGTTTCTCCCTCTCTAAGGGTGCACATCATATGCTTTTTACCTTTTTCTTATTGTTTGTGCTTTTAGAGTGGCATCGTGCAATGCATGGTCACACTCTGTGCATTCGTATATATATATGTAAAGTGCAGCCCTAAACAATAATTAAAAGAGGAACTGCGAGTTATAAAGTATATTTATCATCTGCCAGCCCCTGCAGATGGTCCCATTTATGTCCTCTTGGCATGTGACGGAGGAGGGCGTGGCTGCAGCCAGGCTGATGACTGGGAGCCGTGAGCGTCACTCCTACCCTATCCTTTTCATGCGGAGCTAGGGGCTTGCGCTCGGGAGTGATGTCATAGGCGAGAGCCTGCTGCAGTGGCCACCGCTGATCAGAGGCTGGCCAGTCATTCTTTGCACTACCCTGAGCAGAGCCTCGTGCCTGGCTGTCTGGCGGTGGCGGTAGGGGCGGTGGCTGCCGTCTGGCTCCAAGCCATGGCTGCTCATAAACATGCAAGTAAATTACAGGCTTCTGATAAGTCCTGCCATTTTGCATTTAGTGGTGGTGTGTCCTCCCTTCACCCCCGCCCCCCCCCCCCCCCCCCTTCCTCTTCTGTGGACGTCACCCAGCATGCTTTGCTACGCTGACTCGATCTCGATGCCCCACTTGATGCTCTGCCAGCACTTAGCTGAGATTATGAACAGTGATGAGTACAATAGGACTCTTCTGCTGACAGGAATGCAAGAGTCCACTGAACATACAAATCATTGCGGTGTTAACTTTGCCCTACTGCACATTTGCAGGTCTGATGGCTAGTTGTTTGATAGCCCAGTACATGGGTAGGGCAACATGTAGCTATATCACAGCAGCCTCACGTGAGTATTCTAATCCGTGGAAGAATTTCCACAACACATGAGCAAACGTCAGGAATGTATTCTGCCCGGTTTGTTTGTGTCAAAGCATGCGGCCGACTCGGTGTGCACTGCTGCATCAAGTCTACAGCCAGCGTGTAACCAGATGTAACCAGATCCCAACACCTACCAGAACGTCTGCTGAATCTCCTTGAGTCCATACCCAGGAAATGCAAGTGAGCAGGAGCTATAAAGAGGAAGTGAGATGAGCTGTTTTATTTACTGGTCCCAGTGGCCCCACTTACACAACCCGAGTACCTGTGACATCATCACATTGCCCTGGAGCGGGGACACTGCTGCTTAATAGATGTATAGTTTATGCACGTGATGCAACGCTACGGGTAACTGGGTCACTGTGGAAAGGCTTTTCTAATTACCTCCCCCCCCCCCCCCCCCCTTCTCTAACTAAACTCTGAGTAAGACGGACCACACGTACGGTGCACACATAATGGCTGTGGCGCGGCGCCAGGAGATAGGCTGACCGCTTGCCACAGTAGTTCCCTGTGTTAGGATGGCCGATGTACGTTCACAGGGCAGGAAGCAGAGGCGGTCAGCCTGGGAGGAAACAGCTGAAGGGATCCTCTTCTTCTGAGAAATACCACAGCGTACGGCGATGAGCGCGTAGTGCACAGATGAACTGACTAGCTTTCGCCACGTGACGCATTATCGAGGATTTAACTCCCCCCCCCACTACCCCAAACCTCCCTGCTGTTATCCCCTTTTCTTTTTCTTTTTTATCACAAATCCTCCAAACCCCTACTCAATACCTTCAAACGAAAAAGATAGATGTCAGTGTAATGACAGATGTCTGAATTAATTGGCATAATGCGTCTTTGAAAGTCAACATTTGAAGACGTTTGCATGTTGCTTTCTTCTTTCTTTCTTTTCACGGGTTTAGGTCGTCCATAATGACCAATACCGTTGCACTACAGTAAACAACTAAGCACTTAGTCGAAGGGGAAAATAGACTGTCTATCATTTGTCTACCGTGTTTCTTAAGACAGACCTGGAAGTGGTCCAAATGGGAACAGGCATCCTAGCTTAGCATTGCGTTGGATACCTGATGCCTCCACTATGACTGCATTACTGTATCAGGGCAGTTAGGCTGGATATCCCAGGTCTCTGGTGTCTGGTTAAATATTGATGTTAGATCTGTTACACTGCTGGATGATTCAGCCTGCGTGTAGCATAGCGCTTTCCGTGGTCCTCCGTTCGGACCGCAGTATGTGTGGCACCATGGGGTGTTTCATTGCCGATGAAACAGAGGATGATTCAGTATAACTGTTGGACCTATCAGTGATATCCACAATATTGTACACTGTGTTGTAATCCGCATCAGTGATAACGAGCTACATTTGAAAACTGGAGGTTAATCTCAAACGATACACAATACACGCCATTGATCACAAACACCTACATACACTCGGTAGGCATCTGCGCGTAGGCCTCTTGTCCTACTCAGAAACAGCCTAATTACCGTGTGTACAACGTCCAGGGTTTAATGGCGCTATTCTATACTCAATATGTATAATCCTCTTAAACATATCAGAGTCCGTCTGGGTGCATCCTTTGCGAAACGCCAGTACTCTATGGGAGTAGCTCTCCAGCGACCAGGCACATCCACATTCCCGGCGTGCATGCGAAGTGTGTTCAGCAGGAGCCAGACAGAATCCTTGTGGGCAGGGCAGAATGAGTTTGTCTGGAGCTGAGGTGAGGCGTCTGAAGTTGAAACAGACCCGGGCTGTCTAGACTTGCTCTGTCAGTCCGGCTTTCTGTTGCTGCACGCTATGTAGCCATGCAAAACAGGGTTGGGTGGGGGGGGGTGGCAGTGAGTGGCCGGGTTCTGTTTACCAGGCTCATTGGCACCAGGTAGCAGTCAGTCTGATCTTAAAAAGCGCAGTTTCCATGGCGGCCCTGAGGAAAACCACAGAGTGGTTGTTATGTGCTCATTTGTCATTCAAGCTAGAAACACAGTAGAGTCTTTTCCTTTGCACGTCTCAGAAGGCTGGCTTAGGGTTGAACAATATGACTGATCCTCTCCTCTTCTTCTGTAAAGAACTGCATCATCATAAAAAAAGGACACCCTGCCCCTTAGGTGTAGTCGTACTCGGTCACGGTGGCAAATATAGAACGCTGGATCTCGCTATTGTCAGGCAGAAAACCACTGAGACGGGACTAAAGCAGTACAGAATTAGCCATGGTGGCTACTGCAGAGAAGCACAGCATTTTGACACTTCCCTATCAGAATGGAAGAAATTCACAGCAAGATATACTGCACCATCTGGCTCTGGGTGGTTTTGTGCCGAAGCCATATTTGTATCACTGGTGAATGGGGGAGGGTGTTGTATCACATGCACATACTCACATAGATAGGCTAGGTGTATAGTGGAAAATAGGCAGGATAACTATTGTGTAGACCATTAGCATCTGGAGCATAGCTAATTAAACCGCATGCCTGGTCCCCCAGTGTAGAGCCAACTTTGAGGCGATTTACTTCCAAGTGCCATGGCTTGCTACTGCATTTTGCAAACACATTTAAACGGAATGCGTTTTGTACTTGGCTGTCTTTAATGGATTTGTTCTTTCACAATTTGTCTTGCTGTTTTCCAACATTACAGTGTGTACCAACGTGTGTCTGTGTGACCGAATACTGACCCCCCCCCCCCCCCCCCCCCCGTGTGGCTCCCTGTCTGTCGCCACAGGTGAACGGCCTTTCCCGTGCACCTGGCCCAACTGCAGTAAGAAGTTCGCCCGCTCCGACGAGCTGGCTCGCCACTACCGCACCCACACCGGAGAGAAGAAGTTCGGCTGCCCGCTCTGCGACAAGCGCTTCATGCGCAGCGACCACCTGATGAAGCACGCGCGCCGCCACTCAGAGTTCCAGCCGGGCATGCTGAAGAAGCCGCATGGCGGCGGCGGCGGCGGCGGCGGCGGCGGCGGCGTGACGCGCCCCGGCTCCCTCAGCGACTACAGCCGCTCTGACGCCTCTAGCCCCGCCCTCAGCCCCGCCAACTCGCCTTAACAAAAAAAAAAAAAATACGACAAAAACAGAAAACGCCACCTCTGTCGCACTTTTTATTGGGGCCCCTTCAAACTTACGAGGCCTCTTCTTATCTTCTTAACAATTGTGTTGCACATTTGTCAGCAACCCCGCTCCCCCCCCCCCCCCCCCCCCCATCCTGCCTCCCTCCTCTCTGCTAACCCTGTGCTTGCTGTGGTGTGCCATACTGTACATAACTGCTTATTGTAGTGCAGTTGCCTGTGTGTGCGTGTGTGTTTCTTAAAGTTACGCTTTTTTCCCCAGATGGCAATATGTACATTCTCTACCATATGTCTGTGGGGGGACTTTTACTTTCAAGCTTCTGGCCATGGTTGGTTGTGTTATGTGCGTGTGTGTGTGTGTGTGTGTGTGTGTGTGCATTATCGGCTAACCAAACAAGGGTTAGACGAAAGCAGGAAAAAGTCGCAGACACTTTTGAGTCTTATCAAAGCATTTCTTTTTTTTCTTTTTTTTCGGGGGTTCAAGGAGGTCGAGAGGTCAAGGAGAAGGGATGTATGATCCACCTCAGGATTGAAGACATAGCTTCTCATTCAGAGTACCACAGTACTTTCTGTACGCAACCGTTTTTTGACTGCACAATATACACATCACTTTACTCAGAAATTCAACGGGGCTTGAATTGTCATGCCCTGCTCAGGGACGGCCTCGTTAGCTTGAAAGAATGAAAGAAGACATTGATGAGAAACATAACACATAACAGCAGCCTTATGCTCTACGGGTGTTGCACTCTTTCCTTGTTCCGTTTCCTTTTTTCGTTTTTCAGGTAAACTAGCCCTGGTCTTACAGCCGTTCAAACCCAAATACTGTTACGCTCGTGTACTGTCTCCTGAGGGTTATGATTAAATATTCCCGACATATTACAAAGTAGTTATAGGATAAATTAATATGAATCATCCAACCCCACTAATTGCGACTGACCAAGTACTCCTGTAAGCAACGACAAGACAAGAAAACAAGGTTCAACTTGCATTTAGTTTCACAGTGATGTGCGCTGCACATAGATCTACAGTCGAAGGATAACCTCTTACAAATCCGAGATGTTGTACGTTTTAAAGCAGCTGTTCCCTCCCCTCCCACTGCCATCTACAGTAGTTTCCTCTTTGCCTACCTTAAAGGGCTGTGGTGAATGCCAACACAATCTACAGGCCTATAATTATCCTCCTCACAAGCACATGGGAAGAACCAAAGATGAGAGTGAATGAAAGGCTCTATTCAGACCTGTAGAAGGCCTTCATTTAGCCCTGCGTCTGGTAGCCCCGTATTTATCACAGGTAGGCCCAGACTGCCACCCCCCCCCCCCCCCCCCCAGATCCTGCTACTCGTGGCCCCTTGGTAGGGAAACGTCTGAGTCCCACAGGGTGCGCCAGCAGGCGGACCAAGCGGGCAAAGGAGGGGGCCAGCGTGTTGGAGAAGCCTCCGCTGCTCAGAGGTTGAACTCTAGAAGTGGTGGACTCTTCTGCTAGATGAGGTAGCAAATCGCGAGAGACAGGGGAGACGGCTTAGGTTCAGGGGGGGGGGGGGGGGGGGGGGGGGCTAATAGCTGATGGGCTGCTCAGCACATGTTAGCCTATCGAAAAGAGACATTCTCGGTAGTGGGTTTAAAATAATAAATGCCTGAGTCGATTCCCCTCACGTTATCCCCTCCCTGTTTGTGGACAGAAGGCGGAGAAAAGACTACGGCACTACCTAAATGTTAGCATTATACGTGGGATTGTGTTTCCGTATGTTATCCTAAGCACAAGACGAGAAACCTGCCCAGGTCCACATAATGCAGGGGGAATTGACCGCGTCGAATTCGACCCAAATCAGCCACGCTCATCAACAGCTGCTTTAAAACGTCATCACACTCACAGCAAGGGGCGGGGTGGGGTGCTTTTTAAACGTGTGTGAAAACCTTTGAACCAAAACGAACATATCCGCCTCTGTGCAAGGTTCAGCCACCTGTGAAACACCCGACTTGTGTTTATAGTCGGACATGCCTCGATCAGTCAGGCGAAAAGGCACGGTTAGCGCTATAAAAAGCTAACCACTGCAGTCCCCACCAGCCTGCTTTAGGCGTTCGTCTTTTTTTCAAAACGTAAAGGGAATTAATTTCGTGCTTTGATTCTATATCAGCTGCACTGTTGACTGTTGCCAAAGTCTGATGTCGTTGTAGGTTGCTAGTCCCCCCTGCTCGCTACCTCCAGGGCTAGCTAACCATGTTCTGTTTCTGCGGTACTTTTCGTAAGCGTAGTACGGTAGCGGCGCTGCGTTGGAGAGAGCCGGCCCACCCTCCCCCCCGACCGTCCTCCCTTGTCAGACGAGCGTAGACCAACCACATCTTTCCATCGCTTCTTGAAGGGTCTTGTGAAGAAAGCCACACACAGTCGTCCAAAACACAGCTTTATCAGTTAATGTGGATGTTTGTTTGTTTTTTATGGATCAAATGAACCCTCTGTAAAATATATTTCTGCAAACTGAAAAATGTCCTCCCCTAACTGTCACAAAATGCTTATGTCCCCTTACTTTTTCTTCTGTGACTTTTGTATGTTTATTACAAGAATAATTTCAAGCATTCATCCAACCCGTAATCCATAATCTGCACATTTACCTCAGGGTCAACATCAGCGAAGAAAATGTTAGGCAGGATTTTAGTTGTAGACTTTTGATGTTATTATTTTACGTTGGCATTACTTCTTAGTGCACAGATCCAGCCAGCCTTCCCCGGGGGTTCCTACGAGCACTCCACTGCTGGTCAGTGAGGTCCTGCACTCGAAACACAGGAAGTCCTCAGTCCAGGCATCCTTCGTTTGATTTCTCAATGAAATACTGCAGCTCACTTCATAGCACTCTTCTGAACGTTTATTTTTGTATGTGGTTAATCTACTTGAATCAAATGAAATAAAATGGGCATTGAACACAATGCCTATACAGGTCCATATTCAAATGTTGTTTTGTTTTATACATTTTTGTTTTGCTTTTGTGTAATTCATTCGTTGTTTTCATTCTTTGACGTATGCTGTTGTATGGCGATTACAAACAATATGGTCTGTGTCATGTCAAGCCAGAAATTCACAAAGTCCGATAAGAAACGATGAATGTGAATGAATAGTTTATTGATGTCAGGATGCAGACTATCCCAGTAACGATAAGATATGCAAAGAATCTGAGCGACACAAGGTTGGACAGGAAAGGGCTTTTTAAACGGCGGTTGGAGATCTAAACAAATAGGACGACCGAAATCGTACTGCTCATTATATATCCTTATTAACTGATTTCCTTTACGTCATTATCATTATTACTTTATTACTAGGATCTTGCTTTTCTAACTAAAACCCCCTGCTAGAGATCGCATTTGTATGCTTAAAGCGATGTATTCATGAAATCAGTTTATTTTCAATTTGCAGTTAGTATTGTGTTTTTAAAGAACCACTCCTTAAAATATTGGTATATTGGTATATTTCTGTACCTTTATTTGGTTTAAAATGTATACGATGTGATGTGTGTTACACGGGAGCCTGGTTATGGTTTGGGTATATACGTCATTGTTGTCATTCTCTCAAGGAAAAAGGCTGTTCCATAAAAAGCCAGCTAGTCAATTCTGCCGCTGCTGGTTTACCTGGTTTATCTGGTAGTTGGCATCAATATTGTTGTTCTTTTTTCCCCAGACATGGCTTAAATACATCTCAAAGTCAATATGTGTTTTTTTTCTGCAATACACGCTATTGTAGAACAACAAAGGATAATACATAATTCATACATGACTAAATGTATACATTTGTTACTTTACAACCCATTGATCGTATGCCATTTGTATCAGAAGGTTATTAATTTGTCATGAGTTTGATTCAAAGGGAAAACTATGATGATTGAACTGATGATACGAAACAGTAGAATTATGTTTTGCAGAAGATTCTTGCCGAACTTCCTGATTTGATATGGGCCAATCAAATGAAAGGCAGTTCTGTGCTGAATGCCAAATTGTGGCAAAGTTACCTGAAACCATCTGAAGTTTAAAGACTAACATTTATGCTACTACCATTTATCAAACTTGTATTTCCGCATTGTCATGTGCAGGATTGAAGTAAGCAACATTGTATGTAAGCAGTTTAAGTTTATGATGAGTCGGCTTTATAGTATTGTTTTAGTCCGTTTTTTTTTCTCCATTTAATTATTTATCTACTTTAGCTGTGTAAAAGGCCCAACATGTATGATTGCTTGTGAATATGTTTGGCATTAACAAAAAATGGAATTACAACAAAACCCAACCATTCCAAAGGACTTTTTTGGTTTTGAATGTGCTCCTTTTTGTACACTGTTATGTCTTGGATTGCAAGTTATGTGCACAGTTTGTTAATCATCGACGATGTCAAACAAATCCCCACTTCTGTCTTGGCAATCTGTGTTTGCTTGTGCGGATGAATCCAAATCGAAAGAACAACACGCATTCGAGTTCTAAAGGCAAAATAGTTATGATGTCAGTCTTCCCTCATTGTAAAGGCGTTTTCAAAGATGACCTTCTCAAAGGACGATGAAATCAGCCTGCGGTACTCAAATCATGTTTGAACCGTTTTCACTTTCTAACCAAAGGCTTGAGAATGGGAAAAAAATTGATTAATATGGAAGTCATTTGGTGCCCAACACAGCATTGGACTTTAACACTATAAAAGCCTGGTGTTGCTTGTTTGCCCATTGTTATTACGAATGTGCTTCACATGGACCTTTTTCTAAACCTATTATAAGCCGCCCTTTCCTAACCCATTTAACCGTCAACAGAAACCCTTCAAGTCCTTTTTAAATGGCCCTGTGCAACATGTGCTCCTTACTAGAAATATCTTATTATTATTATTTTCTCAATCCAGAGCAGGATCCTCCCCCCTCCCCCCCTCCCCCCTTCCCGTATTGCATATGTCTGTTACAGGTTCTGCAGCACGTTGTGCCACCGTTGCTCCCTATTGACTCTAGCGTGTTTAAATGTAGGACTCAGAGACTGAGACAAAGAGAGAGCGAGAGAGTCTTTCGATAGCCTGCAGGCTCGGTATACCCAGTACATGTTAGTCCTCGGTGTAATGCTAACACGCTGTCTCGGTGTGTGTGTGTGTGTGTGTGTGTGTGTGCGTGTGTGTGTGTGTGTGTGTGTGTGTGTGTGTCACCCCCCTCTTCTCCATCACCATCAGTTGCCTGTTGTAGTGACTCTGTGGTGCTGGTCCTCTGCCCCAGCACCATCATATTCTATCTACTGTGTAAATAACGTCTGATTGAACTATGGCCAGTGCATTCTCCTACTACTCTGACCTCAACCTAACCTTCAGGTGTCCGGATCTTGTTGTTTTTCGTTTTTTTTTCGTTTTTGTCTTTTCTCAATCAACCAAAATCACTACACTCAAGTGTTAACAGTTGTACAGTTCCACGGATTACTCTACACATATTCAACATGCTGGTCCATAGTTGCTTTTCGCTGTACACTTTTGTATGGCATTATTTTTTACATGTTAGATGATATATTGTGACCATGTCCTATGCAAATAAAAAAAAACAAAAAGAGATGTTGAATTATGTATGTTGTCATAACTTGTATGCATGATATAGTGAAGTTTACATTTGGAAATAAATTCATAAAATAAGCAAGTTACAATAGTGTGCCTTTTTTTCATAAGAGATTTGTGTCCTTCTGAGTCCGTAAATAATGTACAAGGTATTGCATTCAACCGATTAACGGGATGCTTAATCAGTATGTAAAACAAACAAACAAACAGGACTTTTGGGAACTGCAGCGGAGAACTAGAGGGAACAGATAAGAGCGGTGATAGCGACAGCAATGTCTCCGCACCAAGCAGGCTTTTTTAGCCCTCCATGTGCTGGAACACGCTATCAACAAGGAAAGAACAGCATGTTCCGCCCATGCGGACACTCACCGTAACGCTAAGGTCGTTGACAATGAACACACACGCTTTTGGTCCATCTGTCTATTTCAGGACGTCGAATTCTGACTCAGGCTGTTTTCGGTGTGGCCTTTGCTTCACCCCAGCTATTGTCTCGCTTGACTTGCAGTCACCCTTTCAACATGGTACTTCTAATGAAGAAAAGGTGAGTACGGAAATGACAACAAACGTCACTCGCAGGGAAACTTCGTTTCTGTGAATGAGAAGGGGAACTAGGGAGAGAGAACGGAGCGACATCAAAATGCTCTACTAGAAGCTGTGTGTGTTTGCTCCCCTCCTCAATCATCACACCTCCTGTCTCTAGGCAATTTGGACCCACGTGGATACGAACAAGCTGCTGTCCCTGGCACCGCCACAGAACTTGGTGTGCTGTCAGTGCGACACAGCCTCCAAGCCCAGACCCATGAAAGGAAACAGCATGTGTCGTAAGCTCGTGCAACTGTGGGCAGGATGTTCACTATTAAAGTCACGCTTTCTAACATTCTCAGCTTTCCATGTTTCCAAACTAAAGTCCCATCTTTAAACTTACAACAGTGCCTCTTTTTTTCTTTTTCTTTCTCCACACACGTGAACAATGACGTCTCATATAAATGGTTCAACAATCATGTGCTGTTGCCGGCGAATGATTTAGCATACGCTGATGCATGTGCTGCATCATTACCCCACTGTGTTTTCGCTGAACTCGTGGGTGAGTACATTGCAATCCCTTGTGCTGTGGTGTGAATTCTGTCTGTGTCTCCTCCTTCTTCGTCTCCTGCTGCCCCGGAGCCGTAGAAGGACATCTGAGGATGCCACGAAAAACATCTGAGTGCGACAAGAGTGGGCGAAATGGGGGACGAGTAGGACAGTCACGGGACTCGTCACTGAGTCCACTTTTCCTTAGTTTCTCCCGGTGAGCATGCGTTTATTCAGCGACGTTTATATCAGGGATCAGGTATAGAGCGATGACGAGAGGTGTAGAGTACTGTAGAGTAGTGGGGAGAGACAGAGTGCACGTAGTGGTGTGTTGTCAGTGTGGGTTTTCACTGTGTGTGTGTGTTGTGTGTGTGGTGTGGGGGGGGGGGGTGGGGTGTGGGGGGGGGGGGGGGTCCGCATGACGGGGGGACCTCCTCTCCCTCTCCCCCCCCCTCTCCCCAGCCCCACCTCAGTAGACTATTATGCCGCCACGCACACTCCTGAGAACAGAGCTACAAGCCCCCCCACCTCCCCCCCCCCCCCTGCACTCCCCCCCCCCCCCCCCCCACCCACGTGATGCCGCCCCCACCCCAGAGCTACCCCCCCCCCCCCCCCCCCCCCCCCCTCCCACACATACACACACACAAAACTGGAGGCTGGCACCACACACCGACATGCTGGTGTGTGTGTGTGTGTGTGTGTGTGTGTGTGTGTGTGTGTGTGTGTAAGATTGTGTGTGTATGCGTGGATCGATTTTTGTGTGCATGTGCGTAGGTGTGTTTGGGAGATCAAGGAAAAGGAAATCCTGCTTCAATGTGATCTGTAGGCCTGTGATCTGTAAGTGTAGTATGACATACAATAGAACAAATCTCAACACACAGGGTTATGAAAGTGGGACGAATAATAGTCCTTGTCATATATATATTTCATCATTGTAAGGCTGTTGAGAAATGTGAAAGTTTAAATGAATTAATCATGTGTAAAAGAAATGCCTCCCTGCTGATTATCATGATCGGAAATATAATACAAAACAAAATAAACGTGTTTGGCCTTGATTTGGAAATGAGTTCAATGTGTGCAAAAAACATGATTAATGTAATTTCCTGTTGTTGTGGGAGAAGCCTGCAAACACAATGCTGTATTGAAAGCACACAGAAGCACACACTGTGAGCAATGCTTCTCAGGTCCAGAGATTTCTGAAACTGGTTGACAAGAGTAGAACATTTGACCTTGTAATGACCTATAGACCTGACTATTCATCAAAGAGGGGATTCTTTATCACGTCTACTTAAGTTAACATACTTAGCGATAATAGCATCATTGGTATCACCAGCTGTAGTAGTCTGTAGGCCTAATAGTTTGTAGGCCTACATGTGTGTATAGCAACTACGAGTCTGTAATGGTGATCTGAAGCATGAGGAATGACTTGGCCCTGACCCACACACTGCCTCCACTACCAGCCTACTTGTCACAAGACTCCCCCAAAGAACATGGAATTCATCTCACATACATGCCAGGCCAACAGAGCAACTCTGTTCACTGGCACTACAGCTACTGCTACAGCTATTAGCCAAGAGTTAGCCAACCAGACAAAGATATGTGATGGAAAATGAACAGCGCAGAATCTAAATAAGACCACAGGTGGTGCTACGTTTTGTAAGAAATGTTTACAGTCTAACGGAATATGAGAATCCTGATGAATGCTGTTTTAAGGAAAAGTCAACATAATATGAAAGGTTGTTTATTTAAAGGTAAATCCCCATTAACATCTTATTGAAGTCCTTGATATGAAGTAACCAAAACCACTGTTTTAATTAGCCAAATGTTAGCATTAAACTGACAAATTTAGCTTCAGCAAATTGAGTAGTAAAAATGATATTGTTTACTAACGAGTGACGGGTTACGGTTGACCCTATTAAATAATGTACACATTAATACCTTAGTTAACATGAACACCAATAGTAAACTACTAGTAAATTACTACTAGACCATTAGCTAACTGTTAATGAACTGTTAGTTAATGCTAATTACTGCATTGACTAATGTTAATGGCTAATTATTGTACCCTTTTTGTAAACCGTTACCCATTCATCACCTATAGCTATAATCTCAAGTACAGTTAGCAACCAATTAAACAAGACACCCAACAGTTGGAACAATATAACATTTTATTATAATTTAACATTTGTACCTAATGTGCAAATAAACCATTTTAAGTCGTGTAAAACGTTGAAAATAAAACAAATACAAAATCATATCTTCAGACTTCTAACACGGGGAGAGTCCACGCCGCCCGTCCCACGTGGGCGGGTGGCGTGCCTTCCAGTGCGTGACCTACGAGCACAGGGGAGAACCGAGACAGGCAGTGGACATCCTTGGCCAGGAGGGACAGACAAGGGCAGCAGGGTGGAACCATCCAGGCATCACCAAAACAAACAGCACGGCACGAACACGTGACTTTTCTTTTACCGGAGTTAACGGGAATAAGCGGAAAAAAAGAAAAAAGAAAAAAAAGAAAAGCACTTGGGAGGCCTGGGGGGGGGGGGGGGGGGGTTTGACGCCCACTGATTGGTTAAAGCACTAATGATGTCACAAAGGCTCGAGGTGCTCTCAGCGGCAGGTGCTTTTTCTTTTAATGGCCTCCGGATGTGCGGGAACACACGCCGTCCCGTTTTGACCGGCGACACGACGGTACCTGTCGGCCACCGGCAGCAGTGCTGCTAGCCTCGCGTTTGGCCACAGTGTTGGGTGTGTGGGGGGGGGGGGGGGGAATGTGACACAGAACTACATTTCAGACACAACGGCTTTGGCTTGCTCGGGCATACCCCCACCATGTTTCACACCAAGGAAGTTAGCGGTTGGTTTGCAGTTGGTTTCAGGGGACACGCCACGAACACCAAACATCTAAGTACCAATTAATCCAATGCATATTATTCGTCGTTTGGCACATCACGTCTAGCCTGCAATTTATTACTGCCATTGGCGACTTTCTAAGGAAGCCGATTTGGCAGTGCTTGTGATATCTAGGAGTGTTGCCCAGTGCAGGAATCTTCATGATATTTCACACAATGCAGCGACTCCAATGCAGACACTTTGGAAATATTCCCGTTGCCGCATAAAAAGCAGAGGTGTAGGTATATTTCACAAATGAAACAGCTTTACAGTAGGTCTTATTTAAGCACTAATATCAACAGGTTCTATGCGTGTATGTTCCTGCACTGCACGTTTGTTAACAAAAGCACACTGTGACGACCCTTGACCATGTACAAGACAGAGTTCATTTACAGTAGCTATCATCGGTGCATAGACAAAATTGGAAGAGGTGTAGCAAAAAACACCAAGTTATTGCTTCGAGTTCAACACCTCTCGTTGTTTCTCTTTTGAATTCAAAACACCTATAGTAATTCCCACAAATACATTTTGAAGAACTAATCAAAAGTATAGCATTCGAAACTGATCAAACCGCCAAACCATTCTTTCTCCTTAAAAGAAAAACATCAAATGACGTGCATTCATTAAAATGAATGTTTCCCTCCCTCACATACACGACATGGACCACAACGATAGATGGCTTTTACTCTAAAACAAGTAAAAGAGCACATTTAACGTGACGGAAAACACAAGTAGCACAATATCTGGCCAAAGGTGCTCACCGTTTCCAGTTCTCCATAACCCTGTAATTAAGAAGGATCCTTTAGCAACAAGAGAGGGTAACCAAGGACACACAGGAGTGTTTGTTCAACGGAGCGGTATGGCTGTTGCCATCAGCTCACACTAAATGCCGAGTGCAGATGGCATTGCTTGTTCCTTTGTCTCCCGTGGTCGTCGGCCGACGACCAGCCGACCGGCGGCGGCGGCGGCGGCAGTGGCTACGCGGGCCGCTGCGTCTTGCTCTCCCTCTCCTTGCGCTTCACATCCTCTCTGTAACAGTAGGAACAGCAGTGGTCTGTCTCCGGCCTGCCGTAAAAAGCGCAGCCGTCCCTCTTGCACCGGCGCTGAGGGAAACAGTACGGGTGGCCCCCGGGGGCCGGCCCGCCGGCTCTGTCGGGGCGGGGCCGGGAGCGCGGGGGGGGCGGGTCCTCCTCGTCGGCGAACTCCAGGCGGTGGCGGGCGTCCCCCGCGCTGAAGCCGTCGGTGTACGTGCGGGACCTGTGCTCGGCCGGCAGGCTGTACGCCAGGCCGCCCACGGCGCTGGCGGCGCGGAGCCCCGACAGCCGCGCCGGGCTGTAGCTCTGGGAGGACAGCGTTCGGTTCTGCTGGGGGTACGTGGCGCACGTCTTCAGAGCGCTCGCCGCCGCGGGCCTGCAGGGGTTCTCGCGGCAGCGGGACGCCTGCGCGCTGACGTCCCGCAGGTGGACGACGCTGTGCCTCTGGACGGGAGGCGTATGGCTGTAATGGGCCGACACGGGGCCGGACCCGGGTCTCTTGGCCTCCAGGCTGGGGGAGGGGTAGCCGGGAAGAGGAACAGGGGCCGCGGGACAGACCCGCTGGGGGACGGGGGGCGCGGCGAGAGGTGGTTCGGGGACGGGGACGGGGGGCGCCGCAGGAGTCGGGCTGTCCCGGCCCCGCACCTTGGGGCCCAGTAACGGCTGTGAGCTTTGGCTGTGGGGCTGCCTGTGCTGCGGCAGGATCGGAGAACGGCTGAGCGGAGGTGAGCTTTCCTTGTGGGCGATCGCGTCCTCCTGGTCCACTTTCCTCCCCACCGGGCCGGGCTTCTTCTCCTCCTCGTCCTTCCTCTGCTCCTGCTCCTGGCTGAAGCGCTCCTGGGCGTTGCTCAGGTAGTAGCTGATCATCTCCTCGTGGAACTGGTGCCGGTGGCTGGTCAGGAGCAGCCCCGCGAAGATGAACTTGCGCTCGCCCTGCATGGCGGCCCGCAGGATGTTGACGCTGAGCGTGACGTCGGTGCTGTACCTCCAGCTCTCCGGCGCCCTGTCCCCGAGGATCCTCCCCGCGCCATCCTGCCTCTCGGCGGGGGAGGTGCCGGAGGCTTTCTCTGCGTCCGTGGGGGAGGGACTAGTGACCTTCTCTGAGGAGGCGGAGCTGGTGGACTGGCCGGACTCCTCCTTGCTCGCCTTGCAGCTCTTGGGCTCCCTCTTCTTCACCTTCTCTGCCGCGTTGTCCCCGGTACGCCCGGGGCCCGAGTTGGATTTGTTCATCTTGCCGTGCACAAGGCCGCCCAGACCGCCCATGTTCTTTTTCAACTTGATGCCGAGGGTCTTGCTGAAGCTGCCCAGCTTGTTGGCCACGGAGTCGGCTCGGTTTCGCTCTTTGTCCTTGCGCTGTTTGTCCTTGTCCTTGTCGGGCTTGCCGGCGTTGATGTTGGAGTTGCTGCCGACGGACTCCCTGTCCGAGTCTATGGACTCGGCCAGGGACCGGACGTCCTCGCCTGCCGAGGCAGTGGGAGACTCAGGCTGAGCAAGAGGAGCCTGCAAATCACATCAAGCACAGAAACACTTTTTTTTTAAACTGTAGTTTATATCATCAACAGCAAGCCTGCCCAATGGGTTTATTTTGAAGATTCAATAGACTTCTAGTATCACACGCCAGGGCAGGTCCCCACTGGCCTCATTCAAGTTCACGTTTTCTTTGTTCAACCATGCCATACATGACGCATACGTGGATTTAAGGGGTTACCCTGGTTTCTGATGGGATTCGGATCCAGGTTACATTCATGTAGTTGTGCAGCAGATTCAGTTTAGCCTCCAGAGACAGAATGAGCCTGCAAGAAGACGTGATAACTATTAAATAAAGTCAAATACTGACTAAGGTAGGGTACACCATTTTTTTTTTTTTGAAGCATTTTTGGTCATATTTGTTGAAATTCAGTTTGCGTCTCAACGGCAATCAATCAAATAAAATGGCATGAAAATTACGAAAATCCGTTATCTATATATCTCTGTTGCAGGACTGTTGTGAGCCAGCACAATGATCTCATTCAGCCCAGATGACATGATTGGATGGCTTACCTGTCTGTCTAAATACATACTACTAGCTACACGCATTCCCCCCGTGCACTGACTGAGTGACCAGAGTCTTCCACAAGGCTAGGCGGGTCTATTGCCAAGCTTAAAGGCTAGTCACGGGAGGGAGGCCTGGGATTATATCGGGTGGTTTCAAATCGAGCTTACTCTGGCTGGTTTCTCAGGATTGCCTGGCCTACCTTTAAAGCACATACAGTTACTTTGACGGTTAATCCATATTTGCTAATGAAGTCATTGGCTCCATGTCCTGCAAACTACACATACTGCAAACTGTCAGATGTGTAATTTAAAGTACTGGGTAATATTGGACACCCTTTAGAAAAGATCTATACAATAGTTAAAGAGGCAAACCTAATTGGTAGGTGGGATGGGAAGGACTGTGAAACACACACCGTTTTTTTTACATAAACCCTATAAAGTCAGAGGCCAACACGAAGGGAATTCAGTTTGAGTGAGATTCCGGGAGAAAGTCATGAATCACTCACATGACTTCCAATATGCTCTCCAACTGTCTGTCCCATTTATTTATCTTTAGCCGAGATCGACCAAAACTGGTTTCGTTCTGGAAAGATTCTTTCCGTGGACTGGTTTGGTGGACAGCAACCCTACCAGCGTTTTTGAAAAGTAGCACCATAGCATCCAACCAGGACATACTTGGCTAGCTTGGTCTTGTCGGTGTCATCGCTTCCCCAAACCCAGTCTCTGCCCGGGTCCACGGCGTAATGGAGGGCGAGCAACTTGTGCTCCGAGTCCGTCAGGGGAACAATAGCTAAAAGGAAGAAAAGAAAAAAGACATCAGCATTTTAGTTCAGTCCGACAAAAGGGGTGATCTCTATATAGTACATAGCTACCATGCTGACAATGTTACAAAGGAAAAACACGACGCCAAATTTCTTGCACCCATATGCCTGTCATCTTATCACAATAAAAACATGAGTTATCCCCGAATGAAACCGCTTTTAATGCGGCGGCAAACCGAACGGCTCGAACTCATGGCAGCTCTCCAAACATCAGTGCTTTGAATGCTTCAGTTCAAAGAGCCCCATATTAACCCATCCACAGATTGCATGTCTGGAGTCCCCATTTGTACATATGTTCTGAAAAAGCGACCCAAGCAAGTCACAAGCAGTGTACAAGTATAAGCAAGCTCAGGGTATACTACTGTGGTACTTAGTAGAACCTGTGCACCTAACCAACAACGGTAGCATGGCATGCTGACCTTGCATGGACTCACAGTTACAGTTCAGCTGGACAGTATAAGCACTGAAATGTGTGTGTGTGTGTGTCGGTGTGTGTGTGTGTGTGGGTGTCGGTATGTGTGTGTGGTTGCTCGATGTGTGTTCCCCCTCCCTCCCACTTGTTCCACCTGAAGGCTCCCCCCTATAGGCTGTGTGGTGATGTGTGTGTGTGTGTGTGTGTGTGTGTGTGTGTGTGTGTGTGTGTGTGTGTGTGTGTGTGTGTGTGTGTGTGTGTAGGGTGGTGGGGGATGTTTTTCCTGGTGACAGCAGACGCCCAGCCTGTTCAGGCCCAGGACATTCCAGCCCTCACTGTCAGTCCCAGATGGAGCATGCAGCCTCCTTCCTGCTTTAGCGGCCCTGCCAATAGGCTGCTCCTCTGCTCCTCCTCTCCTCTGCGGCGTAGGCTCTCCATAGAGGAGGACTCAGTGCAGAGAGCAGCGGCCCCTCCTCGTTCCAGGATGGCTTGGCTAGAAGGCTATCAGATTCCGATTATCTCTGCTCCCTCCCTCTATCGCTCCCTCTCATTGTGCAGGGCAAGGCACAACCCATCCAGCGCATGTTATGATCGCTTCGCTGTGTCTGACTGTAACCGCACAGACACAAGGTAAATTTGACAATGCAATCAGCAGGCCTGATCCTGTTAGTCTCCGACCGGCCAGGCGGTCTGGGACGTCACCGGATCTCCGTCAAGGGTTTCGTTTTGGTGCAAGAGTGATAATTCGATTCCGTGTTGAAACGGTGTCACCGGAGCGCTGTAAGGTCAGACTGTGAGGCACGCCAAGAAACAGTGGGGTCTGGAGAGATGCCCCTAGTGCCCCTAGTGGGTGGGGTCCTGTCCTCCCACAAATCAGCTGTACCCAACCGTCCCCCCGCACTCTCGGTCCCAACTCAAACCACATATTGAAATGCATGCGTGCAAATCATGTCAGAACATTCCTGGCTTGTGTTGCAAGTTAGCGGTCGACTGACGCTGGTGGATGTGGAGAGTTGGATAAGTCAAGAGGCCAAGCACCAAAACGTCGGTTAGGGCATTAACCTCTCCTTTAAGTGAGCAGCTGTAGAAAATTTGTTTGCGGATTAGGATAGCACTTATGTCGATTGATTGCTTCTTTGACCGAGGCAAAGGTTTTGCAGAAGTCCAACGTCGTAACCTTCAGACACATTTTGAATTCCTGACACAGGGCCCCTCTGCACAGCTGCAAACTCAAAGGGTCCCAAATCATCACAGTTAACAGCAGGGACAACCTATAACCGAGCACATGTTTTCTTTCGCCTCACACAATTTCTACTGCGTAAACACAGTGTGAACTAGGCACTGCATGGAAGTTGCACGTGAAAAGAACGCAGAAACATGTTTATACACACATTGCCATATTGTTTCCATTTACAGTTGATGCGCAAGACGCTCGGATGTCTTTACGTAATGAGATCCAGTCGTACGAAACCCAAAAGGCGCCGTATGGGCTTTGCCACGCTGTTGCGTAGGTGGTCTTTTTTGTCAAATATGACTGTTGCTCATGAAGGGATCCCCCCAGTTTTCTGGAGGGCTGGTCCCACTTACAACACGTTGTTAGACCCCAGGCTGGAGTAAGCGGCGATGGCAGCGGCGATGAGCACCGCTCATTATCACACTAACTGCAAGGTGAGGCAAGGAGTCAGCTCCACTGACAAAAACACAAGCCGTGGTTATGGTTCAACTAGGTACAAGACTCACCAGACATACCATCCGGGAACCAAAAACAAACTCTGCGGCCCCAGAGAAAAAAAATGAAAAAACAAAAACCCGCTTAGAAATACAGAATTGAAAGAGAAAGAAAGTCTTCATTCTTCAGAAGAAAAAAAAAAAGAGAAGAAAATCCAGGGATTTTCTTAGCCCTTCCCTGCTTGTCGGGTTCACCAACGGCGGGACAACCATCAAACAGCGGCTGGCGTGATGCGTCAGTGCACTCGGGTTACCGCGAAGGGGCTCCTATAATCTATCCATCCATTGAGCTGAATACAGGACCAGTGTTCCAGCCCAGGCTGCCCTGGCACCTGAACACACACCAATACCACATCATGGATTCTAGGGGGGTTGGGGGGGGGAACAGTGTGGTCAGACTGGGAACAGAGAGTGTATCTCTCTCTCTCTCTCTCCTCCAAGCGGGTGGACTGGAGGAGGGGGGGAGACGAAAGTTGGTGTGGTTTTGGGACACCTGTTCCGGCGGTCAAACCATCAGAATGGGAGGAGAGCAGTGTTGAGATTGAGAGTGCTCCCAGCAGGGTGCCTCTTATTGTGTAAGCCTAGACCTTAAAGAGGCATGCCTTAAAACGATCTACAAATATGCCATGATGAGATGATACTCTGCCCAAATGCCTGTGATGATGCAGTGTGTGGTACTGTATGCACATAAGGGAGGTGACTGCAGACAGAATGTTCTCTACTCCCGGCAAGGAACATCATGTACCAGAGATGAAGTAGCGTTACGCACTGACTTTGTGATAAAGGGATTGCTTGTTTCTATTGGCCGCATGCGCCATCTTGTGGTGGAACTCAGAATTGCCCTTAGTGAAGTAAATCCCTGGTGAAGAGCAGAGCTTCAATGTGCGACTTTTCTATAGCGGCAGCTGGCTGGGTGACTGGTTGGCTGGCTGGCTGGCTGGCTGGCTGGCTGGCTGGGTGGCTAGATGGGTTAAACCTCTGTGTTCTTGATAATGGCTCTAAGTGGTTGTACCCAGATATAATTATAAGGTCTGTGTCTGTAGGCCAAGAATAGCACTTTACCCAGGCCCAGAGACAGCAGGAAAAGCAGACAAAGACAAACAAGGAGAACGAGAGCTAGAGCAAGAGCAAGAGAGAGATTTTGACACAAATGACCAGGGTGTTCCACCCAGGGAGGAAGATACAGAGGGGTGCTGTGACTACCGAGGCTGGTTGTCAAGGAGACCCAGTCTGTTTGTGTCACCCTTTCAGGAACTCCTTGTGAGGGCTTCAGGAGACCTCAGGCCTGGCAATGCCTTCCCAACAGGAAAGTCAGAATTCCAAATAGTCAGCAGTTCACAGCCTTCTCTGCAGAATAGAATAACAAACCCGGGCGTAGAACTAATTCACTCTATAAAAGGCACCACATCTTTAATTCTAATGGGGAATACAAGGTCATCTAAAACCCCTGCACGCTTTATGGTCACAGACTAGATTCAAACCACATGTTTACTAAGAAACCACAGCGGTCTCTCTCTCTCTCTCTCTCTCTCTCTCTCTCTCTCTCTCTCTCTCTCTCTCTCTCTCTCTCTCTCTCTCTCTCTCTCTCTCTCTCTCTCTCTCTCTCTCTCTCTCTCTCTCTCTCTCTCTCTCTCTCTCTCTCTCTCTCTCTCTCTCTCTCTCTCTCTCTCTCTCTCTCTCTCTCTCTCTCTCTCATGACAACGTTGTCCCTTTGACCCACGATGCACATTGTTAAGTGTTCATGTTGATGTATTGATTTGACCTTGATTCTACAGGGTGAGTCTCACCGAGGCCTAAGCCCCTCTTCTCCGAGAGAGACCTGATTAGCAGCACCACACACCGACACACCCACACCATGTGGAATGTGTGTGTGTGTGTGTGTGTGTGTGTGATGTGTGGCCCCCCGACCCACGCTGCTCCTCTGGTTACCTTGTTCATGCTGCTGGTCCCTCTGCTCCATGGACACCAGGGCAGAGAAGTGGGCCTGGTCGTAGGCCAGCACCAGCGGGGAGCAATGGCAGCGACTGGGGGTGACTTCCAGAGGCAGGTACAGCCCCCCAAACGGTATAGGGGCGAAAGCTGCAGTTGAGGTACAAGAAGGTGATGTCTATGTCAGAGGATTTTATGACATATTTTCCAATACTGTCATTTAGCAGAGTCTTTTTTCCCGTACTGCTGCTGTGACACCCACATCTCCCCTCTGGGTTTTATACATATGGTGTGTGTGTGTGTGTGTGTGTGTGTGTGTGTGTGTGTGTGTGTGTGTGTGTGTGTGTGTGTGTGTGTGTGTGTGTGTGTGTGTGTGTGTGTGTGTGTGTGTGTGTGTGTGTGTGTGTGTGTGTGTGTGTGTGTGTGTGTGTGTGGATAATGGCTGGTTTAAGCAGCCTTACCTGGCCGAGTCTGATTGGACTCTAAGGCTGGGTGAGGCTGCACATCTGTTGTGCATTGAGCAATCAATGTGCACAGGGTAAACAGGCCATCGCCACACACACTCAGGGAGAGGTCTCCAGCATGACGGCACGGTACACCTGCTCTGTATCATACTCAACCTTGCCCATAAACCGGTTCCAACACCACCTAGGTGGCACAGGGCACCTAGGTGGCTGCCACACTCCACCTAGGTGGGTTTTACTGGGCTCCTCCGTAACAAGGACACAGGAGGGTGATGTTGGAACCGGTTTATTGCCAAGGTTGAGTATAATGATGCAGAACAGGAGGTGTAATGTGCCGCCATGCTGGGGGATCTCTTCCTGAGTGTGTGTGGCGATGGCTGGTTTAACCTGCCATCGCCTGCACACTTTAACAGGTGTGCAGCCTCACCCAGCCCCAGACTCCAATCAGTCGAGCAACAGGTGAGGCTGCTTCAACCAGCCACTATACACACACACACACACACACTCCACAACATATATTATATTTAATTTATTTAAACGTATAAGATAAGACAAGATGGTTCTTTATTTGCAGCAGACAGGAAATTCACATCATCAGAGGACTGTTGTTTTACTTGTTGAAAATTATTATATTATATATTTATTATTATTTATTTAACTGCTTCTGTGTTGTTTTTTGGCCACTTCCTGTAGCATCTAGCTGGGCTAGCATGGAAGCAAATCGTTTGGGTTCACCAGCATTTGAAAATCCATGAAATGTTGCATTTTCCAAAACGGGAAGTTCAGCGTGTATTGAAACGAGTCTGACAGTGGCCGCAACCCGCGCATGAAATCAACAGTTTGTTTAGTTAGTTTCCTATTTATTTCATTTGAAATGTCGATGTTTGTTGGTGAAAGCACCCCGGGCCGCCTTCCGACGCGACGCACAGACGCCTACCTTCTCCCCCGGAGTCTCGCAGCATGGTGTCGGCCACCACCACGATGGGCCTGCGCAGCACGTGAGCCAGCACGAACACATGGAACTCCTCCAGACTCTCGTACACCGGCTCCTCAGAGTTATCCACCCTGCACACGCACACATGCACACACAAACATACACGCGCACACACACAGCAACACACACACACACAGCAACACACACACACACACACACACACATATATAGAAACATACATACATACATACATACAAACAGCAACACACACACAGAAAACATACATAAACACACACACAAACACACGCACAAACATACACGCACACAGAAACATACACAAAATCACAAACACACGCTCACAGCAACACACACACTCACAAACACACACACACACACACAAACATTTAATTTCAGACTACAGCACTGAATTGTTATGAGAATTTCCCATAAAATTGCTTTAATAGTTACAAACCACTACGTATATCCCATTATTTAGTGGTTCCTCATCATTTGGTAGGGTGTATAAACTGTCCTACACTATAAACAACCCCATCTGTTGATGCAAATCCCAGAGGAACAGAAACAGAGAACGAGAGCGACAGAGAGAGAGCGAGAACAAGAGTGACAGACAGAGAGAACGAGAGCGACAGACAGACAGAGAGAGCGAGAACGAGAGCGACAGACAGAGAACGAGAGCGAGCTGACGGGCATAAAGTAGCCACCATGCGGCCGGGCGATGTGGGGCGATTACCTCGTGAACCCCATAAACACAAACAC